>CM065704.1:41931240-41963740 GCA_017654935.2 Phymorhynchus buccinoides
GAGGACATAACTCTGGCCGGGTTTGCATTGTCACAATGCGATGCTGCCGCTTGGCGATGCTGCCGCTTGGCGATGCTGCCGCTTGGCGATGCCCTTGTTTTCATTTTTCTAAAAACTACCAAAATTGAGCGAGGAGGTTTTTGAATTTCGCCGACGATATATATTGGATACCACCCAGAGGCCCTTTGATTAAACAGCTTTTATCATTGGTTGATGCTAGCCTACAGTATGGATCAACACTAAAATGAGAGCTGTAATGGACAATCGTGGTACAGGTTAGTCTTTCGTGGAAGACTACGACTCTAACTAGGGGGCGTAATTGCACTGGCTCTAGTGCTGCAGCCAAAGGGATGGGTTGGCCTGCCTTTGGGAGGGCTTTTCCCCAGCGCCGGCTGTCCTCAAATCCCTGTGGTCGATGTTGTTGTTGTTGTTGTCTTACCCTGGCTTAAAGACTCCAGGGATCATCCCAACAGCCGAAGCTCTTGGTTTAAATAGCATTCTATTTCTCAGTCACAGATTAAAAGTCGGTTATGCTTTACGGCCTCCCGCTCTTTAAAAGAACATATGGGACATTACTTATTTATAAAGTTGTGGGGATGGGGGGGAGAGAAAAAATATTTAAGTATTTTTTAATAAAGTTTTTTGTTTGTTTTTAGAATAAAGTTTAGGTGCCATGGCTCGTATTATTTTGACCCGTTAGCTAACTAGCTAGTAGTTATAATGTTTATTTTGGTATTTAATTTCACAGATTAAAATCAATAATGATCATTATATATAGGGCAGCAAGAAATCTTACATAAAGCCCTATCTTAAAGAAAAAAGTGCGCAGACAATAATAGTGACGGACGGCTAAAAGCTGAAGCACTTGAACACTTTGGCACAAATGCACCAGTTAGGGATGAGAACATTACGTGTGTGACCGTTTTTGATTACCGGTACCCCGCCATGTGGGTAGCCACACTCCGACATCGGAGGATTTTGGAGACTGATGATGTTATGCTAGGAGCTTTTTGTTACTTATCATACCCTATTATAATTTCTGTGGATTTTTTTCTGTGCTTATTGCAGCTGTGGACAAGGACCAAAACGAACAGCCGTCCTCCTCCGGGGAGATGATGTCGGAGGTCAAGGAGTACGGGTCGACGGGGTCGCTGCAGCAGTTCGGGGCCTCGGGTCAAATCCAAGGTGAAGGTTACAGGGACGGGGACTCTGCCGTTGCTAGCACCGCTAACCTGCTTCCTTCCACCTCGTCGTCAGGACGATCAACGCCCGTGGCCAATGGAGGAGCAGGGAGAGGAGGAAGAAGAGGAGGGGAGGAGAGCTACGAGGAATTGTTGAAGGGCAGCGTGCCTTGTCCGACGTGTCGGGGGTTAGGGAGAGTGTCCAGAGGTCAGTCTGTATAAGCACAATCTTCATTTCTTTCTTCTTCTCCCTTCTTCTTCTTCTTCTTCTTCTTCTTCTTCTTCTTCTTCTTCTTCTTCTTCTTCTTCTTCTTCTTCTTCTTCTTCTTCTTCTTCTTCTTCTTCTTCTTCTTCTTCTTTTTCTTCTATTTCCGATTGGGGATGTTTATCAGGCATCAGAATTGTCAGAGGAACAGAGGATTTCAGAGGATTAACCCTTTCACCGCTGAAGTCGCATTTTAACACCACAGTGATTTAACACATACATGTACGTCACTAAAAGGCATCAAATTGGGGTCTATTATTCAAAGACCCTATTGTGCTAGTTTTGGGAAGTCAGGACAGACCTTATTTTATATATGTCACAGAAAAATTCCCAATACTGCAGATGGATTTTGTTCTCTACCCAGGTAAATTTAATGGAAAATTTTGGCTGAAATATGGCTGGCGGTGAAAGGGTTAACAATTTCTAGCAGAGGATTGGCTTCTCTTGTCAGAGGTTTTGGCTTTTTGTTGAGTGTTATCCTTTGTGTTAAATAGCATTTTACAGTGATTTCTCACTATACTAAGCCTTTTTGGTGGTGTTCTGAACTCGTTTCAATGTTGTCCCTCTTCAGTCTAGGTAGATAGCCCTTTTACCGCAGTTTTCAGAGGATTGGACTTCAGACTATTCTGATGCCTGGTTTGTTCTGTGCTGCACCCAAAGTCTGCTATTGGCGCACAGGATGCATGCTATGTGAGTTTGTGTCGTCATCCGTTCAACTGGCACAACACGGCCTACTCCTACCGAACAATGGAATAGGGCTTTAACGCATGCGCAAGATCTTGTGCATGCGTTCGCGCTCGGGATCTCAGTTCTTAGGTCTCATTCGAAGGACCAGGAAATTTGGAGTAAAGTATCTTTCCCAGGGACACAACAACCGCGAACGGAGCTGGGTTCGAACCAGCACACTCGCAAACTGTTGGATTACGAGCGGCGACTCTTAACCAACTGAGCCACGGCTCCTCTCAAGGTTAACTGTAGGCTTGTGGGTTGGGTTTTTTTCGGCTTATAGAGGATTTTGCGTTTTTTGGAGTGACCAAAATGTGGCTTCCAGTTTTGGAAATATATTGAGTGGACAGGGCTCCCAATTGTCCCACAAAACAAGGGGTCCCAGGGACTCCTTCACTTAGAGTATAGAGGGTCCTAGAGGTGGGATAGAGGGTCACAGTGGCATTGCGAATGCTAAACGAAACCTCTATTGCATCCCCGGGACAACCTGCACATTCTTATAGAGGGTCCATTCGAATTTTAGTACTTCATAGACCCCCAAATGGGGGTCCCTAGGAGCCCTGGTGGAAAAGATTCCGGGATCAGAGAGACTTGAACAGAATGTGTATTGCAGGGATTTCAAGTTTGGGAAGCAGTGGCGTAATTTTGTTGCAAAGGTGTGTGTGTGTGTGTGTCTCTCTCTCTCTCTCTCTCTCTCTCTCTCTCTCTCTCTCTCTCTCTCTCTCTCTCTCTCTCTCTCTCTCTCTCTCTCTCTCTCTCTCTCTCTCTCTCTCTCTCTCTCTCTCTCTCTCTCTCTCTCTCTCTCTCTCTCTCTCTCTCTCTCTCTCTCTTTTTATGTGTGTGTGTGTGTGTTTGTCTCTCTCTTTATGTGTGTGTGTCTGTGTGTGTGTCGCTCTCTCTCTCTTTATGTGTATGTGTGTGTGTGTGTGACTCTGTATTTGCATGTGTGCGTGTGCGACTCTTTATGTGTGTGTGTGTTTGCGCACGCACGCGTGTGTGTGTGTGTGCATGCGCTCATGTATATATGTGTGCATGCATGCATGTGTGATTTTGCGAGCAAGTGCATGATGCATTAATTTACAAGAGGCCATAATTGCTGATATTCTAGGCTACCCACTTTGATTATTACATCAAAATATATACACGTATGTACTGGTTAATAAGAGGCTGTTCTAAAACAGTACAGTTTGTTTTTCTAACAGATTCGGAGCCCCTGACTTGTGTACCTTGCTTACCGTATGATTTATCTGCAAAGTAGGCAACAGCTTGTGCTATTTTGCCCAAACAGAAGCATTATCGCCCTTGCCTGTCACGAGGTAGTAGTATCTAGCCACAGAAAATTCTCTGTCCCTGACTCGTCACTAGGCGGCATGGCCGATTCAGTCAGAAAATTATCGCCCTTTTGTGCCGCCAGGAAGTAGTATGTTGTTGTTGTCGTCGTTCTCTGGCTTAAAGACTCCAGGGATCATTCCAACAGCCGAAGCACTTGAACACTATGGTGCAAATGCATTGGCCAGGGATGTGAACATTACGTGTGCGACCGGTTTTTGATTACCCTGCCACATGGGCAGCCACACTCTGACTTCTGAGGATTTTTTAGACTGATGATGTTATGCTAAGTAAGAGCTTGCCATGGCTAAAGACAATCCCACATAACTATGCGGAGCATAACAACATTTGGATGTAGCCTTGGTGTCCTAGCTTATGTCAGTTGGTTTCACAGCCTTTAAGCCAAGGCGAAGGAAGTACATGTAGTATAAATCCTCCTTGTCCCGAGGCCCAGGTTATAAGGGACATAGTGATATTGAATCTGAAAATGTCCTATTGTCCTGTCAGGACAAATAAAAATGTCCCAAGACATTTAACCCTTGTCGTTTTGATTTCCGCAAAAAAAAACCCAGGACATTTGTTCTATTGATGTATTTATTTCAGGACAGGTAATGCAGACCTGTTTACCCATAAGATGTCAAGATATTTTGTACACAGTTCTGACAGAAATGTGATAAATATGGTACATGGGGGAAAATATGGTGAAATGGTGAAAAAGATTTGACTATCATTTCTGTATATTGCCTGATTCAGGAAACTGGTGCGATCTGTCTCTGTGTGTCAAGTCAAGTCAAGTCAAAAATTTATTTTCAGATGGAGATCGAATAAGCATTACATTATGCTTTTTTACATCAAGCTATCCATAACAAAACAGAAATCAAATAATAAACAAGCAGAACATGAAAAAGCACAAACTACACATACAAACATGTACATACACGCAAGCACGCACGCACGCACGCACACGCACGCACACACACACACACGCATGCACGCACACACGCACACGCACACACACACACTTACATGCACACACACCAACAAAAACGTGGAAAATGGGGGAAGGGGGAACAGTCACATAGTTATTAACAATGACAAAGGGATGATTTTTAACAAGGAAGAAAGACATGGTGGTATGATCAATAAATATGTTAGTACATGTAATAGCATTACACCCTCAGATGGAAAAAAAGGACTATGACCCTGTGTGTGTGTGTGTGTGTGTGTGTGTGTGTGTGTGTGTGTGTGTGTGTGTGTGTGTGTGTTGTTGTGTGCGTGCGTGCGTGTGTGTAAACAATGGATGACACTTTTGACATAATATTTTTATAAGTTGTTATAATAAAAATGTATGCATGTTTGCACTGAGGTTTTTTTAACTTTCCTGTTGGAGTACTCCTATTTTGTGAAGAATACACTTATTTTGGATTTTGAATACACATTAAGCCCAATTTCAGGGTAAGCAGATCTGGGAATGAATGCCCTGTCACTTTTCCATCCTTCAGGTGCATTAGTCATTTACTGTCTCAATTATGCAGAAGTTATTACCTCTTCCAGCTAGGAAGAGTATGTCTTCCAGTTAGGAAGAGTATTTGTCTTCCAGCTAGGAAGAGTATTTGTCTTCCAGCTAGGAAGAGTATTTGTCTTCCAGTTAAGAAGAGTATTTGTCTTCCAGCTAGGAAGAGTATTTGTCTTCCAGTTAAGAAGAGTATTTGTCTTCCAGCTAGGAAGAGTATTTGTCTTCCAGTTAAGAAGAGTATTTGTCTTCCAGCTAGGAAGAGTATTTGTCTTCCAGCTAGGAAGAGTATTTGTCACAGTGCATGGGGAAAAGGGACATAAGTCACTCAGAATGTTTTTGATCTAAATAAATTACCATAATTCACGGACTACAAGCCGCTTCGTAATATAAGCCGCACCACCTACCTTTTTTTTTTAATCTGAAAAAAGTAACGCACAAGCCGCGTCGAAGCATTAAGCCGCGGAAGCGTGGCGATGCACGATGTCCGCTTCCGGTTGAGTCGAGAGTTGGTCGCGGGTGTGTTGACTGCCAAAACGAAAGTGTCGGACCGCGAAACAGATCGTCATTTTGTGAAAAAATATACAGAAATCAAGGTGATTTTTTTGTCATCAACCGTGAACAAGGCCACAGATCAAAGGTCTGAATCAAGGATGCCACTGAGTTGAGTTTACTTTCACTTTTGGTAACGTTTAGGCCGCGGCACTGTACTAGCTGCAGGGGGGGGGGGGGGGGGGGGGGGGGGGGGGGGGGGGGGGGGGGGGTAAAAAAATTGTGGCTTATAGTCCACGAATTACCGTAGTCAACAACCTCCGAAAAAATGTTGTTTGTATTTAGGGTATATTTACCGTCTGTTTTTACGTATTCTATAGATCTGCATCCTCAACATGAAAGACAATTTTGATTTCTCTGTTTCTTTGATTGTTTGTATTAAATCAAGTTAGGTGAAACAAAGAGGCCAAATTCTGCCTTCTAATTTTCCGATATTTGCAAATGATATATCTCGAATGTCAAACTTCAAACGGCTTACGGTGGAACCTCCCTAAAACCCCTTCATCGCCACTGTCGCCTCTTGGCACCACAATGATTTAACAGCCATGGCACTAAAAGGCATCAAATGAGGGTCTGGTATCCAGTGACCTTGTGTTCTTAATTTGGGAGGCCAGGATAGATCCTGTTTTATGCATGTCACAAGGGAATCCTCAATATCGCAGACAAAATCTTTTCTCTACCCAGGTAAGTTTAATGGAATATTTTGGCTGAAAAATGGATGGCGTTGTTGAAAAGGTTAAGACCTTCCCTGCTAAGACTCCTTCCCACTTAAGACCAGTGACTTCTCTAAGACATTGCCCACAGTAGGTTTTCTCAGCTCCTTTCAGTTCATGCCTTTTGTTAACACTCGTCACCAGCATAAACCAATTTAAAGTGTTTTATCCATTAGGCTTACATTGTTTAATGGTGGCATGCCACTTGTAAGGTCTTTTCCTATCCCTAACCAAAATCAATGATAAGAATATTTGCCTCTGTTAAACGAAATAACTTCAAACAAATAGCTCTCTGTGGAAAACTGAAATGAGCTAGAATGAGGGGAATTAGTGTGCTGTGTGCCCTTCTCTGTGAGTATTCAAATTACCTCCCTATTACAACTCCCTCCCACTTAAAGACCTTATTTTGGATGATCTTTCAAGGGAGGCTCCGCTGTAAAAACAAAACTCCTGCCCCCCTGGGGATACCGGGGGTCTTTTGTATAAATAGTTCCCCCACCTTCTGGAAGTTCTGTGCTTGTAGCTTCCTCTCATCTGTCACTCTCTTTGACTCTGCCTTTTCCCTTTGCTTACTGTCATCTACTATCTTTCTGCCTTACCGGTCCATTCTCCTGCCTTTTTTTCACGAAACGCTTTCAAAAAGATTTCTTCCAGCCGAAGTCGGACTTGCTGGGCCTAACTATTTTTTTAGTTGGCGCATAACGGCAGAATGACGCATCTGCGCTCATAATTGACAGGAAACTGAGCGATCGAAGAAGAAGAAGAAAATGAGCTGTCCCCTGCATAGTGTACAGAAAGACAACACTGTGCATCAGTATAGACCTGTGCTACGCATCAATATAGAATCAAGGCAGTGCAAGGCAAGGCAAGGCAAATGTTTTATTTCATACCCACTTGGGGCACAGAAATATAAAACAAAGTACACACATAGTTAAACAATCGAACATCAAAACAGAGTGATGTCTATATTATGAACGACAAGGAAATAACTAGGACAAATATACCTATACCATTATTACAAAATCCTAAAACATGTTACATTTTGTCCATACAAATCATCGAAAAGAACTGATTATAACTGTAACAAAGTGCTTAAGTTTAATCAAAAGTTTCTTAATTTTTTGAGGAAAACAAAGCATTAAATTTATACGCATTTGGTCGCACAAAAAAGTACCGTGGAAGATATCTATTTCTTTGCATTGAAGGGACAGACAAACAAATAATGGAACTCATCTGCCACATCATGTACATTACACTTTTCGCAATTTCTTTCACTTCTGGGTATATTATCGTAGTGCATATCCTGTAAAAAAAACAAAATCTCAATTTACGCTTAAATTCCATTTTATCTGGGGGGGGGGGGGTTCCCATGCACTGTCACAGTTGTTTTTTTACATGTGTCTGTTGATCTGTCTAGTTAGTTAGTTGCGTTCCCTGGCTAGAAGACTCCAGGGATCAGTCACACTGGGAGTCTGTCTGACTCTAATTTCTTTCTTTGTGTGTGTGTGTGTGTGTTTCCAGAAAGTGAGGGTGAGCTGGTGGCCCTGATTCCCATGAGAGACAAACGCCTGAAGCCCAGAAGAACGTGAGTTCTCAGCCAACACTCCATAGGTGACCCAGCACCACGCAAGGGACATTAAGTCGCTGGGCTAGTTTCTCACAACAGGCTTGCGTTTAAGTCAAAAATCTCATTTTTTATCAATTTTGAGTTATGGGTATTTTCGCGCTCTCTAACATCTTATCTTTCATACCCACAAAGGATAATCTTTAATATGGTCTCTTCATATTCCAAAAAGTGTTTTGAAATTAGTAGGTTGATCTAATTTCCTAGGATAGGATAGACTTTAGACTGTGATTTCTCAAAATGGCCAACAGTTACCTTGTCAACTTTAAACGCTCATAACTCTGCAACAAAAAGGATACAAGAATGGTTTTTATATCATTAGAACGAGCATTGTCTGAAGTTTCCAACTGTGCCATTTTCTCAGAATGGTCATTTTGACACTTAATGTCCCTTTTGTGGTGCTTGGTCACTTCTGTTTGGTATTTAGTATTTGGTACTCCATAGTCACAGAAGCGTCTGTGAATTTCGGGTTGCTCCCACCTGGAGAGCAGCCAGAGGCGTGCCACCTTTTTTTTTTTTGCATGCGACTTTTGATTGGTGGGTTTGACGTGTGCTGAATGCATGGGCACAATTGGGACCTTGGTTTTATTATTTCATCCGAAAGACACGTTCACACCGAAAGGCCTAATAATAATAATAATAATGGGAATTTATATAGCGCTCTTTCTCACATGAGCTCAGTGCGCTTTACATTGATAACAAGAACATTAAAGGCAAACAAATAATTAATCATTAGAAAGTAAAATAAGCACGATGCTTACACACAACGTTCTCTTACTTCCTTACTCACACACACACACACACGCACACATACACACACATGCATGCGCACACGCACACTCGCACACAATTAATTATACAAGTAAAATAGTTACAACATGAACATTCTAAGAAGAAACATAGAGACCACATTCACTAGTGCAAAGTGAGAGGAAAAATCCCCTGTACCCAGGTTCGAACTCGGGTTTACTGTGCACGAGGCGAACGCGCTACCTTTAGGGAGAGAGAGACTTTCCCCCCCCCCCCCCCCCCTTTTTTTCCCCTTCTAATTTATTCTTTTTTTAAAGCGTTTTTCTCTTTTACTTTTATATGTTTTCACAGTTGTAAAACAGCAACTGAGCGGTGAATTTACGTGAATCTTTTTATATGTCCATGGGTGCAACTTTTCCTGGTATACAAGGATTTCCTGTTTTTGAATTTGGCCAGGAAAGGAATTTCCTTTTTTTCAAATTTGTCAAGTGGGAGGGAGTTGTATAAGGGAGGTAATTTTAATACTTACAAAGAAGGGCAATGTCTCAGAGAAATAGGTCTGGGTCCTTTGACGTGCGCAAAGTGCATGGGCACACGGGAGCCCAGTTTTGTCGCCTCATCGGAGCGACTTGGTGTTCAAACCATAATGTCTAGCGGAAAGTGAACGGGAAATCTCTGTCGCGGCCAGGAACAATTCCGGGTTTGTTGCTTACGAGCTGAGCGCGTTACCTCTGAGCCATTCTACCACCCTGATGATGATGTTGTTGTTGTTGTTGTCGTACATGATAACGAAAAAAGGAAGGCTTTAGTGTAGTGAATGTGAGGAAGACGATGATAACATTGAGGACAAAACATTCTATGTTTCTGCAGGTGGTTGTATGTCTATCATAGCGATCTTGGTGTGCGGGATCGTGGCTAAACTGTGCATGTCTTTCCTGTTTGATAATGATGATGTGATGATGATGATGATGATGATGATGATAATGATGATGATGACGATGATACCTTTGCTATTTCAATATTTTCCGTGTTTAGCACATGGTTATAAGTCATCATAGCGATCTATGTGTTCGCCATCGTGGCTGGACTGTGCATGTTTTTCCTGTTTAATAATGATTATGATTATGATTATAACAAAGATACCTTTAATATTTCAATGTTTTCCATGTTTAAACAGGTGGTTGTACATCATCATAGCGATCTTGGTGAGCGGGATTGTGGCTGGACTGTGCATGTTTTTTCCCGTTTGATAATGATGATGATGATGATGATGATGATGATGATGATGATGATGACAATACCTTTACTATATCAATATTTTCTGTGTTTCAACAGGTGGTTGTACGATCATCATAGCGATCTTGGTGATGATGATGGGATTGTGTGCTGGACTGTGCATGTTTTTTCCCGTTTGATAATGATGATGATGATGATGATGATGATGATGATGATGATGACAATACCTTTACTATATCAATATTTTCTGTGTTTCAACAGGTGGTTGTACGTCATCATAGCGATCTTGGTGTGCTCGATCATTGCAGGGCTGTGCATGTTTTTCCTCTTCCCCCGAGATGTTGTCATCACCAGCAACCGACCGCTCCTTGAGCCCATCTACCTCGACTTGAACATGTCGGCCATGTTTGTCAACTTCACTGTCATGGTAAGGGTGTGACATTTTGTCGCCTTCATCATCATCATCATCATCGTCGTCATCGTCATCACCAGCAACCGACCGCTCCTTGAGCCCATCTACCTCGACTTGAACATGTCGGCCATGTTTGTTAACTTCACTGTCATGGTAAGGGTGTGACATTTTGTCGTGATCATCATCATCATCATCATCGTCGTCATCGTCATCACCAGCAACCGACCGCTCCTTGAGCCCATCTACCTCGACTTGAACATGTCGGCCATGTTTGTTAACTTCACTGTCATGGTAAGGATGATGTGACATTTTGTCGCCTTCATCATCATCATCATGATCATCACCACAACCGACCGCTCCTTGAGCCCATCTACCTCGACTTGAACATGTCGGCCATGTTTGTTAACTTCACTGTCATGGTAAGGGTGTGACATTTTGTCTCCTTCATCATCATCATCATCATCATGATGATCATCGTCATCACCATGCAACCGACCGCTCCTTGAGCCCATCTACCTCGACTTGAACATGTCGGCCATGTTTGTTAACTTCACTGTCATGGTAATGGTGTGACATTTTGTCGCCTTCATCATCATGATCATCATCGTCGATCATCGTCATCACCAGCAACCGACCGCTCCTTGAGCCCATCTACCTCGACTTGAACATGTCGGCCATGTTTGTCAACTTCACTGTCATGGTAAGGGTGTGACATTTTGTCGCCTTCATCATCATCATCATCATCATCACCTGCAACCGACCGCTCCTTGAGCCCATCTACCTCGACTTGAACATGTCGGCCATGTTTGTTAACTTCACTGTCATGGTAAGGGTGTGACATTTTGTCGCCTTCATCATCATCATCATCATCGTCGTCATCGTCATCACCAGCAACCGACCGCTCCTTGAGCCCATCTACCTCGACTTGAACATGTCGGCCATGTTTGTTAACTTCACTGTCATGGTAAGGGTGTGATGATTTTGTCGATGATCATCATCATCATCATCATCGTCGTCATAATCATCACCAGCAACCGACCGCTCCTTGAGCCCATCTACCTCGACTTGAACATGTCGGCCATGTTTGTCAACTTCACTGTCATGGTAAGGGTGTGACATTTTGTCGACGACGATACCTTTAATATTTCATTTTTGTCGTCATGTTTAAACAGGTGGTTGTACGTCATAGCGATCTTGGTGCGCGCCATCGTAGCAGGGCTTGAACATGTCTTTCCTGTTTGTGATGATCATGATGATGATGGTGATGATGATGACATTTTGTCGCCTTGATCATCATCATCATGATCATCATGATGCAGATGACCGATACCTTTGCTATTTCAATATTTTCCGTGTTTAGCACATGGTTATAAGTCATCATAGCGATCTATGTGTTCGCCATCGTGGCTGTACTGTGCATGTTTTTCCTGTTTAACATGATTATGATTATGATTATAACAAAGATACCTTTAATATTTCAATGTTTTCCATGTTTAAACAGGTGGTTGTACATCATCATAGCGATCTTGGTGAGCGGGATTGTGGCTGGACTGCCCATGTTTTACCCCGTTTGATGATGATGATGGTGATGTGATTGATTACCTTTACTATATCATTTTCTGTGTTTCAACAGGTGGTTGTACGTCATCATAGCGATCTTGGTGTGCTCGATCATTGCAGGACTGTGCATGTTTTTTCCCGTTTGATAATGATGATGATGATCCTTGATGCCCATGATGATGATGATGATGATGACAATACCTTTACTATATCAATATTTTCTGTGTTTCAACAGGTGGTTGTACGTCATCATAGCGATCTTGGTGTGCTCGATCATTGCAGGGCTGTGCATGTTTTTCCTCTTCCCCGAGATGTTGTCATCACCAGCAACCGACCGCTCCTTGAGCCCATCTACCTCGACTTGAACATGTCGGCCATGTTTGTCAACTTCACTGTCATGGTAAGGGTGTGACATTTTGTCGCCTTCATCATCATCATCATCATCGTCGTCATCGTCAGCACCAGCAACCGACCGCTCCTTGAGCCCATCTACCTCGACTTGAACATGTCGGCCATGTTTGTTAACTTCACTGTCATGGTAAGGGTGTGACATTTTGTCGCCTTCATCATCATCATCATCATCATCATCATCGTCATCACCAGCAACCGACCGCTCCTTGAGCCCATCTACCTCGACTTGAACATGTCGGCCATGTTTGTTAACTTCACTGTCATGGTAAGGGTGTGACATTTTGTCGCCGCCATCATCATCATCATCGTCATCGTCATCACCAGCAACCGACCGCTCCTTGAGCCCATCTACCTCGACTTGAACATGTCGGCCATGTTTGTTAACTTCACTGTCATGGTAAGGGTGTGACATTTTGTCGCCTTCATCATCATCATCATCATCATCACCTGCAACCGACCGCTCCTTGAGCCCATCTACCTCGACTTGAACATGTCGGCCATGTTTGTTAACTTCACTGTCATGGTAAGTGTGTGACATTTTGTCGCCTTCATCATCATCATCATCATCGTCGTCATCATCATCACCAGCAACCGACCGCTCCTTGAGCCCATCTACCTCGACTTGAACATGTCGGCCATGTTTGTTAACTTCACTGTCATGGTAAGGGTGTGACATTTTGTCGCCTTCATCATCATCATCATCATCGTCGTCATCGTCATCACCAGCAACCGACCGCTCCTTGAGCCCATCTACCTCGACTTGAACATGTCGGCCATGTTTGTCAACTTCACTGTCATGGTAAGGGTGTGACATTTTGTCGCCTTCATCATCATCATCATCATCATCACCTGCAACCGACCGCTCCTTGAGCCCATCTACCTCGACTTGAACATGTCGGCCATGTTTGTTAACTTCACTGTCATGGTAAGGGTGTGACATTTTGTCGCCTTCATCATCATCATCATCATCGTCGTCATCGTCATCACCAGCAACCGACCGCTCCTTGAGCCCATCTACCTCGACTTGAACATGTCGGCCATGTTTGTTAACTTCACTGTCATGGTAAGGGTGTGACATTTTGTCGCCTTCATCATCATCATCATCATCGTCGTCATCGTCATCACCAGCAACCGACCGCTCCTTGAGCCCATCTACCTCGACTTGAACATGTCGGCCATGTTTGTCAACTTCACTTTCATGGTAAGGGTGTGACATTTTGTCGCCTTCATCATCATCATCATCGTCATCACCTGCAACCGACCGCTCCTTGAGCCCATCTACCTTGACTTGAACATGTCGGCCATGTTTGTTAACTTCACTGTCATGGTAAGGGTGTGACATTTTGTCGCCTTCATCATCATCATCATCGTCATCACCTGCAACCGACCGCTCCTTGAGCCCATCTACCTCGACTTGAACATGTCGGCCATGTTTGTCAACTTCACTGTCATGGTAAGGGTGTGACATTTTGTCGCCTTCATCACCAGCAACCGACCGCTCCTTGAGCCCATCTACCTTGACTTGAACATGTCGGCCATGTTTGTCAACTTCACTGTCATGGTAAGGGTGTGACATTTTGTCGCCTTCATCATCATCATCATCATCATCATCATCATCACACCAGCAACCGACCGCTCCTTGAGCCCATCTACCTCGACTTGAACATGTCGGCCATGTTTGTCAACTTCACTGTCATGGTAAGGGTGTAACATTTTGTCGCCTTCATCATCATCGTCATCATCATCATCATCGCCATCGTCATCACCAGCAACCGACCGCTGCTTGAGCCCATCTACCTCGACTTGAACATGTCGGCCATGTTTGTTAACTTCACTGTCATGGTAAGGGTGTAACATTTTGTCGCCTTCATCATCATCATCATCGTCATCTCCAGCAACCGACCGGTCCTTGAGCCCATCTACCTCGACTTGAACATGTCGGCCATGTTTGTCAACTTCACTGTCATGGTAAGGGTGTAACATTTTGTTGCCTTCATCACCAGCAACCGACCGCTCCTTGAGCCCATCTACCTCGACTTGGCCATGTTTGTTAACTTCACTGTCATGGTAGGTATGAGTGATAACTGTTGTTGTCGCTGTCATTATTATTGTTGTCATCAAACGTTCAAGTCCCTGCTCGTGCTGGCCTCCCCACCATGTACACGCTTCTCAGACAGCTGCAGATCTACGCTGGCTCGGCCATGTTCGCCGAATGGAAGACGGCCGCATTCCTAAGGACATCCTGTATGGAGAACTTTGCTATGACAGCTATGCAATGTATGATGAACAATTGATGTCAAAAGCTGCCAAATTATCCTTTTTTTCTGTTGTTAATTTGTGTGTGTGTGTGGATTTGTCTCAGAATGTCTACAGTTTTCACCAACAGTAACTTTGTGCCTGTCCAAATCATGGGGTTCACAAAGACAGCAATGTATGATGGACGGATGATGTCAAAAGTCGTCAATTTACTTTTCTTTGGTTATTATAGATGTTTCAGAATTTTTTCAATTTCACCAATAGCAACTTTGTGCCAGTCAAAATGGTGGGCTATGCTATGACCGCTGTGTGTTATGAGCGGATGATGTAAAAAGCTGTCAACATTATTTTCTTTTTCAATTTTTATTTCAGAATTTCTTTCACTTCACCAATTTCACTTTGTGCCTGTCCATATCATGGAGTGCACAATGACAGCGATGTATGACGAGCGAATGATATCAAAAGTTATCATTTTTTTTCTCTTTTTTTTTCTTCAGAATTTCAAAAGTCAAATGATGTCAAAAGTTGTCAACATTATTATTTTTTTTTTCTTTCTCAGAATTTCTTCAACTTTACCAACAGCAACTTTGTTCCTGTCCAAATCGTCTGCTCCACTAAGACAGCTATGTATGACGAGTGGATGATGTCAAAAGTTGTCAACATTTTTTTTTTTTCTTCAGAATTTCTTCAATTTCACCAATAGCAACTTTATACTCGCTGTGCATCTTCATCTTTGAACCCCTGTATATGTCAATAATTGCCGAAAAACGGCAAGTGGACATTACTGGAAGAAAAAGTAGAAGACAGCTATGTATGGCCAGCCAATGATGTCAAAAATTGTCAACATTTTTTTTTCAATTTTGTATTTCTTCAACTTTAGCAACAGCAACTTTGTGCCTGTCCAAATCGTGGGCTCCACTATGACAGCGATGTATCATGAGCGGATGATGTCAAAAATTGTCAACATATTTTTTTCAAATTTTTTTCTTCAGAATTTCTTCAACTTTACCAACAGCAACTTTGTCCCTGTCCAAATCGTGGGCTCCACTATGACAGCGATGTATGACGAGCGGATGATGTCAAAAGCAGCCAACACCACCTCAGTGGACGTCCCCATTCGTTCCAGCGTCCAGTACGGAATCGTCATGGTTTTCGTGCTCTCCCGGGACAACGATTGGGGATTCTTGGTGTAGGTATCACCATAGTGAGGCTTTATACCATTGGCCAAGGGTGATAATTTTATCATGCCACCTAGTGACGAATCAGCGGCCGAGAATTTTCTATGCTACCAAAGACTGTACAGGGGAAGATAAACATCCGGTCTCTTTTCCCTATATGAGTAGTGAGGACAGAAACACTGGTTATGTCCCTTTGAAACGTGACACATTTTACACATCAATAGGCCAGCTGAATTCTCCGTTCAAGCTCCAGTCCGAGTTTTTGGATAGCCTCCACTGTGAATAGTGTACACGTCCCAAATAACGATAACTCTATCAGCCCGGTTCGCTGAGCTTTTAAGTAATCCATCTTACCCTTTTAGAATATCTTTGATGCTACTACTTCGTTACAGGCAAGGATGATAATCTTATGTACTGTATTTTTCTGATCATTAGGCGCTGCTGTGTATGAGGCGAATAGGGCAATTTTCAAGAAAAATCTGAAAAAATTAAAGTAAAAGGCGCCCTCGTTTATAAGGCGAAGCGCACCCCTATTACAAAAGAAAGTCAAACTTTGAAGCCTGTGCGCATCCTGTAAATGCTTACCGACCGCCATTATTGCTGGCATAAACGAGAATTGGCTCCCCTTTCAAATAATCGAACTTCCGTTTGAGCTGCTTCCTGTTGTTGTGTTTGGACAATTCTTCGTGAAAACTGATAAAATTATGGCATTACAACAATGCTTTATGCATCCAATGAAGGGTTATGGCATATGTTGGGCAATATCTCGGACGATAATAGGGATTGTGAAGCATTTTAATGCGAGTGTTCGTCATATCGGCGACTCGTTGCCACTTTCGATGTCTGACTCACAGTAGACTGTACTGAGCACGGCAATCGTTGCCTCTCTTCTCACGATTTTGTTCACTAATAGGGCGCCCTCGTTTATTAGGCGCATTGGTCGAAATTGGAGAAAAAAATATCGCCTTATAACCCGAAAATTACAGTAGGTGGCACATGCGTCTCAGTGCACGAGACAGGGGCAGAGAATTTTCAGTATAAAGCCTCATTAGAACTAGTATGCATTTTTAGATGTTATTTGTAATATGTTAGTGTGTTTTGAATGTCCACATTCGATCCACAGAATCGTCATGGTTTTCGTCCTGTTCTAAGACAACAATTGGGGATTCTTGGTGTACGCATTATATTTTTTTAAATTGAATTATAGACTGATTAATTGGTAAAGTAATTTGTTTAGATCTACTTTTTAAAAAATTATGATAGATTATCTCCACTCCTGAGATTTTGTGATTTGACGTATTTTGTTTGTTTGTGCATCTTATGCAAAGTTGCATCCCTTTGACCATGAATTAGAAGGCTTTTCGCTGTGTGTGTTCCAGTCTCTTTGGTGTTAGTGTATACTAGCGCTTTAAGTACCCGCTTCATGCATTCAGACCCAATGCCAACAACAACAAAACAAACCACAAAAAAATCCACCCGACACGAGGTTTGAACTCTGTACCTCTTGCAATGGACACAAAAGCTTTATCCACTACACCACAGAACCAACTGGCTATCAGGGTACTTTTTACCTACTTATCAGTTGCTTCCCCTGATTGCCTCGTTTTGACTTCTCAGTAAATGGTGGATACGATCGTCTACTCCAGACAGCTAATATCCATCCTTTTCCTGACTGAGTTTCTCAACAGTAATTCAACGCAATTGCACGAAACATGACAGCAACACAGATAAGGCACCTCAGATCGGAAACGCGTATATAAGATAGCGCAGAGTTGTGTATGACAGTGGCCTATCGGTTAGAGATTCTAACAAATGATTGTGTAGAAAATGCCGGCCTGCTTTAGATACTAGGAGCATTAATGAGGTTAATAGATGGTAAAGAATAATATTATGTGTGTTTATGTAGCGCTTCCATTCTTTTGAGCCCCAAAGCGCTTTACAAATTAGTGCTACCTCAACAAGCAGATAGCAAATGATTGTACTGGTAATCATAAACAACAGAAATGAACAGCAATGCATGAGTATATTCTTTCAACGCAATAGTATATTCTTTCAACGCAATAGTATATTCTTTCTAGTATTGTGTATGTCATTATATATTATTGTTTTTTTAACATTTACTGATGTGCATTTTTCTTTGATGTGTTCTAGATCTTTTTGTGAGGACCATCGGCCTTGGGTACATAATCTACCCATCACCTTCGAGTGAGTGAACATCATCATCATCATTATCATCATCATCATTATCATCATCATCATCATCATCATCATCATCATCATCATCATCATCATCATTTCATCATCTTCATTATCATCATCATCATCATCATCATCATCATCATCATCATCATCATCATCTTCACCACCATCATCATCATCATCATCATCACCATCACCGTCATCATCATCGCCATCATCACCATCATTATCATCATCTTCGTCACCATCATCATCATCATCTTCATCATCATTTTCATCATCATCGCCATCATCACCATCATTATCGTCATCTTCGTCACCATCTTCATCATCATTTTCATCATCATCTTCATCACCACCGTCATCATTAAAAAACTCCGCTCTCCAGGTGGGAGCAACCCGAACTTCACAGAGACCCTCTGTGACTATAAAGTACCTAATACCTAATTGTCATCATCATCACCATCCTCCTCCTCCTCCTCATCATCACCATCAAGAAATAATGAAAATAGTGATCAGCTTTTTGTCTTTTGATGTACCTGTAGGCCCTTCACCTTTACTGTGTTTTGCGGACTATAAGGCGATACTTTTTCCCCAGACTGAGACCCTGCGCTTAATGTTTGTGTGTACTCTTCTTTCTGACCTGTCAGTCTCTTCTCTATCTTGTCTCCAGCGTATTCAAAACACTGCTGCTCGTCTTGTCCTCAGGAAGAAAAAGTTTGATCATGTCAGCCCTCTTCTCCGTTCTTTGCACTGGCTTCCTGTCGCAGACAGAATTGAGTATAAACTAAACACCCTTTGCTATAAATCTATCCATCAAGCTGCTCCATCTTACCTCTGCGACAATATTTCCATTTATGCGCCAGCTCACACATTGCGTTCAGTTTCTGACCCTCTATCTCTCCAGATCCCTAGGTATAAGCTTTCAACTATTGGTCGGCGCTCTTTTGCTGTTTCAGGACCAACCTCCTGGAACTAACTTCCTCTCTCCCTCCGTCAGCGACCGATCCTCTCTGCTTTCAAATGAAACTCAAAACCCATCTGTTTCCCCGTCATTGAAGCTCATTCTCTCTTTCCCGCCTTTAGGTCTATTTCTCAAAATGTGTATGTGTCTGTTATCTTCTTGTTCGTCTTTGTTTGAATGTGTTATGAATGTTTAACGTGTGTGTGCACTTCGATTTGATCTCTGTCAAGATTTAGCGCCATATTTCTTCTTTTTCTTCTTCTTCGATCGCTCAGACAGTTCCCTGTCAATTACGAGCGCAGATGCGTCATGCTGCCGTTTTGCGCCTAACTAAGAAAATAGTTAGGCCCAGCAAGTCCGACTTCGGCTGGAGGAAATCTTTCTGAAAGTGTTTCTTGGAAGAAAAAAAGGCAGGAGAATGGACCGGTAAGGCAGAAAGATAGTAGATGACAGTAAGCAAAGGGAAAAGGCAGAGTCAAAGAGAGTGACAGATGAGAGGAAGTTACAAGCCCCATATAAATACATTGGAACCTCCCTTATCAGACCTCCCATTACAGTGGAACCTCCCTTATAAGACCTCCCATTATAAGACTCCCTCCCACATAAGACCTGCTTTTCTGAGACATTGCCCTTCTTTGTAAGTATTTAAATTACCTCCCTTATGAGACCCCTCCCTTATTAAGACCTTTTGGATTATTTTTGAAGGTCTTATAAGGGAGACTCCACTATATAAGACTCCCTCCCACATAAGACCTACTTCTCTGAGACATTGCCCTTCTTTGTAAGCAATTACCTCCCCTATAAATTACCTAAGACCCCTCCCTTGTATAAGACCCCTCCCTTATAAGACCCCTCCCTTATAAGACTTATAAAACCCCTCCCTTATAAGACCCCTCCCTTATAAGACCCCTCCCTTATAAGACCCTCCCTTATAAAACCCCTCCCTTATAAGACCTCTCCCTTATAAGACCCCTCCCTTTATAAGACCCCTCCCTTTAAGACCCCTCCCTTTAAGACCCCTCCCTTATAAGACCCCTCCCTTATAAGACCCCTCCCTTATAAGACCCCTCCCTTATAAGACCCCTCCCTTGTAAGACCCCTCCCTTATAAGACCCCTCCCTTATAAGACCCCTCCCTTATAAGACCCCTCCCTTATAAGACCCCTCCCTTATAAGACCCCCCTAAGACCCCTTATAGAGACCCCTCCCTTATATAAGACCCCTCCCTTATGAGACCCCTCCCTTATAAGACCCCCTCCCTTATAAGACCCCTCCCTTTAAGACCCCTCCCTTATAAGACCCCTCCCTTATAGACCCCTCCCTTATAAGACCCCTCCCTTATAAGACCCTCCCTTATAAGAGACCCCTCCCTTATAAGACCCCTCCCTTATAAGACCCCTCCCTTATAAGACCCCTCCCTTATAAGACCCCTCCTCTTATAAGACCCCTCCCTTATAAGACCCCTCCCTTATAAGACCCCTCCCTTATAAGACCCCCCCTCCCTTATAAGACCCCTCCCTTATAAGACCCCTCTCCTTATAAGACCCCTCCCTTATAAGACCCCTCCCTTCTAAGACCCCTCCCTTATAAGACCCCTCCCTTATAAGACCCCTCCCTTATAAGACCCCTCCTTATAAGACCCCTCCCTTATAAGACCTCATTTTGGATGCTTTTTGGAGGTCTTATAAGGGAGGTCCCACTGTACTGTATGTTGTTGTTGTTGTTGTTGCAGGTTGGTGGCAAACTACACTTACCTAGGTCACGTGGAGCAGACTACGTTGACCACGTACCAGCAAGTCTCCTGCTACAACAGCTCCGCACACGAAAGTCAGCAACAGCAGCAGCAGTCTTCATAGTGTACATAGAGACAGCATAGAGACAGCAATATGTATCTCAGTGTCTTAAAGACCCCCCACGTCACGTGTCACATTCCCTCTTATGCTAGGAAGATTTCTTAACCCTTTAGTTCCGTGAACGTTCGGGAACGTTCAGAAAAAACCCGGATCGTAAATGCCGAGAACGTTCGGGAACGTACGGATTCCACGTGGCCGCTTTGGGCGCTTCCATTTTGTTTCTATCACATGGCAGTCACGTGGACGCTTCAGCCTCGCTTTCGCAATAGATTACACTTCCGCCCTGTTGCTTGCAATGGCTTCTAGGCCGATTGGTTTGGAAGATATGAATTTTTGAAAATTAGTGACCGACTTAGGCATTTTCGCGATTTTTCCAATATGGATGACGAACAGTTATGGCGTCCATTGACTGAGGAAAGCGATGAATAGTCGTATTTTTGTGAAAGATGGGACTTATGAGATCGCGAAGTAATGAGTAAGGAAGTGTACTCTGACCTATTTCGGCAACGAGCTTGTTTTTGTTCGATTGATGCAAATTTTTGAAGTCGTGTTACTGACATCAGCATTTTCCCGACTTTTGCATCATGGATGACGAATCGTTATTGCATCCACTGAGTGATGACAGCGATGAAAATTCCTTTTTTTGTGAAAGATAGGAATTATAAGATCGTGAAGTGAAAGGGTAAGTGAATGATTTTGATCTACATTTCCATTTCAGTCGTCTTAGGCTTCACCAGTCTGCAAAAAGTAGGCAGTGAATGACTAGTGAATGCAGTTTGCGACTACACTTTGGCATTTTGATTTTTTTGTGTGGAGCCATGCATCCCCATAACATCTTGAAATTCATTTCGCAAATCAGACAGACATCTCGGCAACACATTCAAAAACAAAAAAACACACAAAATCTGGTAGGGTATATTTTATTTTATTATTTTTCTGACGCTACCCCACCTTTTGTGCGGAGTGACGTCCCTTGGGCTAGGATTTCAGAGGTGATTGAGCGCACAGAGCGTCAGGAATTAAAGGGTTAAGATTCTTTACCAGCCATAAGAGGGAAAACACGTGAAAACCGTGATTTTGACACGTGACGTGGTGGGTCTTTAAAGGTGGACCCTGACGGATGGGTTTTTGCAAGAAACACGTCGAGATCACCAGAAAGACAGCCTTTTCAAGGATCGGAACACTCACTTTGCTCTGGTTTCCTAGAAATCAAACCGTCAAAACGTCGATTCCTCCTTGGCGGAGATGCCGGAGAGAGTAGCTAATTTGGATGGGGTGGGTGGAGGTCACTCATTGTGGTTGAAGCGTTTTCTTTTTTTGTAGTGCAGTAACAAAAAAAATGGAGCTATTTCCTTTGTTGTGAGAGAAACTCCTTTAGATAAACTGTATAAAAAATTTGTTTAAAAAGGCTTGTATTGCGAAAATTTCGTGGAAGCAATTTGGTCGCCATTACAAAAGAGTCGGCACGCGCCTTCTCTTTCAGTTAAAGAATTTGACTTCCAGCACCTCCGCCAAGGAGGAATCGCCGATTTGACGGTTTGATTTCTAGGAAACCAGAGCAAAGTGAGTGTTGCGATCTCTGTAAATAGTGTTTTCATGGTGATCTCGATGTGTTTCTTACAAAAACTCATCCGTCAGGGTGCCCCTTTAAAGACCCAGCACGTCACGTGTCAAAATCACGGTTTTCACGTGTTTTCCCTCTTATAGCTGGTAAGAAATCTTCCTAGCATAAGAGGGAATGTGACACGTGACGTGGGGGGTCTTTAAGGACCAGCCACACTGCACGCGATTCGATCCCAGTGCGATCCGGTTTTGACATTTGTGAGGCAGGATTGACGTAAGCTTGTAGCGACGATTCATGTAGCGGGGCTGCTCTCATGTTGATAGGGCAGGCGTGGCTGGTGCATCTCTGGGTCCCATCAGCACCTTCGGGCGTTTCTTTCTCATTACTGTCTGAATGAATCTGATTAAATCCTACTTGTTATGTTCGCTATATTATTTGCGATCTCCCTTATTACACAAATCTGATCAAATATCTTAGTTTTGTTTTTCTCACATTTTGATTCGTGTATTGGGTTCTATATGCAGCCCTGTGGAAAATGTCCACTAACTTATTTTTTTTACCAGCCAAACTAACTGTACACATTTTTTGTAAAGAAACCACAGTATGGAAAATAAGGCAGATAACTTACCACAGGTCTATGCTTGAACCAGGCTTGTTCACTCTCCTTTTTCAGACCACAAACTGCTACATCCTTTCATATTTTTGGCGAGCACGCAAATTGCGTATCGTATTTCCGGTGCGTGGGAAAACATGGTTTGGAAAACATGGATTGGGAAAGGAATCTCGCGCAAGAAAGAACATCGTTTTTTGCCGACTCGCATTTGGCGGGTGAAGTGAATTATAAACTCGCCAATTTGTTTTTCCGCTAACCATAGCGAGTAAAATACTCGCCACTTTCAGGGCTGATATGAGTTGAGTGAACGGAAATAGTAGAATTATTTTTAGACGGAAGTATTTCGCGTGAATCATGACTCACAGACATCGTCACAATCGTATCGTATTGGGGTCAAATCGTACGCAGTGTGGCTGTCCCCTTTACAGAGGCAAATCTATGCTGTGTATTTACTGTACATAGAAGCCTCTGTGTATCACAATACCACTTTGACAATAGACGATTTTCGGGAAAAAACGAAGGGAGAGCACTTTGTGAAAATGAAGAGTTGTTTACCTCAGATGAGTGGGGACAAACCATAGCAACCATGGCGTCGAAGAGTGAAGCCAGGATGCGAGTGAGTAACTTGCAACCTTTTTTTTTTAGAGAAATGAGCGGTGGAAAGTGGCAGAAAAAAAAACTGATCGAACTTGCAAAATGTGACGTAAAAATGTAAATGACGTCAACTTTAGAATGACGCTCTGTATTCTTCGTCATGTGTGTGTCCTCAAATACACGAGGCGACAGCTGATTGAAGCCATTGTAGCTTCCTGTTTGTCCTGACGCTGCCAAGCAAGATCACTCCCACACACCATGAGATTACTCCCCTTAATCATTTCCGAACAATTCCTATTGAAGCCATTGTAGCTTCCTGTTTGTCTGACGCTGCCAAGCAAGATCACTCCCACACACCATGAGATTACTCCCCTTAATTATTTCCGAACAATTCCTATTGTAGCTTCCTGTTTGTCTGACGCTGCCAAGCAAGATCACTCCCACACACCATGAGATTACTCCCCTTAATTATTTCCGAACAATTCCTATTGAAGCTATTGTAGCTTCCTGTTTGTCTGACGCTGCCAAGCAAGATCACTCCCACACACCATGAGATTACTCCCCTTAATTATTTCCGAACAATTCCTATTGAAGCTATTGTAGCTTCCTGTTTGTCTGACGCTGCCAAGCAAGATCACTCCCACACACCATGAGATTACTCCCCTTAATCATTTCCGAACAATTCCTATTGAAGCCATTGTAGCTTCCTGTTTGTCTGACGCTGCCAAGCAAGATCACTCCCACACACTGTGAGATTACTCCCCTTAATCATTTCCGAACAATTCCTATTGAAGCTATTGTAGCTTCCTGTTTGTTAGACGCTGCCAAGCAAGATCACTCCCACACACCATGAGATTACTCCCCTTAATTATTTCCGAGCAATTCCTATTGTAGCTTCCTGTTTGTCCGACGCTGCCAAGCAAGATCACTCCCACACACTGTGAGATTACTCCCCTTAATCATTTCCGAACAATTCCTATTGTAGCTATTGTAGCTTCCTGTTTGTTAGACGCTGCCAAGCAAGATCACTCCCACACACCATGAGATTACTCCCCTTAATTATTTCCGAGCAATTCCTATTGTAGCTTCCTGTTTGTCCGACGCTGCCAAGCAAGATCACTCCCACACGCCATGAGAGTACTCCCCTTAGTCACTTCCGAGCAATTCCTATCTGTTAGTAAATTTAGGTATTAGGTACTTTATAGTCACAGAAGCATCTCTGTGAAATTCGGGTTGCTCCCACATGGAGAGCGCGTCGCAGCCAGTGGCGCGCCACCCAATGTTGTTGTTTTTTGCATGCGATTTTTGTGACTGATGAGGAAGGAAAGGGAAGGGGGTAAATTTTGACCAAATGACAACTTTTTCATTGCCACTGGGTTTAACGTGTGCTAAGTGCATGGGCACACGGGACCTCGGTTTATCGTCTCATCCGAAAGACTATGTCATATCGTAAATGTCTTGCTGTTAAAGAGCTCTGCACCCCAAAATCAGGAACCGCAGTGTTCGTAGTACACACAGAGACATCACTATGTGCCAGCATGGAGGTAACTCTAGGCATCATGTATTTTACATGCATCAGCATACCACAGACTCACAGAGACAATTTTTTATCAAGTGTCCCTCGATTGAAACTCGGCAACCACAGTATGCATGGTGTACATAAGAGACATCGCTGTGTGCCAGCATGGAGGTAACTCTAAGCATCGTGTATATTACATGCATCAGCATACCACAGACTCACAGAGACAATTTTTCATCAAGTGTTCCGCGCTTGAAACTCAGCAACCACAGTGTGTATAGTGTACATAAGAGACATCGCTGTGTGCCAGCATGGAGGTAACTCTAGGCATCATGTGTTTTACATGGAGGCCTATTTATGCATCAGCGTACCACAGACTCACAGAGACAATTTTTCATAAAAGTGTCCTGCGCCTGAAAATCAGCAACCACAGTGTGTATAGTGTGCATCACTGTGCTTCAATATAGACCCGCGCTATGTATCAATGTAGAATCAATGCAATGTATTGTGTATCTATGCTGTAAAAAAACAACCACAACAACCCATTACCGTATTTTACGGACTACAAGGCGAAACTGATTATAAGGCACGCACACCCACACCCCAAATTTTACACAAAATTCTGATTTTGTTATAGTTTCTTACTGTTTTATCAGTCTCATTATAAGGCGCAGGGGTCTGAGTCTGGAGGGAAAAAAAGTATCGCCTTGTAGGTAAAATACGGTACTTATTTGTATACGTTTGTATACCCCCCCCCCCCCCCCCCCCCCCAAAAAAAAAGAAAAGAAAAAAAAAAGTACAAAAATGATGGAAGAAGTGAGAATGTCCAAACTTGTGACACACCTTAAAGCTTGTTCCTTCGACATGTCATTCACTTTGAAAGGTGCGTTAACTGTACAGTACCTGTCCTGTGCCACGTCCAGAATCAGTATGTGTGGGGGTAGTATGATTTTACATTGCCTTTATGAACATTGTTGCGTTTCTTTTTTTTAGCAGTATAGCGTCGATGAAATTCACAAACCTTGTATCTCGGTTTTGGTAGTTTTGAGAAAAACGAGTAAAAAACCTGTTTTAAATATTAACCGCATTTACTACAATTGATCAATTATGATGAATATTTTATGTTTTTCAAGACATTGCAAGTTTAGTCCTGAATTTTCTTAACATTACTTTTTTAAGTTTTTAGATATGCTTGAAACATACGAAGATACGAGATTTTTGTCCTTAAGTATCATCTGAATTTGGGACTTAAAGAGTTTTTCTTCTATTTACGCAACCTCGTTTACCCCAGATAGAAAGTCGTTAGAGATACGAGCCTTTGGTGGAATGTGGTGGGAAAAATTAGAGAGCTGACTATGTATCTAAATAAAAATAACAAAAAAAATCGAGACACAAGGTTTGTAAATTTCACTGACGATATATAGAAACCTCTGTGTATTGTGTGTGTGTAATCTCTGTGTATTTATATACCACACTGACAATTGTTTTCAGCAAATGTCTTGCCATTAAGAGCTCTTCTCTTAAAGGTTAAGTTTTGGAAGTTGCCAGTTGGTTAGTGATAGTGGTTTTATAACTTATGCCTCAAAACTCCTGCTAACATTTTAGCGAAAATATTCAATGCATTGATTGTTAAATATTCCTATGACGAAAGGTGTGTGTGTGTGTCTTTCATTTAACGTCTCTCCACTTCTCGTGATATTAGACGGGTGTGTGTGTGTGTGTGTGTGTGTCTTTCATTTAACGTCTCTCCACTTCTCGTGATATTAGACGGGAGTGTGTGTGTGTGTGTGTGTGTGTGTCTTTCATTTAACGTCTCTCCACTTCTCGTGATATTAGACGGGAGTGTGTGTGTGTGTCTTTCATTTAACGTCTCTCCACTTCTCGTGATATTAGACGGGAGTGTGTGTGTGTGTGTGTGTGTGTGTGTGTGCATGTGTGTGTGTGTGTGTGTGTGCATGCGTGTGTGTGTGTGTGCACATGTGTGTGTGTGCGTGTGCGTGTGTGTGTGTGTGTGTGTGTGACAGGTTATGTTGTTGACTTTTTTCGTATTTAATCTTTCATTTCTGTTTGAATCAAGATTGTTCACTGTTCTTTTAAGCAGATCTGGGCTATCGATACAGCTGTTATGTATTTGTTCTTGCCTATGAGTCTGTTTATGAAAATGTGTGCAGGTTATGTGTGTGTATGTGTGCACATCTTGTGTGTATGTGTGCACACATCGTGTGTGTGCGTATGTGTTTGTGCGAGCGCACGTGCCACAGCTGTTCCGAGAGGAACATTTAGTTCATCTATATTTTCAGAAGTATTTTCAAGGCAACTTTAGTTTCCCATAAATAACTTTTCATAAATAATAGTCAAGAATATAATTGTAGTATATGTGTGAATTAGTTTTATTCAGTTAAAATTGCTAGATTTTCACCCATGGGCAATTGTATTTGTTTGCGATACTAAGTAAATTATTCAAGAACATTTTCTACTAAATATGTTTCATGATACTACTCAACAACAAAAATTTTGTTACAATTAATCTGATGAAAGAAATGGGTTTGAAATACTATGTAGAACATACTGTCAAAATATTTAAAAGGTGCGTTTTGTGGATTTTGGGGTATCTAAGATTTGTAGATTCAGTCTTTGAACTAAATACTCAATTTGGTGTCCAGATGGAACAGCTGTGGTGCGTGTGTGTGTGTGTGTGTGTAAGTGCGTGCACTTTATAATGTGTGTGTGTGTGTGTGTGTTTGACCAAGTTCACATGCGCCTGTGGCGGTGTGTATAGTAACCCAGTGACCTAAAAGGCAACACATCAATAAATACTAGGACATTATTTGACTGCAATATGATTTCCCCTTTATTTTGTTAAGATTGTTTTTTGGGTTTTTTTGAATTGTCATTCTCTCAGGTATAACCCAGTGACCTAAAAGGCAACACATCAATAAATACTAGGACATTATTTGACTGCAATATGATTTCCCCTTTATTTTGTTAAGATTGTTTTTTGGGGGTTTTTTTGAATTGTCATTCTCTCAGGTATAACCCAGTGACCTAAAAGGCAACACATCAATAAATACTAGGACATTATTTGACTGCAATATGATTTCCCCTTTATTTTGTTAAGATTGTTTTTTGGGGGGTTTTGAATTGTCATTCTCTCAGGTATAACCCAGTGACCTAAAAGGCAACACATCAATAAATACTAGGACATTATTTGACTGCAATATGATTTCCCCTTTATTTTTTTAAGATTTTTTTTTTTTTTTTTTTTGGAATTGTCATTCTCTCAGGTATAACTTCACTATCAAAAAAGGAAAGGCACAATTTCACTACTTGTTGCTACAAAATGTTGTAAAATCGTGTGAAAATAATTGATCAAGCACCAGTTTCCTGCAAATTTCGCCTTCAATCCGGTAAGTGACAGGGTTACAATCAGTTTAGAGCTACTTTCATCAAATGGAAGGATTTGTGAATTAACTTTAGCCCTGAAAACAGCCGCTCAAAGCAAAATCATGAATGCTAAGTCCGTCTTTTGTCCTCCCGACACTAATTTAGCTGAATTTGCAACGGTGGACAATGGCGATCGTTTAAGTTAGCAGACTTTCAGTTTGTTTTTCTTTGTTGATTATTTCATTTTATTCATAATTTCTTTTGCCATGAAAATAGCTCTTACTTCATTCTAATCTAACCATATTCCTGACCAGATTTGAGGCAAAAATTGCAGGAAATCGGTGCACACCATAATGGTAACTATAGCACTGTTGCAAAATGAAAACGGAAGTAACAGACGAGTTCTGTGCCCGTTAGGACGCTTAGTTCCGGTTAGAAAATGCTGTAAGCACGGCATGGCTGCTCCGTAATTGTAATGGAGGGGTGTTTAATTGCTCAGTTATCAGTTTGGAGATTTAATAATATTAAGTCCTGGTTCATGTTTTTTTCTTAAAGTGTTTACATTCGTTGACTATAAACAGTTATGTTCTTATTTGTTTACTTGATACGACCACATTAATACCCTAAGACTTGAAGACAAGAACAAAATATAGTTGTTGTTTAAGGTAGGTAACTTCCGTTTTTTAATTCTATTTTTGGACCGGAACTACCCCAAACCGACTTCAAAGCGAGACAGTAGAGAAAGATAACCCCAAAAGACCGAATTATGAGACAGTGCTATAGGATTTAGCCGTTTTGGTAACTGGAAAACAGATGCATATTGCATTGGCCTATGTGCTTTGGGAACTGGACAACAGCTACATATTGGGTTGGCCTAGGTGTTTTGGTAACTTGTAAACAGATACATATTGATTGGCCCATGTGTTTTTGGAACTTGTAAACAGCTGCATCAAATGCTATTTATCTTCTTCTTCTTCGTTCGCTCAGTTGCCTGTCATATGAGCATAGATGCGTCATGCTGCCGTTATGCGCCTAGCTGCCGTTATGCGCCATGCTATTATCATAAAGTAAAACGTACATGTAAATCAAAGTATTAAAATCAAAGTATTTTGCATGTTTATGTGTGCTGCTTCTTATTCTGTGGAGCAATACAATCATGTTTGTGACTTTGTATGCTCCACTAAGCAGCTGAAAATAAATTTTAAAAGCCTACAACATATTATAAATTCTTTAAATGGCCACCCTGACAGATGAGTTTTTGCAAGAAACACGTCGAGATCACCAGGAAAACACCCTTTACAGAGATTGCAATACTCACTTTGCTCTGGTTTCCCAGAAATCAAGCTGTCAATTCAGTGATTCCTCCTTGGCGGAGGTTCTGGAAGTAAAATTCTTTCACCCAAAGAGAAGGCGTTTGCCGTCTCTTTTCTAATGGCCGCCTGCGTTTAGACCAAATCGTTTGCACAAACTTTTCGCAATACAAGCCTTTTTATTTTTATTTTTTATAAATTTTATGCAGTTTATCTAAAAGAGTTTCGCTCACAACAAAGGAAATAGTTCTTTTTTTTAATTTTTTACTGCACTACAAAAAAAGAAAACGCTTCAACCACAATGAGTGACCTCCACCCACCCCATCCAAAATGGCTAATCTCTCCAGCATCTCCGCCAAGGAGGAATCGCCATTTTGACGGTTTAATTTCTAAGAAACCAGAGCAAAGTGAATGTTCCGATCCTTGAAAAGGCTGCCTTTCTGGTGATCTCGACGCGTTTCTTGCAAAAACTCATCCGTCAGGGTCCACCTTTAATTATTTTTCTGAAACTAATCATCAATCCAGGATAGTTTTCTGATTTAAAAAAAAACTATGAACACAAATTAATTTTGATATTAAGCTAGCTCTCCACATGATGTCAAAGCAGAACAAAAGTATTTATGATATGTGTGGATTAACAATGTGTGATATAGGGGGGGGAGGTGCATGTGTGTGCATGTAAGAGAGAGAGAGAGATGGAGACTGTGTGTAAGAGAGAGAGAGACTATGTGTGTGTGTGTGTGTAAGAGAGAGAGAGAGACTATGTGTGTGTGTGTGTGTAAGAGAGAGAGAGAGAGAATGTGTGCGTGTAAGAGAGAGAGAGGGGGAGGCTGACTGTATGTGTGTGCGTGTAAGAGAGAGAGACTGTGTGTGTGTGTGTGTGTAAGAGAGAGAGAGAGACTATGTGTGTGTGTGTGTGTAAGAGAGAGAGAGAGAGAATGTGTGTGCGTGTAAGAGAGAGAGAGGGGGAGGCTGACTGTATGTGTGTGCGTGTAAGAGAGAGAGAGAGAGACTGTGTGTGTGTGTGTGCGTGTAAGAGAGAGAGAGAGAGAATGTGTGTGCGTGTAAGAGAGAGAGAGGGGGAGGCTGACTGTATGTGTGTGCGTGTAAGAGAGAGAGAGAGAGACTGTGTGTGTGTGTGTGCGTGTAAGAGAGAGAGACTGTGTGTATGTGTGTGTGTGTGCTCTTGCACTTCGTTATTCTATCCCTCACTTAAAACATTTTCATGATCACATGTGTTTGAATTCTTTTTTAAAGAGGTGATGATAAACTAATATAGTTTGTTCGTTATGTTCTTTTATTTTTGGGGTCTGTTTTTTTCTTGTTTTTTTCATTTAAAAATTGGGTATTTGTTTGAAAATAATCCACTAAAAGACTGTAGCTGAATAAAAGAGAGTACACATGTATGACATTAATGCCTTATTGATTTGTCTTTAAGAAGAGACATATTATGTTACATTTTTTCCGATCAATGTTCACCTGTACCTGTAAAAGTTTTGTGTAATGTCATTTCCTTTCACTCATTCCTGAAGAAAAAAATGTTGGGTTTTGAAAGCTTGAAAAAAAATGGTGTTCATGTGTTTACTTTGAGAAACAATATTATGTTTTGTTGACATGTTCTTTTAACTTTTTTTTGGCATATTAAAAATTGGATATTGAATTGAAAATAAGCCACTTAAAAGACTACAGCTGAAACAAAGAGAATTTGGCATTAATATGTCTTTGAGAATAGTCATAGAGTACTAACAGATCTGCGCGGTGGTTGGATCCGTGCGTACCCCCCCTTGCCTTAAGGGTTACGCAACCCCTCTTTGTACTCTATTATGTTTTGTTCACATGTTATTTTAACTTCTTTTTTTGGGCATTTAAAAATTGGATATTTGATTGAAAATAAACCACTAAAATACCACAGCTGAAACAGAGAGAGTTTGACATTAATGTCTTTGAGCAGAGTCCTGTTTGTTGTGTTGTTGCTTGTTTTTGTGGTGTGTTTTTTAAGGGGCACCCTGACGGATGAGTTCTTGCAAGAAACACATCGAGATCACCAGGAAAACACCCTTTACAGAGATCGCAACACTCACTTTGCTTTGGTTTCCTAGAAATCAAAACGTCAAATCAGCGATTCCTCCTTGGCGGAGGTGCTGGAAGTCAGATTCTTCCGCCTGAGTTTAAACCAAATCGTTTGCACGAAATGTCCACAATACAAGCCTTTTTAATGTGTTTATTTTTAAAATTTTATACAGTTTGCCTAAAGGAGTTTCGCTCACAACAAAGGAAATAGCTCCTTTTTTTTTTTTACTGCACTACAAAGAAGAAAAAGCTTCAACCACTCTTGAGTGGCCTCCACCCACCCCGTCCAAAATGGCTTCTCTCTCTCCGGCGTCTCCGCCAAGGAGGAATCGCTGTTTTGACGGGTTGATTTCTAGGAAACCAGAGCAAAGTGAGTGTTCCGATCCTTGACAAGGCCGTCTTTCTGGTGATCTCGACCTGTTTCTTGCAAAAGCTCATCCGTCAGGGTCCACCTGTAATGTTTTTGTTTGTTTATTTTTTAACTTGAATTGGGTTGATTGATATAAATGAAGTGTTGTATGTATGTTTTAACATCATGGAGTGGCATATAAATGAATTGTCATTTACGCAAACGCAGAATATAAAATGAACATTATTGTTGATACATTGATGTGTGTTTTGTTATACGTGGTTGAACTTTACGTGTTGACAATCCTGAGATGACCATAGCTGTCGACGGGACTATAAAGGACTAACTAACCAACTATATAGATTGTATTTCCCCC
>CM065704.1:41968740-41976240 GCA_017654935.2 Phymorhynchus buccinoides
ACATTGAGCCTCAAGATTCATTGCTGAATCGTTAATTGTCCGTTTTACAACGTTATATTGCAATGCACAATAATGTATTCATTATTGGAAGAGAGAGAGAGAGAGAGAGAGAGAGAGAGAGAGAGAGAGAGAGAGAGAGAGAGAGAGAGAGAGAGAGAGAGAGAGAGAGAGAGAGAGAGAGAGAGAGAGAGAGAGAGAGAGAGAGAGAGAGAGAGAGAGAGAGAGAGAGAGAGAGAGAGAGAGAGAGAGAGAGAGAGAGAGAGAGAGAGAGAGAGAGAGATCACTTTTTTGTCTATAGAACAATCTTGAAGCTGATGTCAACCAGTCACAAAAAAGCAATTTAAGTAAAGTGCAATTATTAAAATGGCAATTATTAATCGCATGAAAGGTTACTGTAGTGTGTTGACTGTGTCTTCATTTTAAAAAGAATTATAACTCTTCGGATCATTTTTAGACCAGCTTCGGTTATCGGACTGATCTCCCTTCAATCAGTCGAACCGTCATTAGCAACCAGTCAACAAACGCTATTATTTAGTTACAATAATGAAAATAGATCACTGAGAAAGCATTTCACTTTCACCATGTGTTCTGACTCTTTTAGGCAAATTAACGTGTTATGTGGCCATTGCATTAAACTGCGCAACAGGCTGTGTGTGTGTGTGTGTGTGTGTGTGTGTGTGTGTGTGTGTGTGTGTGTGTGTGTGTGTGTGTGTGTGTGTGTGTGTGTGTGTGTGTGTGTGTGTGTGTGTGTGTGTGTGTGTGTGTGTGTGTGTGTGTGTGTGTGTGTGTGTGTGTGTGTGTGTGTGTGTGTGTGTGTGTGTGTGTGTGTGTGTGTGTGTGTGTGTGTGTGTGTGTGTGTGTGTGTGTGTGTGTGTGTGTGTGTGTGTGTGTGTGTGTGTGTGTGTCACAGTGTGTGTGTGTGTGTGTGTGTGTGTGTGTGTGTCAAGTCAAGTCAAAATCATCTTTATTGAGGGTTAAAGAATAAGCTAACAAAGCTTTTTTTCATCCTGCCCTCCTGTGTGTGTGTGTGTGTGTGTGTGTGTGTGTGTGTGTGTGTGTGTGTGTGTGTGTGTGTGTGTGTGTGTGTGTGTGTGTGTGTGTGTGTGTGTGTGTGTGTGTGAAATGCTAATGAAACGCTGGTGAAACGCTAGTGATACGCTACAGAAACGCTTATGAAGCGCGAGTGAAACACTGATGAAACGCAAATGAAACGCTGGTGAAACATCAATGAAACGCTGGTGACCATACAAGTACTTAATACCTAATACATATTGCGTCGCAAATATTGAAATACATAACATTATAGGTGCATGTAATTCTTATTCTTATTCTCCGATCGCTCAGACAATTGCCTGTCAATTATGAGCGTAGATGCGTCATGCTGCCGTTATGCGCCTAAGTAAGACATAATTAGGCCCAGCACGTCCGACTTCGCCTGAAGGAAATCTATTTTAGCGCGTTTCTTGAGAAAGAGAAAAGAAAAAAAGGCAGGAGCATGGACCGGTGGTAAGGCAGAACGATAGCAGATGGCAGCAAAACCAGGGGGAAAGGCAGAGTCAAAGAGAGTGACAGATTAGAGGAAGTTACAAGCACAGAACTTCCAGAAGGTGGGGGAACTGTTTATACAAAAGCCCCCCCCCCCCCCCCCCCCCCCGGTATCCCCACGGGGAGGGGGTGGGGGTGGAGTGTACATGTAATGAGTTGCTTGACAGAAGTTTTGGTGATGCGAACAGGTATATAAACAAACAGAAACAAAGACGAAAATATGGCCGAAAGGCCGAAGAGGGCGTAAAGCCTTATTTCGCGACGAAAATATAACTTCTAGGGCGGAGGTTAAAAAGAAAAAATAATCTGGCAAAAGTCAATATCAAACATCAGCAGTATTACTTTTACCTTCGGCTCGGGGAGCTATTGTTTTTGCCTGGTCCGTCCGTCCGGCGGCGTGCCTCCGTCCGTCCGGCTATTCGTCCGCTTTTCTCAAAAACTATTCAGTCTATCATCATCAAATTTGGTATACTAGTTTGCCAAGATGCAAGCTATCCACTGATGTATTTAGTTTTACATTAAGGTCAAGGTCGCGCCAGTTACGGGGTTCAAACCCCGAAACACATAATCGCTAATATCTCGCGAAGTTTTGCATGTATTTTAATGCAGTTTTTTTCCACATTTCTTGATGAATGGTCTATAACACAGTTGTCATTGTCAATGTTTCTGTGCGCGCGTGTGCGCATGATCGCGCGCGCTCAAATCACGGGTCCGAACCCCAAGTCTATATCTAAAAAACTATTCAGTTACGTGCTGTTTTGATGCGTTTTGATGTAGTTACGTGCTGTTTTGATGCGTTTTTATGTATGTGTACAGCCGACACATTCCGATTTCGGAGTAGCTCGGCGATGCTGCGAGGGGACTTTGCAGCCGCTCGGCGTTGCACTTGTTCCCTTTTTTTTCTTCCCGAAATACATAATGTTTATTGGAAGTATTAACCTTGTAACTCATGATGATGATGATGATGATGATGGTGATGATGATGGTGATGATGATGGTGATGATGATGATGATGATGGTGATGATGATGATGATGATGATGGTGATGATGATGATGATGATGATGGTGATGAGATTAGCGGTCAATCGGTCAGAGAGCCTTATGGACGGTTAACTTTGTAACTCTTCATTTGTCATCAATAGATGGTCACAGGTGTTGTGGTGTCTGGGGTGCGGGTCGGGGGGCGGAGGTGGTAGAAAGGAAAGGAGTAGATTGGGGAGGGGGGAGGGGGGGGGAGGGGGGCAGCAAAATAATGGACCTAAACATTGATAGCATCTTTCTCTTACTGTTACTAATGACACTGACAGACGACAGAGTGACAGGCGTGGATGAATGATAAAACAATTTTTTTTTAATAATAGCGTTCTGTGGACATATGGCAGGTAGGCCAGATAGGCACATAGATTCTGATGTCATCTTTGCCTCTGTCTCTGTCTCTGTCTCTGTCTCTCTGTCTGTCTGTCTGTCTGTCTGTCTGTCTGTCTGTCTGTCTGTCTGTCTCTCTCTCTCTCTCTCTCTCTCTCTCTCTCTCTCTCTCTCTCTCTCTCTCTCTCTCTCTGTCTCTCTCTCTCTCTCTCTCTCTCTCTCTCTCTCTCTCTCTCTCTCTCTCTCTCTCTCTCTCTCTCTCTCTCTCTCTCCCTCTCTCTCTCTCCATCTCTCTCCCTGCCTCTCTCTCTCTCTCTGCCTCTCTCTCTCTCTCTCTCTCTCTCTCTCTCTCTATCTCTCTCTCTCTCTCTCTCTCTCTCTCTCTCTCTCTCTCTCTCTCTCTCTCTCTCTCTCTCTCTCTCTCTCTCTCTCTCTGTCTCTCTCTCTCTCTCTCTCTCTCTCTCTCTCTCTCTCTCTCTCTCTCTCTCTCTCTCTCTCTGCCTCTCTCTCTCTCTCTCTCTCTCTCTCTCTCTCTCTCTCTCTCTCTCTCTCTCTCTGCCTCTCTCTCTCTCTCTCTCTCTCTCTCTCTCTCTCTCTCTCTCTCTCTCTCTCTCTCTCTCTCTCTCTCTCTCTCTCTCTCTCTCTCTCTCTCTTTCTGGTCCTCTGTCCCCCTCTCTCTCTCTCACTCAATCACTCTCTGTGCCCCCCTCTCTCCCACGCACCCACCCACCCACCTATAGACGATAAAGGTATAAAAGACACGGGGAAAAGACAGACCCTTTCACTTGTCCCATAATTTGTATGTGCCTTCCCAGGTCGAGAGGACGTAAGGCACCAGATTTGATTGAGACCCTGTCTCTGGCCAGACGTAGCTCATCGGAGGTTTGTCCTCTCTCTCTCTGTCTGTCTTTCTCTTCTTTTTTTGTACTTTCATGTTACTAGTTCATTTTAATTGTTTTTGTGTTGTTTTATATTTGTTTTTCTTTTATCCAAGGACAGATGGTAAGAATAAGGCATCGCCTGAAATCTTTATCCTTGTCAAATAAAGTTTTCCAGTGTCCAGTCTCTCTCTCTCTCTCTCTCTCTCTCTCTCTCTCTCTCTCTCTCTCTCTCTCTCTCTCTCTCTCTCTCTCTCTCTCTCTCTCTCTCTCTCTCTCTCTCTCTCTCTCTCTCTCTCTCTCTCTCTTGTGTTTCGAAAGGGGGGTTATCTAGCTGCTAGAGAAAGGTGGACTTATGACGGTGTTGTTATGCCTGTGTTAAATGTCTATAAATATTTAGGCATCTACTTTTCTACACGACTAACTTGCAATCTTGCATGCAGGGCAAAGAATACATTGTTAGCTATTCTAAAAAGACTTAATGTGTTAAATAATAATTCTCTTGGTTTATTTCTGAAAATATTTGACTCTAAAATTCAACCTATGCTACTCTATGGGGCAGACATTTGGGGATTAGAGAATGCGGTTGTGCATTGTGAAGCAGTGCATTTATTCGCATTAAAAAGATTCTTGGGGTTAGATAAACGAGTTTCAAATGACTTAGTCTATGGAAAAACTAATCGATACCCATTGTTTATTTGTTCAGCCATAAGATGTGTTAAGTACTGGTTTAAACTACTGTGTATGGAAGATCATAGGTTACCTCGTAAATCATACGACATGCTGCTGAATCTAGACAATAGAGGGAAGAAAAACTGGGTTTCAAAGGTACGTTTATTTTTATGTGAGTATGGCTTTGGGGATGTGTGGCTGAACCAGGGAGTTGGTAATCAACATTTGTTTTTTCGTCTTTTCCGCCTAAGGCTTATTGACTGTAGGTGGCAAATGTGGAATGATCACATTCAAACTAGTAGTAGATACGATTTTTATAGAAATATTGTTAATTGTGATATACGATGTGTACAGAGTTCTTTGAAATTTGACCTTGATATGCATTCAAAGAAATTGTTAGCTAAATTTAGACTAGGGGTATCGGATATAAAAAGTCATCAGTTACGATATAGACAGCATGTACGTAATGATTTACTTTGCCCTCTATGTTTAGAGAGTGAAGAAAACGAATTACATTTTGTTTTGTGTTGTCCTGTATTCAAAGATATTCGCCAGAGAATAATTCCTCAGAAATACCACCGACAACCTTGCATGTTTAGATTGAATGTCCTCATGAGTTCAAACAAATAATGGTGACATTAAAAACCTGTGTGTGTTTATACGTAAAGCATTTAGGTTAAGAGATGTGCTGACTTCGTAAATGAAAGTTTGTGCATATTTTTGCTTATAGTAGCTGTTTAGTTTGATGTTTCATGTACATTCCCATTCAAATGGGCCAATGGCCTCTCTGAATAAACCATCTTGCGTCTTGCGTCTTGCGTCTTCTCTCTCTCTCTCTCTCTCTCTCTCTCTGTTCCAGCTCAAGCTCCAAAATGTGCTCCATTTGTAAATTAATTGAAGTGAAGCGCATTTCTTTTTTGATTGTCCATTATGCCGTGAGTTAAGAGAAAAACATACATCTCGTAATTTCCAAATTAGTCTAGTTGCCACCCTATTATGTCCTACTAGCGCAACGCCGAGTACCAGTAACGCCTAGTAACGGTAACGCCTAGTAACGGTAACGCCTAGTAACGGTAATGCCAAGTATTGGTAACGCTGAGTACAGCAAATTTGAAGCGATTTGGTTAAGAAACGGTGGAGTTATAAGGCCCCGTTTCGCGTTGGCGCTGCTCTGAGAGTGATGCGCTCTCCCTAGTAACGGTAACGCCTAGAAACGGTAACGCCAAGTACTGGTAACGCTGAGTACAGCAAATTTGAAGCGATTTCGTTAAGAAACGGCAGAGTTATAAAGCCCCGTTTCCCGTTGGCGCTGCTCTGAGAGTGACAACCGGCGAAGTTATAAGGCCCGTTTTGCATCATGCTGCTGTTATGCGCCTAAGTAATGGATTCGCTTCCGGTTTGGCACATTGATAGTCACCATTCCCGGTCATATATCTACCAAATGTGAAGGCAATCGGTCCAGAAATACTGGAGATACGGGCGCCGAAAGGCCGTCGGATGCGCGTTTCGCGCATTTGCAAAACCGCGCAAATGACACGGCCACCTCGATTGCCGTTGCCATCGCCCCGTTAGGGCTCACAGCAAATTTGAAGCGAATCGGTCGAAAAACGGCGGAGTTATAAGGCCCGTTTCGTGTTTCAACACACACACACACACACACACACACACACACACACACACGGACAGTTGGCTTATTACTATATGATGTGAAACATAGAAATGGCGAGCACACCAAACTTTTATGACGGAAATGTAATCTATAGGGTACGGAGAGTCAAATTAGCTTAGTTGCCCAAAGTTGCATCTCGAGCAATTTTCAGAATCCAAGATGGCCGCCCAACGGTCATCTTGAAGATGGTCAATATATAACGTTTGATCCATATGGGCTAAAGAGTCGTGTAATACCTCATTTTAGGGGGTTTTGATGTCGGCGAGTCCATTTGTGAAGTTTGTTTGTCAATCTGGTCAACAGAATCCAAGATGGCCGCCAAGATGGCCACCAAAATATCTGAAATCGCATTTTTCGCCATATCTAGGTTCCATCTTGTACCTGGAGATGGCCAAACTCTCCGTACCCTATAGATTACATTTCCGTCATAAAACTTTGGTGTACTCGGCATTTCCAGGTCATGTTTTTGGCAACTTGACTAAATGGCTCATAGACCAACGCTATATTTCTAGTTTCTTACTCCAGAACAAAAAAGGGAAATAACTCGCTCTGTGGCGATGTTCATTTTCTATGCAATGAAAGAAAGAGAATTATTCAAACTGTCTAAAAGGTTTTAGTTATAAAACAAAAGTGCATGTTTTGTTTCTTTATGCGAAAATGTCACATGAATATGCTATGTTCACGCGTGTATTGCATACATGTGTGTGTGTGTGTGTGTGTGTGTGTGTGTGTGTGTGTGTGTGTGTGTGTGTGTGTGTGTGTGTGTGTGTGTGTGTGTGTGTCTGTGTCTGTCTGTCCGTCTGTCTGTCTGTCTGTCTGTGTCTGTCTGTCTGTCTGTGTGTCTGTCTGTCTGTCTGTCTGTCTGTGTCTGTCTGTCTGTCTGTCTGTCTGTTTTGACCTCCTAGCAGATACGTCGGTGGCCTTTGCAATTAAAAAACCCAAACATGTTCAAATGGTTCAATTGTTCTCTGTTCCAGTGCTGTGGGGACATTGCCAGCCAGGTACATCGGCCAACACACGAGTCGCGGCTTGCCAGCTGTCAACAGACTGACTCCACAGTGCTGCAGCCTTTGAGATCCGTTGCTCACTATGACTTCCACTACCACTACTACTACTACCACCACCACTGTTACCTTTTGGGTAGTTTGGCTGTGTTGCTGCTGCACCTGCCTTAATCTGATGGTGAGGGAGAGAGAGAGGGGTGGGGGGAGATTGAGAGAGAGAGACTTAACACTTGCTAATGTTTTATTGATTAGGCTATAGACACATATCACAAAAAATGGCATGCACAATCGTATGGCATTTGAGAGAGAGAGAGAGAGAGAGAGAGAGAGAGAGAGAGAGAGAGAGAGAGAGAGAGAGAGAGAGAG
>CM065704.1:41983740-41991240 GCA_017654935.2 Phymorhynchus buccinoides
GAAAGAACCCAGAGCTCACGCCGCATGCCTAACGTGATTTAAAGTTCTGGACATCAAACGCCATAATTACATTGGCCCTGTCCAAATCCAGGAAGAAGAAGAAGAAGAAGGGCGCGCCTGTCTGTCGTTGCCAACTATGACCACCAGAGGGTGCGGCTGCTCATCTATGCTTCCAGGCTGGGCTAACATTCATTTATAGTGGAGATGCCTTGCCCAGGGTACATCCCCATTTTCTTGGCCAAAAGGAGCTGATGACAAAAGGTCCCAAAAGGCCGGTGTTACGTTGATTGATTGATTGAATGATGGATTGATTGATTGATTGATTGATTGAAGAAATGCAACTCAAAAACTCGTTACTGAAATATAAAGGCCTCTGTACACGTGAACATTTTCACTCCTTCACCATGGCAACGCAGTGGTAGGCCAGTCATAATAATGACTTGTATTATCACGTTGTTGCCATGGGGGAAAAGTGGAAAATGTTCACGTGTACAGAGACCTTAGTCGACCCAAAAGCTGTTAACCTAGGCTCTCTCTCTCTCTCTCTCTCTCTCTCTCTCTCTCTCTCTCTCTCTCTCTCTCTCTCTCTCTCTCTCTCTCTCTCTCTCTTCCCCTCTCTCCTCTCTCTCTCTTCCCCTCTCTCCTCTCTCTCTCTCTCTCTCTTCCCCTCTCTCTCCCCTCTCTCTCTTCCCCTCTCCCCCCCCTCTCTCTCCCCCGCCATCTCTCTCTCTCTCTCTCTCTCTCTCTCTCTCTCTCTCTCTCTCTCTCTCTCTCTCTCTCTCTCTCTCTCTCTCCCTTCTTCTTCTTCTTCTTCCATCCATTCATCTTTCTTTTGGTAGGAATTTTACAAGAGCAAGTCTGGCATCACGACAACGGCCGCAGTGTTCGACACGGACCAGTTCCCTGTCAATGGCGTCTTCACCGGGTACCTGTGGGCAGGCGTACAAGTTTCTGGTTCCCCTATCAGATCTGTGAGTGCATAGTATTGCGTTTATTCTCTCCAAGTGGGGTTCTTTTTTTTCTTTTCTTTTTGCTGTCCCATCTTCTGGGTCGTTGCTCCCACGCCGCTCATTCCGAATCCCAATTCGCAGCTTGTTCAAGTCGCAGAATCCGAGACCAGCAGTCCAAGGGGAGCGAATCTATGTTAGGCCGTCAGGAGGCAACCAGCCGAGGAGACACTGCACTGCTGCTGAGTCACTTCGGTGGAGTTCGGCGGAGCCTGTTCAGGACACCACCTACTAAGCCCCCTACTGACGACACTATTCTCTTAGTCGCGGAGCCAGCGTGAGTGAGGTCCTCCTCTGAGGGCGCCACCACGACCGTCCCCCGACAGCTCCCCAGATCACACTGATCCAAGTGGGGTTCTTTCTGTACAAGCAGTGCCCCCACCCTCTGGAAGTTCTGTACTAGCAACTTCCTCTAATACATCTCTCTCTCTCTCTCTCTCTCTCTCTCTCTCTCTCTCTCTCTCTCTCTCTCTCTCTCTCTCTCTCTCTCTCTCTCTCTCTCTCTCTCTCTCTCTCTCTCTTCTCTCTCTCTCTCTCTCTGTCTCTCTCTGTGTCTCTCTCTGTCTCTCTGTCTGTCTCTCTCTGTCTCTCTCTCTCTCTCTCTCTCTCTCTCTCTCTCTCTCTCTCTCTCTCTCTGTCTCTCTCTCTCTCTCTCTCTCTCTCTCTCGGTCTCTCTCTCTCTCTCTCTCTCTCTCTCTCTCTCTCTCTCTCTCTCTCTCTCTCTCTCTCTCTCTCTCTCTCTCTCTCTTTCTATTGACTCTGCCATTTCTTTTGTTCTTACTATCATCTACTATTTTCTACTTTATTGGTCCATTCTCCTGCCATTTTAAAAAATAAATCTTCAAAATCATTTTTCTCTTTCGAGGTCCTCCGAAATCGGATTTTTTCGGTTGAATGCAGCGGGGAGGCCAGTGCGAACTGATAACCGGACACCACTTTACCCGGTCCGAAGATACCAAAATTGTCCTTCTCAAGAACCCACACTATTCCATCGTGATTATCCTCCTTTTCTTACCAGGATAACCTTTCGTTATCTGTTTATTTTTACAGGTTTTTGCGCGATTCGTGATCAAAGTCCATGAAGACATGTTCCCCATTCCCCTTTCCTTAAACCCTTTCATCGCCACTGTCGCCTGTTGGCACCACAATGATTGAACACCCATGTCACTAAAAGGCATCTAATGAGGGTCTGGTATCCAGTGACCTGATGTTCTTAATTTTGGGAGGTAAGGACAGGCCCTATTTTATGCACGTCACAGAGGAATCCCCAATATTGCAGACGAAATATTTTCTCTACCCAGGTAAGTTTAATTGTGAATTTTGGCTGCAGAATAGCTAGCGCTGAAAAGGTTTTAAGATACCCAAATGGTCCTTCTCCGGAACCCACAATGTTTAACCATGATTATCTTTCTTTTCAATTTCTTATCATGCTTATCCTTCGTTATCTGATTATCTTCACAGGCTAATGAGCCATTCGTGATCAGAGTTATCAGAGCCCAAATCCGGGTCCTTTTTGTAAGGATACCACTATGGTCCTTGTAGAGAACGGACAATATTCGGTAAAGGTAAAGATGTGCCACCCCCCGTTAATTCTATTTTTCTGTTTTTGCCTTTCTTACCATACATAAAGCTGTATTTTAGGAACATTTTCACCTAATAACCTTTTTGGAATACTAACCCTATCCCTAACCCTAGCCCTAAACCTAACCCTACCCCCCACTATGTACTGCAGTACACCGCGATTTGTCACAGTTGTGGTTCGTTGCGGGGTAGGGTTAGGTTTAGGGCGAGGGTTAGGGATAGGGTTAGTATTCCAAAAAGGTTATTAGCTAACAATGTTCCTAAAATACAGCTTTATGTATGGTAAGAAAGGCAATAACGGAAAAATAGAATTAACCGAGATAGGTAGGGGGGGGTGGCACATCTTGACCTTTACCAAAGTTTATCGGATGAAATCAACCCAGGTACTTTTCCTGAGACCACTGAAGTTGTTGTGAACGATCCACAGTTACTTTATCTCCAGTGTTATCTTTTGAATATCTGTTCATTATCTGATTAGCTTTGCAGATTTATGAGCGATTTGGTATCAAAGTTTATAATGACACTAACCCAGGTCCCTTTCCTGAGACCACCGAGGTTGTTGTCGCGAACAGTCTCCAGTTACTGCATCTCCAGTGTTATCTTTTGAAAATCTTCTCAGTATCTGATCTGGACAGGTTTTTGAGCGATTCCGGATCAACGTCCACGAGGACACAAATCCAGGACCTTTTGGTGTTGTTTTTAAAAAAACCGAAAACCGAAAATAATGTGGACCTGGTAAGCAAACCATAATATCTAATCATGGTTATCTTTCATTATCTGATTATCTCGGCAGGTTTATGAGCAATTCGTGGTCAAAGTCCACGAGGACACCAACCAAGGACCGTTTCCCGAGGAGACGACTGAAGTCGTTGCGGAAAGCCCCCAGTACTGCGTCCGAAACTCCTATGCCTGTCACCTGACCTGCGCCGGTTATGGAAATGGCGTCAAGTCTGTTAACATCTACAAGGTTAGAGAGAGAGGGGGGGAGGGGGGAGAAAGAGAGAGAGAGGGGGGTAGGATAGTCAAAGTCAAAAGTCAAAGTCAAAGTCAAAAATATTGTAATCGTTAGGCCTCTGGCCCATAACAATGGAGTTCATAAAAAAAAGTATTATATATATATATGAGCAATAATGAAAAAAAGAATAAAGACACACCAAAAACGTATTATATGTAAACACAACATAGATACAGACATTCATCATGCATGTACATATAGGGGGGGGGGGGGTGGAGAGAAAGAGAGAGAGAGAGAGGGGGGGAGGGGGGGGGGGGGGGGGGAGGGGGAGATATGTGTGGAGCATGCATTGCTTTGGCTGTAGGTTAAATGCCTGCCAAGATCCTTGCTTGCTTACTAGTTGTGTGTGTGTGTGTGTGTGTGTGTGTGTGTGTGTGTGTGTGTGCGTGTGCGTGCGTGGCGTGTGCGCGTGCGCGTGCGTGCGTGTGTGTGTGTGTGACTAAACTACAAAACAGACCCTATCCTTTTTATCTGAGAATGACAGAATGCTGCTTCTGAGAAAAATGTTCAATGCGAAACTGTGACGGGTGGGGGGGCGGGAGGTGGGCAGGGGGGGGGTGGGGGGTGGGGGGGGGGGGGGGGGGGGTGACTGAAGTACAACTGATGAAAGTCTGCTTAACGTCCTCCGACCTGGAACAGGCACTCGTGGGACATTCATAAAGACATAGATAATGGGACGATAATGTGGGTAAACACAATACCAAGAAAGTCCCGAATAAAAAAGAAGAAGCGCGGATTCGCAATCGTTTGTGGCAGCGGTCTATTTTTACCACTCCAATCATTACATACACTGAGTCGCCTCCCCTGGCTTTTCAATAATTTTAATCTGTAAACCAGAATGTTATCTCTGCACCATTTCGTAACTTTTTATATCTTTTGGAAAACATTTAAAACTATTTATCCTACTTATACTCATCGAAAGAAGCACCACATACTCGTCGTGTCTGTTGCAGTGTCTGTATTACGCATGTTTATTATTTTGTACGCTTTAAAATGAAGATTCATGTGCTCTGTTCAGTATACAATTCTGTCCATACCTAAGGACTGTAGATATGACAACTGAAATGTTGCTTTATGCCCAAGTATTTTTTTCTCTTTTACAATACGTGCGAAAATTTTGGACCGACAGACCGACAGACCCACAAAGTGAGTTATAGGTTTGTGGCTTGTGCCACAAACAAAAACACAACCACAACAAGAGCGTTAAGACGCTAAATCACCAACCGCGCGGCAGCGTTATTCGGCTCCAGTGACCTTGACCTTTGACCCATAACCTTCATTATCGAACTTGGCCTAGCTCTGCCTACTACCTAACCGCATGCAAAATTCGAGCACCCTAAGTCCATCCGTTCAAACGCTAGAGAGGATACATACAAACATACAAACACCACCTCAGACACATTACCAATCCGCTCTCTACGATCACGGTTGGTAATTAATGCAAACATTTGATGGGTGTGTGCTGTCTTTGTTAATTGGCCTGCTGGCAGGATAGAAGAAGAAGAAGAAGAAGAAGAAGAAGAAGAAGAAGAAGAAGAAGAAGAAGAAGAAGAACAAGAACAAGAACAAGAACAAAAAGAAGAACAAGAACAAGAAGAACAAGAACAAGAACAAGAAGAACAAGAAGAAGAAGAACAGGAACAACAACAAGAAGAAAAAGAAGATGGAGAAGAAGAAGAACAACAACAAGAAAATGTATTTAACGTCCTCCGACCTGGTATACGGGACATTTTTATATGTAAAGAGAGTGGGTCGATCCTGGAAATACTGCAATACCAGGAAAAGACCCTAAGACTGTAACTAGTGAGTGCCCCTGTGGTACTGCCTTCCAGACGCCTGAACATATCCTCCAGGACTGCCCTACTCACCAAGACATTCGGTGTCAAACCTGGCCGGTGAGAGTGGAGCTCCAGGAGAAGCTGTGGGGACCAACATAGGCGCTACAAAAGACAGCGGACGTCAGGACTGGACTGAAGCCAAAATGGTCACTGGGAACGCAGAAGAAGAAGAAGAAGAAGAAGAAAATGTATATTTAAATATAAGCAATTAACAAAATTCATAATTATTTTTCAACTGGCAGGATGGAGTGGAGCAACCGTCTTTCATCGTCGGCCACGGAAGGAGCTCGTTCAAACAGACGGTGACAGCCGGAGTTGATCACAAAAATATCCCCAAGGAAACGACCTTCACCTGCGCAGTGACCCGGAACAACGGGGAACAGCAGGAAGAGAACTTCCGGGTCATCACCTTGGGCTAACCGAGACTGTTCATTTAAAGACGAATGCATTTTGTCTTTCCACTAGAAGGCAGTGAAAAAAGTGATTTTGTTTCGAGATGACTGTTAATATGCTGAGACTATTGATATCTTTTTCTCCCCCCTGTTTCTTTGTGTCTTACTTTCTCTGCTAGTGTGTAGTGTGTGTGTGTGTGTGTATGTGTACTCTCTCTCTGTCTCTCTCTCTCTCTGTCTCTGTCTCTGTCTCTCTCTCTCTCTCTCTCTCTCTCTCTCTCTCTCTCTCTGTCTCTATCTTTCTCTCTGTCTCTCCTCTCTCTGTCTCTCTCTCTCTGTTCTGTCTCTTATGTCTGTCTCACCTCTCTCTCTCTCTCTCTCTCTCTCTCTCTCTTTGTTTCTCTCTCTCTCTGTTTCTTTGTCTGTCTCTGTTATGTCTCTCTCTCTCTGTCTCTCTGTCTCTCTGGTCTCTCTCTCTCTCTCTGTCTCTCCTCTCTCTGTCTCTCTCTGTCTGTTCTTGTCTCTCTCTCTCTCACTCTCTGTTTCTCTCTCTCTCTCTCTCTCTCTCTCTCTCTCTCTCTCTCTCTCTCTCTCTCTCCAGTCAAAGTCTTCTTTTGTAAATAACACTGCAATCGAGTCACGTACAATAACAGCAAATGCTGATGAAAACTAATTCAAGCTTGTTTGATTTACATTGAAATTGACAATATTTGGTTGTTTGTTTTTCGATTTTGCTTTTGTTTGTTTGTTTCTTTGTTTTTATGTTTAAATAAAACAAATCTTGTTTTGTGTTTTAAATGATAGCCTCACGAATTTCACGAATTTCACAGAGACCCTCTGTGACTGTAAAGTACCAAATTGTAATACCGTATACTGTTGAAACATCACTGTGACAAGAAAGTAGCAATGTGTTCTCTTCAAATGAGTTTTTATATTCTGTAAAAATTATCTGACCCTCCCCTGACCCTCACTCGTGTACTGAATTGCGTGCGTCACCTACATAAAACTATCGCCTTTGGCGCATCGCGAAGAAGCAGTATAATTTTTTATAGCCTCTGACATTCTCTGTCCTCTGATCACTAGGTGGCGTGCTCGGTTCAGTACATCCCTTTTCTTTTATTTATTTTTTGGGACTCATGAGTAGCACTTGCGTGTGTGTGCGTGTGTGTGTTGTTTTGTTTTGTTGTTGTTTTTGTGACGCAGCAGGGGAAATAACTGTTTACATACTTGAGTTATGGGTCATTTCGTTGATTATTTCCCTTAGATAATAAAGTGGTTTTTCTCGTGAACGGTGATGTCCTTGGCTAGGGGACGACGGGGTAAAAAGCGCATGGGCGGGTAAGAAGCCCACCCAAATTATCTCATGAAATGAAGCAAATTTCAGTCTCATTTTGCCCATGAGACGAGCGTTAATGTCTAGCATTCGTCTCATGGGCAAATTTGACTGAAATTGTCTTTATTTCATGAGATAATTGGGGTGGGCTTCTTACCCGCCCATGCGCTTTTTACCCCGTCTTCCCCTATCTTTGTGTTATTGTTCGTCTGTCTTTAAAAAATATCTGATAGAAGAACAACTTCTAGTAGAATTTGGAGCAAGTTAAAGCAGCACATTTAAGAACGGGTTTGAACGAAAGGGAGTGGGAGTTAGGTAATAATAATAATAATAA
>CM065704.1:41996240-42013740 GCA_017654935.2 Phymorhynchus buccinoides
TTTCAGATGGTTTAATGTACTATGGCCATCGACCCATGTTCAATCACACATAGAGAAACACACACACATAAAACTAAGGAGAGAGAGAAAGACAGGCAGACACAGAGAGAGAGAGAGAGAGAGAGAGAGAGATTGAGAGAGAGAGAGAGAGAGAGAGAGAGAGAGAGAGAGAGAGAGAGAGAGAGAGAGAGAGAGAGAGAGAGAGAGAGAGAGAGAGAGAGAGAGAGAGAGAGAGAGAGTAATGAAAATCATTTTTATCATCACACAATAAAAAGGCAAAAAGATACTTTGAAACAATTACTCTCCACTAACAGTCATATGGCCTTAAAATACAGAATAAAAACAAAAATGCTCCTCGGTATTACAATATCAACATCATATTATTTTCTAGTTCACATTGATCAAAGAAACTGTAAGCACACCTATGTCAAAAGAGCCCTCAGTTATGAAAACGTGTATATAGCAGTTTCATTTAAGCATTGAAGTGATTATTTTATTTATTTATTGAAACTGCTTCAACCAACATATTATTAACATAACAAGATCGTAGTTACCTAGAGCATCCAAACGCAAAGGCAGTATTAACAACAATTATTTCCCTTAATTCAACAACTCCGAAATATACTTGTCAAAATACACACACACACACAAAAACAGACTTCCCAGAGATATTTTTTTTAATGCACGTAATGCTGATGAGAACGTGAAAATCTGAAGAAGAAAAAATACAAGAGCGTCACACAAAACATGTATTCTTCTTTTGGAATTAATACCACAATCGTAACAACACATCAAGGCCATTTTCATCATCTCAAGAATGTGAACGTAATTAACAATGTTACACTTACTTAACCTTGTATTTTAAAAAAAATCTACGAAGTGTTTTAATAAAAACAATTTGTAAAAATAAAAAAAGACACAAAACGGCAAATGTTAAGATCAGCTCCCTCCGCTGTTCCAGGCTGAAGCTGGCCAATCAGCTTAACAGAAAAGGTAAATTGGAGGGAGCTGATTGGCCAACTTCACCCTGGAACAGCGGAGGGAGCTGATCTTAACGTTAGCCCACAAAACTTCTTTTTTTTTCTTTTTTTTTCCATTATAGTCCCGTCAACAACTACGGTCATCTCAGGACTGTCATCGCGTAAAGTTCGACCACTTATTACAAAACACTCATCAGTGTATCTTACCAACGTTCAACAACCTGTAAACAGACACAAAGCATAATCAATATATCAGCTGTACTTCCTGATTATCAATACTTCAATTAACACAAAGCCATTTCTTTCGCTAGTTCATGACGGTCGGCAGTAAAATTGAACAAACAACAAACAAGCAAGCAAACCTAACAACAACAAAACACAAACATATCGAAACATAACCCACAGACAACACACACACACACACACACACACACACACACACACACACATATGGTAATGCTTTCTTATTATAAGTTTGCCTCACAGCGTCTCCCAGGTACAGTAGTCTCTTTGACCTTATTTGGCCTCTGCTGTCAAATCAATTTGGCTACTGTATCTAGTAACTATTCTCTTTAACTGTCTGTCTGTCTCTTTCTCTCTCTCTCTCTCTCCCCCCCCTCTCTCTCTCTCTCTGTATATGTGTACCCCCACTATATATATATCTCTCTCTCTGCCACCCCCCCTCCCCAACCCAACCTTTGTTTTCGGAAAGAGACTGATAGGATTAGGATCAGCCTATATTTTCGGAAAGAGACTGAGAGGGTTAGAATCAGCCTATATTTTCGGAAAGAGGCTGATAGGGTTGGGATCAGCCTTTATTTTCGGAACATATGGTGATAATTCTTATTATAAGTTGGCCTCACCCTGTGGTGGCCTAGCTGTCAAATGAATTTGACTACTGAATTACACAGTTTTAGGGAGACGTGCATCATGATATGACACACACACACACACACACACACACACACACGAACAATACTGAGAACATAGACTCACTTCGTTAATTAACACCCTCACCCCCCACCCCCACCCCGTACCCCGTGGGTGCAAGTGCACCCATACTTTTACTTTTTAGCTTCATAATTTCACAACCGTTCATAAAATCTTGCTGAACTTTTACGACGTTGTCCACGAAAGATCCGAGCATGGGCACAGCAAAACTCAAGCATTTCTGTTGAAAAACGAGCGAGTCAATAAACAAAGTCGATTTGCACTGTCCTAACACATGATCTATTACAACAATCTGACACTTTTAAAGAACATAATTTCGAGGAATAGTAAGACTAGCAAAGCCAGAGTGTGTTCTGTTAAAAAAGGAACAATGAAAACTGATTCTTCTTCTTCTTCTTCTGCGTTCCCAGGCCATGTGGCCATAATGGATAAGGTACGTATGTGTCAGTTTTCACTGGTCTCCCCGCTGCGTACAGCCGACACATTCCGATTTCGGAGGAGCTCAAAGAAAAATTATTTGGAGGATTCTTTTTTGAAAAAAGGCAGGAGAATGGGGCCGATAAGTCAGAAAGATAGTAGATGATAGAAAGCAAAGGGAAAAGGCAGAGTGAAAGAGAGTGGCAGATTAGAGGAAGCTACAAGCACAGAACTTCCAGAAGGTGGGGAAACTATTTCTACGAAAGACCCCCCGGTATGCCCATGGGGAGATGAAGACTGATCATTAATAACTTCTGGCTTTTACCGGACGGTTAATACACACTTTCCTAATTTCTATGAGCCATCGTTAAGACATAAGGGTCTGCTACACTGCCTACCATTTGATTCACTACTCAGGGCTCAGGGCTCCCCTGCAGTCTCCGACCGGTGGCTCGCACAACAGGGAACAAAGATTAGGGCGAACCGTCTCTCTCGCCAGCTGTGATTCAAATGCGGCGCGCGCTGAGCGCCTCCCCTCTTTTATAGTCCGGCCGTGCCTTTAAGCTTTACTTATCAATACATTTACAACCGTTTCAGTTCAGCCGAAAAACAATGAAGCTCCTTCTCAACGCGAGGAAGAGAAAAGAACGGGACTTAAAAAGAGTGCAAAGCCACACCCTACATCCTCACACCAAACTTAAATACAGGTATATCAAAAGTCAAGATTTTTAGGGAGAAGGCAATGACTCCAAGTGGCTTAAAAACCCTGCCCCCTTCCCGTTCTCTCTTGAACCAAAGAAAACACACACACACACACACACACACACACACACACACACACACACACACACACACACACACACACACACACACACACACACACAAACCCCACCAGGGGTGATTAAAAACAACAGTAACAACAACAAAAACAACAAACAAGTAAATAAATAAAAATTAAAAAAAGAAGTAAACATCACATCACGGAAGATGCATATCTGGCATAAAAGATGAGTCATCGTGATAATAATAATAATAATAATAATAATAATAATCTTAATAATATTAATAAAGAAAATAAGAATGTCATATTCGATATGAAATTCTGATATTTTATGATGTGACTCAATGTTTCTTCAGACATAATTATGGTTTCTTTCTTTTTATTATTACAACGTACCACACCTCAAGCAATCTTTATCAAGATGTAAACTCATTCATCCAACCTATCTTTTGCTTACAAACACATCGCCTCAGCGCCTTGGAAAAAGTCCTTTTTAAGACGAAAATTCTTCTTAGCCCTTTCGCCGCCAATGTCACATTTCTGCACCACACTGAATTGACACCCATATCACTGAAAGGCATGAAATAAGCTAGGTTATCCAATAACCTTATGTTGTTAATGTTGGTAGGGGAAGACGGGGTAAAAGCGCATGGGCGGGTAAGAAGCCCACCCCAATTATCTCATGAACTGAAGCAAATTTCAGTCTCATTTTGCCCATGAGGCGAGCGTTAATGTCTAGCATTCGTCTCATGGGCAAATTTGACTGAAATTTTCTTTATTTCATGAGATAATTGGGGTGGGCTTCTTACCCGCCCATGCGCTTTTTACCCCGTCTTCCCCTAGCGCTGTGATGTTTTTTAGTTCAGTTATACAAGATGTAAAGTTAGTCTAATTAGTTTCAACCAGGCCGGGCTGGAATGAACAAAATCAGATCTTCCTATTGAAGATCAAAAAGCGAACAATGCATAATCATCCCATCTTACTGGCATAACGGATATTCTCTATGATGCACACGTTAGAATATCATATTAAAATAGTTGAGATACAATCAAATGAAAAGTAATGAACATAACACTAAAATGTATACAGTCTCAATCAAGACACGTTAAATTTACCGGCCCAAGATGAAAAAAAAAGTATATAATAATGCTAGTTGTTAATTTAAGAACTTGATAATTCACCGGATAACTATTAAATATATGCTTCGTATTTCACTAAGCACTTAAAGCTGCCTAACAAGAGTAAACGGTCTAAAACTATTAAAAAAAAATGGATATGTAGAATAACTAACAACGACAAAAAAGGGTGAAAACATACACTCTTGCCGACCAAAGTTGGGCAAAGGACAAAAAAGACAAAACACAATGAATATAAAAAAAACAAGGTCACGACGGCGATAATTTATGTGCGGATGCCTTCCTCTCATGGTGACACACCACCACACAAAATTTGAAGCGATTCTGTCAGGCGGTTAGGGAGATATCCTTGGGACAGACAGGGAAGAAAAAAAACATACACGAACGAATTCATACTCCTTTGCGATCGTAGATCGGCAAAGGACAAAGAGATGGTGGCGGGACACAATACATAGCTAGAAAACAAAGCAACACATTAAGAGAAACGAACGCCAACAAATACACAAACAAAACCATAAACACAACCAAATAATCTAACCAAATTCATAGCCACAAAAATAAAAACCACTTTAGAATTAGAATTAATGATGAAAAGAATGGAAGACGTTAGAAAAGAAGAACTCAACAACGAAGATAAATAGGAAGAAAAAACAAAACCGGAAGAAATAACAAGAAGAAGAAAACAAACAAGACCGAGATAAATGAGTCATGGTTATAGAAGTTAAAAGTACACAATCATTAGAAAGCCAACAAAATTGGAAAAAGAAAAAAATGGAAAGAAAAAGAAAAAAACATATAATTGTTTTCTGCTCTCATAGGGGGGAAAAAAAGACGAAAGAGAAAGAGAAAGAGAAAGAAACGTTACTAAAGCAGAGAAACAAACAAAAAGCATAGGAAGAGTAAAGAAAATTAGAAAAAATAATTGCAAAAAGAATTTTAAAAATGTATATAAGTAAGCAAAACAAAAAAAGGTTCTGTTCCGCGCAGTATAAGCTACACAAGTACCTATTTCCTTATATAATCTGTATATATGTCAACCTCCCTCAGCTAAACTTAGAAACTTGTACATATTTTTTTTAAAGACACCGGTGGAAAAATTAACCACAGCCATTTTGTCGTCATAGCAACAGAATCAATTTCTGTTTCAAGAATGCATCAATATCATCATCAAAACCACGAGAAAATGCACCAATGATACGTCAATATTATCATCAAACCAATGAAGAAGAAAAACGACAACCACGCTATCAAACAATGAATCAATCATACCGTTAACTTACTTAGATGTACAGCTAAAAGAGCATATTAAGCATAACATGCGATGTCAGCATAATCTACGGGCGTCAGCGTCAAAAGTCTAAATCCTATCTGGAAGAGTCTTGATTTAAACATGTCTAAGTTCCTAACTCTAACTCTAATTATCTCTAACTTTAACTGCAATCATAATTCCAACTATAAGCTTTTATTTGACAAGATGGAACATAGATCTGAGATGTCTTAGCAAAACAAGAAAATAATGACAGCATGAACCTCCATCAAAGGCAATTTCAGTTTCTTTCAAGCTTAACCCTTTCACCGCCAAAGTCACATTTTAGCACCACAGTGATGTAACACCTATGTCACTAAAAGGCATCACATTGGGGTCTATTATCCAAAGACCCTACTGTCTTAGTTTTGGGAAGTAAGGATAGACCTTCTTTTACATATGTCACAGAAGAATCCCCAATACTGCAGATGGATTTTGTTCTCTACCCAGGTGAATTTAATGGACATTTTTGGCTGAAATATGGCTGGCGATGAAAGGGTTAAAAGTCTGGCATCGCCAGAAAACAAAAGGCATGAAATATGTCAGTCTTGGTTCGTCTAGAAAGAGCAACACAATCAATTTGTTTCCCTTGTTCATTGTCCCGTCAACAGCAATGGAAGAAGCAGGACTGTCACCACAGTAAATACCCAAAACAAGCACATTTCAATAACACAACTTACACATATTCACCATCCAAACAAACAAAAAGGCAGTATGACATATATATATGTTACGCCCAATCCGTGAAAATTGCCTATTTCATAAAATGGGCAAAATGCTTTGCCCAATTTATGAAATGGGCAATGTATGTCACATTTTTTAATCCCCATTCACACAGGTATTGACTAAGATTGATTCAATGGTATCACGCTTTTCTACATTGTAGTTGCACCCCTATCCTGCCCTCCACCTCGACCAGATGCTAAGCTGGGGGCATGCCTGAGCCACATGTTGAATCAAACGTTTTATCAAATTAAGTCTGAATAAAATAATTTTAACTCATCTACAGATGAGATTTCTGATTCGTTTGAACCAATTCTTGATCTATGTGTGCTAATGACCCAAAACTATTTCTCATTCATATTGCTTTTCTCAATTGCAAGTTATAAAATGGCTATTTCACGAACTGGGCAAATCATTTTGCCCATTTCATGAAATGGGCAATTTCATGGATTGGGCGTAACATATATATACAACACAGTCGAACAAGATGTTGAACGCTCGCGTGTGTTTTTAAGGCTAGCCTTTCTTTGAGAAGGGAAGAATGACACAAAAGTAATAGTTGAAATGCACGAGATGACGAATAAAACGTGGACAAAAAGATGAAATTCCATACCAGTAGCAGAAAACCGGGTCATTATTCGGCAGTTATCATTTTCAAACTTATAAAAAAATTTAGACATACATTATTGAAACACGTTGTCAACAAGAAAGAAGCTTCAACAAGAAGGCAAACATGGAGGCGATATTACAAAGCACTGTGTTACACTTATTCTTAATAGTTAACAGTTTAAAATCCATCATTATTATCATGTCATTATTACGACGTCGTCATCATAATCGCCATCATCAATCATCGTCATAGCCGTCGTCAATTATGCCATCAATATTTTGCACCCACATAAGAAACAATCGCAATAATGATTACAGTTCAACAACGTGTCTGAGCGTCGGGCGTGATTCACCGGCACATTCAACTCGACATTTAACCCTTTCACCGCCAGCCATATTTTGCCGGTGAAAGGGTTAAAGAACGGGAAAACAAATCAGAGTTCTCATAATTATGTTGTTGCTGGCTTACCCTGGCTAAACGACTCCAGGGATCATCCCAACAGCGCTTGAACACTATGGTACAAGTGCATCAGCTATGGATGAGAACATTACCGCGTGCGACCGGTTCTGATTAGCCCGCCACGTGGGCAGCCCACACTCCCCGTCTTCGGGGGTAGAGTTCACATAATTATGATGAACGCAGTCCCTTGAATTAAAAAACAACAGCAGCCATAACAACAAGACTCACACACTCACACACTGACACACACGCACACGCACACACACACGTAGGCTATCAATCCACACATACACTCCCGCGCACGCACATGTATACACCCCCCACCCCCCACCCCTCCCAATGCTGCTTAAATTGAACACACACAAAATATTCACCGGAAAGAAGCACTGGTCAACATGAATATTCATAGTATATTAATAATAATAATAATAATAATAATAATAATAATAGCTGCTTAAATACAAGTCCATCTGTTTTCTATATCTATTTTAACATAGACCGTTTTCGGTCGGCATCCTTTCAATATTCCTTGCATATATGTTGTTGTTGTTGTTGTCGTACCCTGGCTAAAAGACTCCAGGGATCATCCCAACAGCCGAAGCACTTGAACACTATGGTACAAATGCACCAGCTATGGATGAGAACATTACGTGTGTGGCCTTTTTTTTTTTATTACCCCGCCACGTGGGCAGCCACACTCGAACTTCGGAGGGTTGGTTGTAATATGGATTGTTATTAATGACACAAAGCAGTAGTAATTCAACAAGATCCCTGTTCATTTCTGATGGTTGATTCCAGGCATGGACTAATGAGCAGGTGTGTGTGTGTGTGTGTGTGTGTGTGTGTGTGTGTGTGTGTGTGTGTGTGTGTGTGTGTGTGTGTGTGTGTGTGTTGTGTGTGTGCTGTGTGGGTATATGAGCTTGCATGTGTATGAGTGTATGTGTGCGCAGGAGAGATTGTGTTCGGCTACAGAGAAGGGAGTGGGGGGGGGGGGTGGGGGGGGGGGGAGTGAGTGTGTGCGAGTGTGAGTGCACTTGTGTGTTTGTGTATGTGAGTGCGCATGTGTGATTGTGTGTGTGTGAGTGCGCGCGTTTGTACAAGTGCATGCTTGTGTAAGTGTGTGTGCGTTTCAGTACTGTATGTCTGTGCGCAAGAACGCGTTCACTCGCGTGCATGCACGCACGTGCGTGTGTGTCTGTTGTGTGTGTGTCTGTGTGTCTGTGTGCGTGTGTGTATGTCTGTGAGTGTTTCAATACTGATTGTAATGCGCTTTTTGCTCGATAAAAAGCGCTATATAAGTGTCCGTTGTTTATTATTATTAGTCATGTAGAGGTCAACAACATCATCATCATTACCTCGTCTCTCTCTCTCTCTCTCTCTCTCTCTCCCTCTCTCTCTCTCTCTCTCTCTCTCTCTCTCTCCCTCTCTCTCTCAATCCTTCATTGTCCCGTTTTTAACACTACTCGTGGCATCTACAAATCAAACTATTGTCAAACAGTTTGCTATTTACTTGTACAAAGGATTCCAAATTCGCAGCGCAGTGTGCGGTTAATAAATAATCGGTTTATGTGCAGACATATTCATTCCTGAGATTGAGTTAATTGCTGTGCGGCGTTTATGGATTGGTTGTTCACTGTTTGTCCTTAATAATTTTCATTGATAGGTGTGTGTACAATACCCCCTTCACAAGGGGCCATGGCCTATGAAAATAAACTTTCCCAATCTCTCTCTCTCTCTCTGTCTCTCTCTCTCTCTCTGTCTCTCTCTCTCTGTCTCTGTCTATCTCTCTCTCTCTCTCTCTCTCTCTCTCTCTCTGTCTCTCTCTCTGTCTCTCTCTCTGTCTCTCTCTATATATCTCTGTCTCTCTCTCTCTCTCTCTGTCTCTCTGTCTCTCTGTCTCTCTCTCTCTCTCTCTCTCTCTCTCTCTCGTCCTTTGGATTGCAATAAAAACAAAGAAAAAGAATAACTCACAACAACAACAACAACAACAACAACAACAACAACAGTAAACAACTCAGCTAAGAAAAAATAAAACCATCACAGATTTTTCAACATGGAAAAAAAAAAAAATCAATAAATTTTAAAAAAAGAAACATCAAAATAAGACTGCATATGTAACTTCCTCTAATCTGCCACTCTCTTTGACTCTGCCTTTTCCTTTTGCTTTCTGTCATCTATTATCTTTCTGACTTATTGGCCCATTCTCCTGCCTTTTTTTTATCCAAAAATCTTCCAAATAACTCATCTCCTTTGAGCTCCTCCGAAATCGGAATGTGTCGGTTGTATGCAGCGCGGGAAGACCGTTTAAAACTGAAAACCGGACACACGCGTACCTTACCTGTTATGGCCATATGGCCTGGGAACGCAGAAGAAGAAGAAGAAAGTCTGAATTCCCAGGCACTATATGATGATAATATCAATTCAAAATTTCGTTGTCTCCTCTCTTGGCCTCACTATTTCATTCTTTGATTAACCAAACTTCCTTTCGAGGCTTACCAGTTTGTTCTGTGTTGTGTGTTGTTTATGTGTAACATATTCAAGGCTGGAAGGCTATGCCACTCTTGGATAGATGTTGATTTGTTTGTATGTCGTGCTCTCCACCATTGTTGATGTGTACTGTGTGTGTGTGTGGGGGGGGGTCATAAAGGCGAACTTGGCACATTCTTTATTGAGAATGATGCTTTGTTTGTCTCACTTTGGTTCTGACCCACGCACTGCTAGGTGATTGGTATCGTAATCAACTTTGGTGGAGGGGAGTTAATTAGAAAGAGAGCATTCACCCTTTGTTCAATTTCGTTATTCAAAATAAAGTATGAATTCCCTAGAAAGCGTGCCACACACATAATATGCTTTTGAGCTCCGGGAAACATGAATCATTTTCTTTCATTTTCACTCCTCGTGGTGAATAGTGGCTCACTCTTCTTCCATGATCCTAAGCTTTTCTCTCTCATTCACAGGAACAGGAGCTCACGGTGTTCTTGGGTGGCGCAGCACTAGAACCGACGCGCTCTCCATCTCCAGGAGAGAGAGCGGGCCGAGTTTTACAGTGCCTACAAAAATAATACTCGTACCGAATACAAGCTATACATGATTAGAATCTGACCACAGCTGTGTGGAAGACATCACCGGAAGAAAGAGAAAGAAAGAAGGAAAAAGGGGAAGAACAAATATGAATGTCCAATAAGTTGTAAGCGGTTGACGTCAATTCACAAAGTACTGTCTGTAGTCATGAGTGCATCTTATACAGTTAACACGGGTGTTAAAATGCAATCTCAAAATGCCAATCGATTTGCGCTTTTTTTTTTACATAGCATAATTTACATGTTGCTACCAGTGTTAAGCAGTGTAAGACACTATCGTGATTACGGGACCAATGGTTGTTTTTTGTTCCTAATCTGAGGTCAACTCACCGAGTTACTCAATTCACAAAACAACGATGAAGATTGCGATGGTGGTGGAGGAGAAGAAGAAAAAGAGGACAACGATGACGATGATGACGACGACAACGTCGACGAGGACGACGAAAAAGAAGAATATGATGATGGTGATGATGATGATTATGTTGATGGCGATGATAGTAATGCTAATGACGACGATGATGATGATGACGATGGTGATACTAATGATGATGATGACGATAATGTTGATGGCGATGATAGTGATGATGGTGGTGGTGATGGCGATGATAGAGATGATGATGATGATGATAATGATGATGACGATGAGGATGAGGATGGTGATAGAGTGATGGTGGCAATGAAGAAGAAGAAGAAGAAGACGAAGAAGAAGAAGGAGAAGAAAAAGAAGAAGAAGAAGAAGAAGAAGAAGAAGAAGAAGAAGAAGAAGAAGAAGAAGAAGAAGAAGAAGAAGAAGAAGAAGAAGAAGAAGAAGAAGAAGAAGAAGAAGAAGAAGGAGGAGGAGAAGGAGAAGAAGAAGAAGAAGAAGAAGAAGGAGAAGAAGAAGAAGAAGAAGAAGAAGAAGAAGAAGAAGAAGAAGAAGAAGAAGAAGAAGAAGAAGAAGAAGAAGAAGAAGAAGAAGAAGAAAAAGAAAAAGAAAACGGAGATATATAAATCTCCATCCTAGACCCTGTGTGTTTACGTACGTCAATTCACCAGGATTCTGTTTTGAAATTCAAGACACTGAGATGCTTCAATACAGAGCAATGAACAATGCGGTGTATAAATGCAGCATGAAAAAAGAAACACAACAAAAACAAAGGGAAATGGAGTTGATAAAACATTGATATACTTTCATCCTGTCTATATAACGACATATCAATTCACCAGGATTTAGTTTCGAGGTCAACGCACAGAGTGTCAGGTCAAATGTACAACAATTATATATTTTTTTTAAACAATGGTGAACAAGAAAACATATGAAAAATATGTAATAATAATAATAATAATATTAATAATCATAATAATAATAATAATAAATAATAATAATAATAATAATAATATAATAATGTATCAACACACCGGAGAGATAATGCTGAGAATGACAGCAGCAGTCAACGCTTGGACCCCCCCCCAAAAAAAAAAAAAAAAAACCCACTAATTTGTCTAGTCAAAAATAAAAGCTTTTTTGCACAAGGACAGATATGGTTTGGTTCACACAACTTTTTAGAAATTTGTCTTGTTCGATGGCAGTTCTGTTTCTGCATTGACTCTCATTCATCATACCCATTTAATTTGTGAACGCGTGTGTGTACACATACACACAAACACACACATACAAATGCTTGCATGCACGTACTTACAAACTGGAGTGCGCGCACACGCACACACTGTCTCTCCCTCTTATTTGCACGTGCGCACAAACACACACACACAGAGGAGCACACACACACACACACGCATGCGTACACACACACACACACTCACACACTCAACAAATAAATCTAAACCTCTCTTCCATGAGCAACACACAGCATTAAACAATCTTCAAGTTGGATGCAGTTTTAACACTGCACTAACAACTGTTATCTCAAACCACCGGTCATCAAATCCTTTCCTGAACAACACAGTAAAAACATATCCGGATCACAAGTTTCCTGAACATTTTCACAGCTCGCTTGCTCCATTATTGATTGTTCTGCCTCCAAATTCCAAAAAAAATAATCTTGAAAAATACAGGCACACGCAGAAACAACAATATTCAGCCTCCGAAATAGTATTATTGGTCTGCAGAAAAGAAAAAAAAATATATAACATAGGCATGTCAATAAAAACAATCTTCCTTGGGCTGCATAAAGAAACTGAAAGTTTGACAAATGTCCATATTTCTGTCACGAAGTATAGCTGAAAAAGGAGAAGAAAATAAAGACCCTAAAATCATCTGTAGGGAAGGAAATATATACGTAATAAAGATTCCTTCAAGAAATGTCTTCAGCTGGGAAGTAGAAGTATTCCAAACAAGCCCAAAAATACAGTCCTTCAGAGAAAACTATCGGTCCAGAGCTCACTACACACACTAAGGCAGCTGTGTTTATTTGCTGTTTTCCATGGTATTACTGATATTCCCCTGGCATTACCGGCATTTCCTGGTATTACCGGTATTTTTCTGCCATTACCGGTACCTGTATTTCCATGTATCACCGGTATTCCCTGGTATTACTGATATTCCCCTGGCATTACCGGCATTTCCTGGTATTACCGGTATTTCCCAAGTATTACCGGTATTTCCCAAGTATTACCGGTTCCATCATCTCGTTGGGATGTTACTGTTCCTTTATAAAACTGGAGAAAAAAAGCACACATGGGGGAGTTCTTCGCAATCACAGCAGAGGTGTAATAAACAAACAACCCAGCGTTTTCAGACCACCGCACCAGAAAATTTTTGTCCCTAAGAACGACAGCTACGATGATGTAAAACTTCAATCGGAAATGACAACATGTTTCTGTGGCGCGCAGGTTTCTCACTATATTTTTATGTGCGGAAAGGATAATGGTCTTGTATGTAATTCCATGCTGCTATAAGTCCATCGGATCGGGTTGTCGAGCCCTGAGCTGGCTAGCTTCTTTCTCGCGATCATCTGACAAGGGAAGTAAGAAGACACTGTCAATGTCAGGGGCAGGGGCGGATCAGTTAGTCATGGAGGGAGGGAAGGGGGGTACAAGTGCCCGTTTGGGAGGTGGGGTGGACAAAGCCCCCGCCACCCCCAACCTCGAACATGACGATAATTTGAATGTTAAAGAAGTAATGAAAGCCTTTCCTGGGAGAAAAAAGGTAAAACGGTGGTATGGAATTACATTGTTTCATCTTTTTCTTTTCTTTCCTTTCTTTCTTTTCTCCTTTTTGGTTTGAAGTGTGTGTGTGTGTGTGTGTGTGTGTGTGTGTGTGTGTGTGTGTGTGTGTGTGTGTGTGTGTGTCCAGAACCCCAGGACCCCTGTAACCCCACCACCACCACCACAAATCCGCCTCTGTGTGTGTGTTGGGGGGGAAGTTTACATATCAAATCAAGAAAGTTAGACCTCTCTGACTTTGTACCTGATATAAAGGGAGGGAAGTGAGTGAAGTGGTTGCTTGGGGTTAGGGTTAGGGTTAGGGTTAGGGCTCCCTGCATGCGGTAAGATGTCAACTTCATGGGGAAATTAGACCCTATAGCCTGGACGACGTCTAATCGGCAGAAAATGTAACTCAAACTGATCAAAGCCATTATGACGTATCCGCTAACAATAACAGCCATTTACCATCATCATTAAGATAGCTGCCTTTGAGCGGTAATATATACACCTCCGTCATCGGACTGGGGGAGTTGGAGACCACCAGCCAGCACGACTAATCCGCAGAAAGATCCAACATGGAAATGGAACTTTCACCCGGATCACAGTCACTCTGTTTCGGAGCCACGTCACCACTACCGTCACACAGCCAGCTGCCTTCAGGCGGCACAACAAAGACTTCAGGCACCAGACTGGGGAACTTGGACCCGACGGCCTGGGGAGGACTACTCAGCTTGGAGGAGTGTTCATTATCACCATTGTCATCACAGCTAGCTGCTTCATGCGCTCACATGTAGACTTCAGTCATCAGACTGGGGAACTTGGACCTGACGGCCTGGGGAGGACTACTCAGCTTGGAGGAGTGTTCATTATCACCATTGTCATCACAGCTAGCTGCTTCATGCGCTCATATGTAGACTTCAGTCATCAGACTGGGGAAGGTTGGATCCACAGCTTGCAGATCCAGCAGCAAGGAGAAGCGTTCTTCATCACCGCCACCACCATCACCATCGTCATCATCATCAACACCACCACCATCATCATCACAGCTAGCTGCCTTCAGGCGGCAGGATGTAGACCTCAGTCATCAGGCTGGGGAAGTTGGATCCCACAGCCTGCAGGTCCAGCAGCAGGGTGGAGTGTTCCAGGGAGATGGACCTCAGGTCACTCAGTCGGGTCAGGAACTTGCCCAGGGCTCCCTTGGAGCGCGGCCGCTTGGCTTTCTCGTACGAGTGCAGCGTGCTCACGTAGGTGGACTGTAGGTTCTCCACTTGTTCCGGGTCCTTTAGCCCTGGTCGGTCTACAAAGCAAAGAAAACACAACACAAGAGTCAGTATTGTATGACTATATTCCTCTTCGACTATTGTACGAGTGTAGCGTGCTCACGTAGGTGCACTGCAGGTTCTCCACTTGTTCTGGATCCTTTAGCCCTGGACGATCTACGAGAGAGAGAGAGAGAGAGAGAGAGAGAGAGAGAGAGAGAGAGAGAGAGAGAGAGAGAGAGAGAGAGAGAGAGAGAGAGCCCTGGAGAGAGAGAGAGAGAGAGAGAGAGAGAGAGAGAGAGAGAGAGAGAGAGAGAGAGAGAGAGAGAGAGAGAGAGAGAGAGAGAGAGAGGAGAGAGAGAGAGAGAGAGAGAGAGAGAGAGAGAGAGAGAGAGAGAGAGAGAGAGAGAGAGAGAGAGAGAGAGAGATTGAGAGACGTAGCGAATTTTTATTTATACAGGGTAATGAGATAAGCATCAGTGCTTTTGTACACCCAGCCCTGAGAGACAAAGATAGAGAGGGTAGTGAGAGACTCACCTGAGAAGATGCATATGGCAGTCATCAAGGCATATTCGGCATTGTCGGTCTGCAGCCGGGCGGTCATGTTGTGGCAGAACTCGTAGATGAGCTCGGCATACTTGCCCAGGCCGATGTCCAGCATGTTGTCCAGGGTGCAGGGCTGACCGTTGGCGAACACGATGGACTTGCTGTCCGTGTCGTAGCAACGCGCTGCGCGGATCGCCATGATCTCCGTTGAGGCCGACTGTGTGAAGGAAACAGATGGAGTGGAACCTCCCTTATGAGACCTCCCATTACAGTGGAACCTCCCTTATGAGACCTCCCATTACAGTAGAACCTCCCTTATGAGACCTCCCATTATAGTGGAACCTCCCTTATGAGACCTCCCATTACAGTGGAACCTCCCTTATGAGACCTCCCATTACAGTAGAACCTCCCTTATGAGACCTCCCATTACAGTGGAACCTCCCTTAGAGACCTCCCATTACAGTGGAACCTCCCTTATAAGACCTCCCATTACAGTGGAACCTCCTTTATGAGACCTCCCATTACAGTGGAACCTCCCTTATGAGACCTCCCATTACAGTGGAACCTCCCTTATAAGACCTCCCATTACAGTGGAACCTCCCTTATGAGACCTCCCATTACAGTAGAACCTCCCTTATGAGACCTCCCATTACAGTGGAACCTCCCTTATGAGACCTCCCATTATAGTGGAACCTCCCAAGTGAGACCTCCCATTATAGTGGAACCTCCCTTATAAGACCTCCCATTACAGTGGAACCTCCCTTATGAGACCTCCCATTACAGTGGAACCTCCCTTATAAGACCTCCCATTACAGTGGAACCTCCCTTAGAAGACCTCCCATTACAGTGGAACCTCCCTTATAAGACCTCCCATTACAGTGGAACCTCCCTTATAAGACCTCCCATTACAGTGGAACCTCCCTTAGAAGACCTCCCATTATAAGACTCCCTCCCATATAAGACCTACTTCTCTGAGACATTGCCCTTCTTTGTAAGTATTAAAATTACCTCCCGTATAAGACCCCTCCCTATAAGACCCCTCCCTATAAGACTGCATTTTGGACGATTTGTGAAGGTCTTGTAAGGGAGGTTCCACTGTAACCAATAGTGTAAAGTGGCGCACTGGTAGTGCGTTCGCTTCGTGTCAAGTAGTTCGAACCTGGGTACAGGGGATTTTTCCTCTCACTTTGCACTAGGCCTTAGCGGTCTGAACGTGGAGTCTTTCCGGGATGAGACGATAAACCGAGGTCCCGTGTGCCTATGCTCTTAGCACACGTTAAACCCAGTGGCAACGAAAAAGTTGTCATTTGGTCAAAATTTACCCCCCTCCCTTTCCTTCCTCATCAGTCACACAAACATCGCATGAATTTTTTTAATTTGTTTTAATAATTGGTGGCGCGCCTCTGTCTGCGACGCTCTCTCCAGGTGGGAGCAACCCGAATTTCACATAGACGCCTCTGTGACTATAATGTACCTAACCTAACCTTTTGCTAAATGGTACAATCAAAATAGCAGGTTGCTGCCATGATGATGATGATGATGATGGCAAGAAATGGTCCATTACCATAAAGTTTTCACGTTTCTAGTTACTATCACAGATTTAGGCCGTGTACACACATAAGCGGAAACCCGTGCGCAATCCATACATAAGTGAAAAGATTTGCGCACAGGTCCGAATTTCCCCTATATGCATACATTTTTATCCTTCTTGCTTCCACTTATTTAGGGTTTTCCATACGGAACTTACGCGTCTAATGTGAACCCGGCCTTATGGTATTTTTTAAAAATATATTCCGTATATTCACAAAATATACATTCAAAATTTGAATGATCACGGCAGTTATTTCACTTTCATTAACGAACAAACCCTCTCTACAACTTAAGAGTCAAAGTTCTCTCAATTGCTCAACAGTTTGTGAAAGCAAAACTCGCAAAGATCAATCACAATCTTTTTCTGCAGTACCTATGCTTATTAGCGATCAGAGCTGTATTTAATGGTAGCCAAGTGTCGAGAGATTCACGATTCAATACACAAGATTCTATAATTAATTTCCATTACTCCTTTACTAGGGTTGTACACAAAGCAAATTCGATTTGTGCAAGCA
>CM065704.1:42018740-42021240 GCA_017654935.2 Phymorhynchus buccinoides
GTTCCCCCTTCAGCAAAGCTTAATGTGGGTTTTGTAACTGTGAAACTTATTGTGTTTGCACCTGCATTTAATTTCTCTGAAATAAGACAATAAAGTGTTTTTTCTTGACTTGGATATATCTGATAATGCACAGGAACGAGCCTGACAGTAGCCCTAGTAGCAGCAGAGAGCAGAAACGGATCAATGAAAGCAGTGTCCATATGTTCTCTGGAACCTTGAGGACCTCTGGAGGAGTTAGCTGACAGCTAAGGTCGATCGATGTTAAATAGTGCATTTATTGAGAAGAAGAAGAAGAAGAAGAAGAAGATATGTCCATGTAAGAAGAAAACAATGATCAATAAAGTCGTTTGTTGCTTTTTCATGCTCTAAATAATGCTGGAATTGGTCTCTCGACATTGAATCTGTCCTTTGTGACAAACATACACTCACATTCCTCTTTCGTGTCGAATTTCTCCACACCGTCTCAGTCTGCAGGCCTGGCACTTTCTCCTCATCCACATGTCTGTCTGTCCATCTGTCTGTCTATCTATATATCTGTCTGCCTGTCTATCTGTCTACCTGTCTATCTGTCTGTCTGTCTGTGCATACGTCTGTCAATATGTATACTCCCAGTCCTCCTTTATGCCCACTTCTCGACACCTTCTCAGCCTGCAGGCCTGGCACTTTCTCCTCATCCACATGTCTGTATGTTTGTCTGTCTGTCTGTCTGTCAGTCTGTCCATCTGTCTGTCTGTCTATCCATATGTCTGTCTGTCTACTCACATTCCTCCTTCATGCCCACTTCTCGACACCTTCGCAGCCTGCAGGCCTGGCACTTTCTCCTCATCCACATGTCCATCTCACAGTTGCCGCCATATTTACACACGTAGTGCGCCATCTTGGTGATGCTGCGCCGAAAGAAACCTGCCAAAAAAACAAAGGAAAGGAAAACAAAAAATAATTATGTAGGCTAAATTAATACTCTTCATTTGTATAAAATGGAAACATGCCAACACAATCTAAAGTTCTCGCTCAGGTCAAGTCAATTAGATCACAGTTGCCGCCATATTGACACACGCGCTGCGCCATCTTGGCGGTGCTGCGCCGAAAGGAACATGCCAAAAATAGAAACATAAAATCCCCGTTTATTAAAATACCTATTTCAATAGCTGATCAACTTAAAGCGACCGGTCAAGATGTGCCACCCCCCCTACCTATCTCGGTGAATTCTATTTTTCCGTTATTGCCTTTCTTACCATACATAAAGCTGTATTTTAGGAACATTTTTAGCTAATAACCTTTTTGGAATACTAACCCTAACCCTAACCCTAACCCTAACCCTACCCCCCACTCTATAAGACGGAAAAACGCAACGAACCACAACTGTGACAAATCGCAGTGTACTGCAGTACATAGTGGGCGGGTAGGGTTAGGTTTAGGGCTAGGGTTAGGGTTAGGGTTAGTATTCCAAAAAGGTTATTAGCTGAATATGTTCCTAAAATACAGCTTTATGTATGGTAAGAAAGGCAAAAACGGAAAAATAGAATTAACCGAGAAATGCAGGGGGGGTGGCACATCTTTACCTTTGCCCGACCGCCATATTCACACATGTATTGCACACGCAAAAAAGCCAGTAGAAACGCACGAATAGGCTCTACAACGGTCTATTTTTGTACTGGTTAACAAATTGATGCTTATATCTGAAATAAGTGAATTTCCACCTAGACCGCTCCATATATGGATTGCCCCGTGAACAAACATTATCATGAACCAAAAAGAAACTAATGTACATGTCAGTACAACTCAGCTAACGTCGGTCTACATCAATATCCTTATTATATGATGATCGTGATTATTATCTTGATGATAACGACGATGATGATGATGATGACAATGATGACGACGATGATGATGATGATGATGACAACAATGACAATAACGATGATGATGATGATGAATGGTGGTGGTGGTGATGATGATGATGATGATGGTGGTGGTGGTGCCAATGACAACGACTATGATGACAACAATGATGAGGACGACAATGATGAGGACGATGACAACACCGACAACGACGACGATGGTAGTGATGATGATAACGACGACGACAACGATGATTTCAAGACTAAAGTCAGAAGAAGAAGAAGATAATGATGACAAAGACGACGACGATGTTGGATGATGATGATGATGATGATGATGATGATGATGATGATAATAATGATGTCGACGACGACGACAAGGATGACACTGGTGATGATGATGACGACGACGACGATGATGATGATGATGATGATGATGACGACGATGATGATGATGACAATGATGATACTGGTGGTGATGATGATGATGATGATGATGATGTTGATGATGACAACGATGATGATGATAACGATAACGACGACGATGATGACGCTGCTGTCCTCACCTTTGCACCCCTCGCAGCTGAGGGCGTTGTAGTGATAGCCTGAGGCGCGGTCCCCGCAGATCCGACACAGGTCCTCCTCCATCCCCCCTCCTC
>CM065704.1:42031240-42036240 GCA_017654935.2 Phymorhynchus buccinoides
CAGTGCAACAGTACCGTTCTTGTTGGTTTATATTAAAGTCAGAGTATCAATTCCTCTGATGTTATTAACCCTTTCACCGCCAGCCATCTTTCAGCCAAAAATGTTCCATTAAAGCTACTTGGTTACAGAAAATATTTTGTCTGTAATATTGTTTGATTTCTCTGTGACACATTTAGAATGAGGTCAATCCTTACTACCTAAATTCAGGAACACAATATCATTGAATAACAGACCCTGATTTCAAGAGCTTTTAATCCATGGGTGTTAAATCATTGTGGTGCAAAAATGCGACATTGGCGGGTGAAAAGGGTTAAAGGCAGCCAAAGAAATACGAGAAATACCATTAGCCTTGCATTCCCACCCACCCCCCCACCCACATCCTTGCCCAAAGCCCCTCCCCCCCCCCCTCCCTGCTGCTATTGTTGAACTAACCCACACGGAGTTCAAACCATTAGTAATCAATATATCAGTTCCACACTAATGCCAGTCATCCCTGAGGGTCATTGAAAAGGTCACGGAACTATTGATTAGGCCCGCCAAGGAATTAACACCCGTATGAAACCCTAGACCTCTTAATAGCAATGTGCCGAGTGGGAAGGGGGGTAGTGTGGGTAGTGTGTGTGTGTGTGGTGTGTGTGTGGTGGTGGTGGTGTGTGTGTGTGTGGGGGGGGTTATGGAAAGGGTGTTTAGGTGATCAAGTCAAAATCATGGTCAAAATTGTATTTAAAGATGGACATTGAATAAGCAAACATGTGTGCTTTTTTTTCTTCATCAAGCCATCTAACAAAACTATCTGGACCTCAATGTGCTCAAAACAAAAGAAATGTTAATAGACTTTAGGAAAGATCCACCCCCTGTGCCAAAGGTAGAAATTGATGGTGAAACAGTGGAAAGAGTTTCAGAATACAAATACTTAGGTACCATTTTGGACGACAAACCGACTTTCGACAAGAACACACAGAACACACATAAGAAATGTCAATCAAGATTGTTTATTTTGCACAGACTGAGAAACATTGGTGTTAATTAACTCAAACATTTTGCATACGTACAATAGTAGCTGCATTGAGTCTGTGCTTACTGTTTCCTTTATGTGTTGGTTTGGATGTCTGTGTTTGAAAAACAAGCGTGTGTTGTATGATGTGGTGAATGTGTGTAGTAAAGTTGTTGGAAAAGAGAGAGATGGGTTTGAATGAGATGTACGAAAGACGAACCAAGCATAAAGCCAGGAAGATTGTAAATGACACCTCCCATGTTTTGAACAAACATTACGAACAATTACCTTCTGGACGTCGCTACAAAGTCAACTCCAGGGCACAGAAATCCTTCATCCCCAGATCCATCCACCTCCTAAACTCATGATCCTTTTAGTTTAAATGTGTGTTCATCGTGTTAAAAGAAACTATGCATGCTTATCCTTAGACGTGTATGTATCCACATATAATGTGTATCTTTAAGTGTGTATTATGTGTAACTTTTGCTCCTATTCATGCATGCTGAATGTCGATGTCTTTGTTATTCTGGCACCTGAACAAAAATTTATCCTTGGGAGATAATAAAGTGAATTTGATTGAAATGCAAACACACAAGTGAACTGGTGTGTGGGAGAGCAGAACACACAAGTGAACTGGTGTGTGGGAGAGTTTCACAGGGGAGAGAAGGAATGAGAGAGTGTGTGTGGGAGAGAGAGAGAGAGAGGGGGGGAGGAAGAGGGGGAGAGAGAGAGAGAGAGAGAGGGAGAGGAGGAGAGAGAGAGAGAGAGAGAGAGAAGAGAGAAAGAGAGAGACGAGAGAGAGAGAGATGAGAGAGAGGAGAGAGAGAGAGAGAGAGAAGAGAGAGAGAGAGAGAGAGAATGAGAGAGAGAGAGAGAGAGAGGACGAGAGAGAGAGAAAGAAGAGGAGAGAGAGAAGAGAGAGAGACATGGAGAGAGAGAGAGAGAGAGAGAGAGAGAGAGAGAGAGAGAGAGAGAGAGAGAGAGAGAGAGGAGAGGAGAGAGAGAGAGGGAGAGAGAGGAGACGAGAGAAGAGAGAGCCGAGTAAGGAGAGAGGGAGAGAGAGAGAGAGAATCGAGAAAAAGGCATTTGTACATGGGCTAGGGCTACAATGAGAGAGAGAGAGGGGGGGGGGGAGGGAAGGGGGAGAGAGAGAAAGAAATAAAGAGAGAGAGAGAGAGGGGAGAGATAGAGAAAGAGAGAGAGAGGGGGGGGGATAGAGGGGGGGGGGGAGCTAGGGAGGAGAAACGCATTTAATTGGGCAGCTTAAACTGAGAGAGGCGAAGGAGATAGAGAGGAGAGAGAGAGAGAGAGAGAGGATGAGAGGAGGAAGACTGAGAAAAATAAAGAGAGAGAGAGATAGAGAAAGAGAGAGAGAGGGTTGGTTAGGGGGCTGGGGAGCTAGGAGATGAAGACGACTGAGGAGAGAGAGGAGAGAAGAGAGAGAGACGAGAGAGAGAAGAGAGAGGTAGGGAGAGGAGTGAGAGATGGAGGGCAGCGAGAGAGAGAGAGAGAGAGAGAGAGAGAGAGAGAGAGAGAGAGGACAGAAAGAGAGACAGACAGCTAAACAGACACGGGTAAAGACAGAGAGACGGGCAGACTGACAGGCAGACAGACGGACAGGTGCTAGAGACAGCGAGATAAATTCAGAGAGCCAGTCAAAGAGACAGAGATAATTATATAGAAACAGACAATGACAGAGAGGCCGACAGATAAGCATGATTTATGAACGTCTGCGGTTGGAACACAACAGGACTATATTTCTGATCAACGATTGCAGCAGGGCTCCCAGGGACCCCCATTTGGGGGTCTATGAAGCACGAAAATTCCTTCTAAAAGAATGTGCAGGGGGTCCCAGGGATGCAGTAGAAAAATTCTTTTTAGCATTCGCAATGCCACTGGGACCCTCTATCCCACCTCTACGACCCTCTAGTTCCCAAGGGACAATCTTGTTCATCAGTAATGTTAATTAATGAGTTTTACTACAAACGTTACCAATGCCATCAACCAATGCCAATGCCTAGATTCTTATAATCTCTCTCTCTCTCTCTCTCACGCTCTCGTCTCTCTCCGGTCCTCTTCTCTCTCTCTCTCTCTCTCTCTCTCTCTCTCTCTCTCTCTTCCCATTCATTCCCATATCTTTTCCCCCTTCCCCCCCCCCCCCCCCCCCTCCTCCCCCCCCCCCCCCCCCCCCCCCCCCCTTAAAAGTGGTATTATTCTGAAACAAACTGTCATTGTCTCAGAATTGTTTCCCTCTTTGCGTACCTCTTTGCGTACCCAGTTCAAACCACCAATTCAAGTTCACCATTGTTAATCATTATCCATGTTGCTTTTAATTCCCATTTCTGATTCTTTTTTAATTATTTCATGTGCCAATTTTTGCAGTGTTCTATTTTTTTAAAAAACTTGATTGCTTTATGTCAAATTTTCTTGCTTGATGCATGGTATTGAATGTATGAATGTGTGTGAGTGAGAGGGCAAGGTGCAAAGAAGCTATTGTAGCTTATCCTTTTTACCCTCAATAAAACATTCGTATTCGTATTCCTATTCTATACTGTGAGTGAAGGAGTCCCTGGGACCCCTTGTTTTGCGGGGAGATTGGAGCCCTGGGATTGGGAGCCCTGGATTGTCACGTGATCACTGCTCACATTACGCGCAGAAACCTCGCGCGCTTTACCGCAAATAAGTAAACGAAATACGTGGATAAGATAAGAGCACGCGTTTCGCAGTTTATAAGTAAAATAAAGTAAGAACTAAGTCCGCGTTTTCCGCTTGCTGTAGTGAATTTCTGCTGTATATCAATTTATGTTATACGTGTGTGTTCGCTTTGTATTGCTATTTGCTATTGATTTATCAAATGTTGATCTCCCTCTGACTGTTATCTATCTCTCTCTTTCTCTCTCTCTCTCACTCACGCCCCCCCCCCCCCCTCTCTCTCTCTCTCTCTCCTCTCTCTCTCTCTCTCTCTCTCTCTCTCTCTCTCTCTCTCCTCCTCTCTCTCTCTCTCTTTGTGTGGTTGTGAATGTAATATTTTGTAATTGCCTTGAAAACAATCATTATTTGTTGAATGTTTGTAATTCTCTAATTTATGCATAATTATCAAATTATGTACATAGTGTGTGTGTGTGTGTGTGTGTGTGTGTGTGTGTGTGTGTGTGGTGTGTGTGTGTGTGTGTGTGTGTGTGTGTTCTTAATAATTGATTTAATGTAGTTGTTTTAGTTCAATCTGCTGCACATGTTGTGGAAGAAAATTTTCCATTTCAAACTTGTTTTTTAATGGATAATAAAGATTTTTGAATTGAAATGAATTTTGTTTGAATGCGTTATGGATGCTAACGTGTGTGTGCGCTTTGATTTGATTTCTATCAGGATTCAGCGCCGCATAAATACTGTGTGTTGTTGTTGTTGGTGTTGTTGTATCTGTAAAGCGCCGTGAGCTCAAGAGTGAAAGGGTGCGTTAGAAGGACGGAAATGGTAGAATGGGGAAACCTCACCAGGGTTTGGGTTCGGTGACCCAGGTAAATGTTAGGAGAAGCAAAGCAAGCGATCTAGAAATGCTACCTATTATTATTATTACTAGCGCAACGCCTAGTACTGGCAATGCACCGTACTGGTAACGCCTAGTAACGGTAACGCCAAGTACTGGTAACTCCGAGTACAGCAAATTTGAAGCGATTCGGTTAAGAAACGGCGGAGTTATAAGGCCCCGTTTCACGTTGGCGCTGCTCTGAGAGTGACGCGCTCTCCCGATTCTCTTCCAATTTGCTGCTCGGCTTTGCCCGGGCCATAGCAAGCCTGACAGCAAATTGGAGGCGATTCGGTTAAGAAACGGCGGAGTTATTCGTGACAAGGTAAAGCGGCGCATAGCGCGCGCGTTTCTGAACCGATTCGCTTCCGGTTTGGCACACCGATAGTCACCGTCCCCTGTCATCTACCTGCCAAATTTGAAGGCAATCGGTCCAGAAACGCCGGAGATACGGGCGCCGAGAGGCCGGCGGATGCGCGTTTC
>CM065704.1:42043740-42046240 GCA_017654935.2 Phymorhynchus buccinoides
CCGGCGTGCCTCCGTCCGTCCGGCTATTCGTCCGTTTTTTTCAAAAACTATTCAGTCTATCATCACCAAATTTGGTATACTAGAGAGAGAGAGAGAGAGAGAGAGGAGAGAGAGAGAGGAGAGAGTCGATGAGAGAGAGAGAGAGAGAGAGAGAGAGAGAGAGAGAGAGAGAGAGAGAGAGAGAGAGAGAGAGAGAGAGAATGGAGAGAGACAGGATGGATAAAGAGAGAGAGTGAGAGAGAGAGAGGATGGATCAAGAGAAAGAGAGAGTGAGAGAGAGGATGGATAGAAAGAGAGCGAGAGAGAGAGTGGATGGATAAAGAGAGAGAGAGAGTGAGAGAGAGAGAGGATGGATCAAGAGAAAGAGAGAGTGAGAGAGAGAGGATGGATAAAGAGAGCGAGAGATCGAGAGGATGGATAAAGAGAGAGAGAGAGTGAGAGAGAGAGAGGATGGATAAAGAGAGCGAGAGAAAGAGAGAGAGAGAGATTATGATGATTGGATAAAGAGAGAGAGATGATGGAGAGAGAGAGGATGGATGAAAAGAGAGAGAGAGAGAGAGAGAGAGAGAGAGAGAGAGAGAGAGAGAGAGAGGAAGGAGATAGAGAGATGTTGATGGATAAAGAGAGAGAAGATGATGGAGAGAGAGAGGGAGAGAGAGATTATGATGATGGATAAAGAGAGAGAAGATGATGGAGAGAGAGAGGGAGAGAGAGAAGATGATGATGGATAAAGAGAGAGAAGATGATGGAGAGAGAGAGGATGGATAAAGAGAGAGAGAGAGAGAGAGAGAGAGAGAGAGAGAGAGAGAGGATGGAGAGAGACAGAGAGAAAGGATGGATAAAGAGAGAGGGGGGAGGGGGAGAGAGAGAGAGAGGGGGAGAGAGAGGGAGAGAGAGAGAGAGAGAGAGAGAGAGGGAGAGAGAGGGAGATTGGCAAACTGAATAAAGTGAGAGAAACGGGGGGTGGTGGTTAGCTAGGAATCTGGACGAGGAAGCGTAGAGGGGTGGGTGGGTGGGGGTGGGGGGGGTGGGGGGGGGGAATAATAGAAAGGGAAACGAAGATTCGAGGTGTGTGTGTGTGTGGGGGGAGGGGGGGGGGGGGATGCATGAAGCAAACAAGCTGTTTGGATGGTGGGTATCTGACACATCCTATTTTGCATTCGTTTGTTTACTGTGCCACTGATAATAAAGTGCGCAGCCCTCACACCACAACGCGCACGCGGGCGCACGCACATATACACACACGCGCGCGCGCACACACACCAAGCAGTGCTAGAGTTGAGAACCGGTTATAAAATCCGAACCGGTTTTACCGAACCGGTTTTTTAACCAGTACTCTCATCACTAGTATCACCTATGCAAACACATATTTATTTGTCAGAATATTCAAACACACGCACGCACGCGCACACATACACACACACAATAAAGAAACTTATGACTGACTCAACACACACACACACTCAACTCAACACTCAAAGTCAAAGCCATACATCACCACAAACTAGAAACAGCTACTCTTGGTTTACAAACACCCAAACTGCGCTGAGAATCAGTGTTGTTCTTCGAAAAGAATGCGTTATTCTAAGAAAAAACTTACTTTCAGTTTGCAGTTAAAAAACCGGTTAACAGCAACTCGAACCGGTTTTTCGAACCGCGAAAGTTTAGCACCGGTTTTTCGGTTCAAAACGGTTCCCCCCCCCCACCTCTACCAAGCACACACACACACCACAGAGAGCGAAAGACAGACAGACAGAGGGAGAAAGATATATATGGACAGAACGACAGACAGACAGAGACAGACACTCACAGAGACATAGAGAAGCAGACAGACAAAGAGAGAGAAGATAGCGAGTCAATGAAGCGATTCGGTCAAGCGGTTCGGGAGATATCCTTGGGACAGACACACAGACAGACAGAAGAAAAAAAGAGAGAGAAAAAGAAACATACACGAACGAAAATAGACTCCTTTGCGGTCGTAGATCGGCAAAGGACAAAGAGTAAGACAGATCGAGTCTGTCTGTCTGTCCGTTCTCTCCCTGTCTGTCTGTCTATCCTCTCTCTCTCTCTCTCTCTCTCTCTCTCTCTCTCTCTCTCTCTCTCTCTCTCTCTCCCTCCTCCTCTCTCTCTCTCTCTCTCTCTCTCTCTCTCTCCCTCCCTCTCTCTCTCTCTCTCTCTCTCTCTCTCTCTCTCTCTCTCTCTCTCTCTCTCTCTCTCTCTCTCTCTCTCTCTCTCTCTCTCTCTCTCTCTCTCTCTCTCTCACTAAGCTCTTGGCTTTGAACCAAAGAACCCTTGACATTTTAAAATTTGAAGCAATCAAGCGCACGCGCGCGCGCGCACGCACGCACGCGCGCACACGCACGCACGCGCGCACACGCACGCACGCGCGCACGCACGCACACGCACGCACACACACACACACTGTAAAACAAATGGGTTTTTTTCCCTTAGCACTGGCACTCTTTTTTTAATTTTACAGTGCACTTTCATCCGTTTCACA
>CM065704.1:42066240-42068740 GCA_017654935.2 Phymorhynchus buccinoides
GCTTGAAGGCAAATATGTAATATAGCTTATGTGTCAGCGACCCTCTTCAGTTTTCTTTTACAATTAAAAAAACCCAGAACTTTCGATTACTGTGGTAGGATTTTCCATGTGCCGAAATGGGGCCTACTATTATTTCCTCAATATTATTTCTTATTACCAAAAAGTACGTTGGCATTTTAATTAGTGCCAGTCATGTCCCCACCATCACCCCACAGCCAGGACGAGGTGAATGCTATGCTGGGAGTGTGGCGCTGGAATGTATCATCAGATGGTACAGAAGCTTGCCCCAGCTCTTAGCATTGGCGGACATCCCCCACATCACCCCACATGCCAGACGAGGTGACTGCCTAGGCTGGGAGACTGGCGCTGGAAGTGTTCATAGTATTGTACAGAAGCTTGGCCAGGCTCTTAGCATTGACTGACAGGTCCCCACCATCACTCACATGCCAGCGAGGTGACTGCTATGATGGAGACTGTCGCTGGAATGTGGTCATAGTATTGTACAGAAGCTTTGCTCAGGCTTTTAGCATGGCTGACATAGTCTTCCGTTGGGGCAATAGTAAGAAGAGAGCTTGTAATAATGATTGTATATGTTGCTGTTGTGCATGTCTGTCGGTTCGACAATTGAACGCCAGATAGCAATAGTGGGCGCTGCTATTTCCGGCGTGCTGGGCGAGAATGTGTTTATCGGGGAGATGCCTTGCCCAGGGTACATCCACACTCTCTCGGCCAAAGGGATTGAGAACGAGAGGTGCGCTGTGGAAGGTCCCCAAGGCCAACAATCCCTTGGCTGCAGCACTAGAGCCAGTGGGAACATGGCCCCTAGTTAGAGAGTCATTGCAGAGAGGACTGGTCCAAGTTTTCACGAAAGACTAGGCTTACCATCATATTCCAACACTGTGAAAATCATACATAGCACAGCTCTCATTTTACTATTGGCCCTTTACTGGCTAATGTCAACGTGATGATAATCGGTAACGTCCTCCGGTTCCTGAAACAGGACACATGATGGGACATTAGTAGATATAAAGATGTTGGGAAACGATTCCGGAGAGCATGCCCGGAGGCAGTGCAAATCAGGAAGTCCCGAATGTTAACGAGACAGATGTATAATGCGGTGTAAGTTGTCCAGCAGGATAAAGCGCGATTGTATGCATCATGGTAATGGAACATCAGTTCAGGTTTGTTGCTCAGTGAAAGACATCAATCTAAAAACTAGGACGCATTCCAGTTACTGCAGCTGGAGGATAGTTGGCTTTGGGGGAACATTCCCTACACCGGCTGCCAGTAAGTCTCATGTCCGAGAGAGTGGGGATGCATCATGGGAACAAATTCCAGCCCAGCCCGCCATGATAGCAATCGCCTCTCCTGCTATCTGGAAGTAATAGTGCGGAAACGACTGACTGCGGCACACACACCAACACACACACAACACACACACACACACACACACACACACACACACTAACAGTGTCACACACACACACACACACACACACACACACACACACACAAACACACACACACACACACACACACCACACACACACACACACACACACACACACTCGACACACACACACACACACACTGACACACACAAAAAATCATAAAAAAATATCCTACGATATATCTAGGCCGACACAAAAAAACCACACCCACTTAAAAAAAACTAAACAATTCACATCTGAATAAATTTTATAGGCATACACAAAAATAGAACCATTGTATTCTATCCTTATGTGCATACCATTTATGCTCATACAAAAGCAGGACCATAGACTGCACGTATGATGTTTCGACCTGAAGCGCACTGGATTGTAGCCCACACATACGTAGGCTGGCCCGACTCTAAGCCACACACACAACACACCTGGAAAAGCGGACCACTACAGTTCCTGCCTTATACAGATGAAGACGTGATGGCACACCTGTATTGCCAGGCCATGACCAATGCACAGTAGCAGCAGCAGCGTAGCAGCCATAGCGCAGGAAGTGCCCCCCCCCCCCCACCGAGAAGCTGTATTCCACCAAACCATCATAAAAATCTGTCAGACATTTTCATTACGCCCTTTACTGATAGCACGCGCGCAGCATGCTCGCACGCACCGGCCTCCCCCCCCCCCCCCCCCCCCCCCCCGCTTAGCGCCCGTACAAAACACACACGCGCGCGCGCAAGCACTACACACATGCAAAAAACCCCACGCACGCACGCACGCACGCACGCACACACCCATACACACACGCACACGGCACGCACACGCACACACACACACGCCAACACGGCACACGCACACGTACAACACTGGACACACACACACCCCACACGCAACACACACACGCACACACGCACACACTGACACAACACACACAATACATACACACGCACACACGCAAGCACGCACGCACGCACACGCACGCACACACACTACCACACCACACCACACACACACACACACACCACACACACACACACAACACTGTTGACACACGCACACAC
>CM065704.1:42070411-42077911 GCA_017654935.2 Phymorhynchus buccinoides
GACCTAACACACACACCCACCCACACACACCACACGACACACACATACACTCTCTCGCGCTCACACACACACACACCCACACACACACACACACACCACACAACAAACACTGAGACAGACCCTTTGTATACTATCACAATTCGATATTTTCTTTTTCTCTTTCTCTTCTTATTTTACTGAATTGTATTTTGCTGGCGCACATTTTTGGTGGGTTGGGGGGAGAGAGAGAGAGAGAGAGAGATAGAGATAGAGAGAGATGAGAGAGATATAGATAGAGGAGAGATAGTAGGGAGTGGATGGGAATGTATGGGGCATCGAATGTGAGTGGTAGTTGAAGCGTTCTCTCTCTCTCTCTCCTCTCTCTCACTCTCTCTCTCTCTGCGTGGATGTGCTGTGTTGTGTGTTGTGTGTGTGTGTGTGTGTGTGTGGGGTGTGGTGTGTGTGTATACGCATCAGCGTGTTGTGTGCGCACGAATACGTGTGTGTGAGTGTGTATGCGCGCACGTGCGCGTGTGTGTGTGTTGTGTGTGTGGTGTTTTTTTTTTTTTTTTTTTTTTTTTATGTACATTGCGTCATTATAAACACAAATTCTAGCCCAGCCAGCCGGAATAGCATCTGCCGCCTCGGAGACGACCGACTTGGCACGCATTAGCATACATTTTCTTGTTGGAGGTCCTTATCAGCTCAGCTTCTTCTGTGGCCTCTTCTCATGACACACACTAGTCTTGCTGAATTTGGTCGACTACTGCATGTGAACATTATTCGGTCTCATCCTTCTTTATTATTATTATTAGAACATTTAGGACGCCTAATCAATTTAATGCCCTAGGCGTTTACAATATAAAAATATAATATACACATATAACACCACATATAATATACACATATAATATACACATATAACACCACATATAATAATATTGAACATATAGCATAAAGAATGGGAGATAAAAATTACACAAACACCCAAAGACGGTCAGACCAACAAACAGACATAGAATTACACACGCGTGCGCGCAAGCGCACGCACACCACACACCCACACACCCACAAATAATTATATGCGCTCACCAAGCACAGACGTTCACTCTCAGACATTCACACACCAAGTCATGAAGGAAGGGATTAGTAGTTATTTAGGAAACAGATGAGTTTTGAGATGGTGTTTGAATGTGGGCAGAGAGGATGAGTATCTGAGAGAGCGAGGCAACTGATTCCAAGTAACAGGAGCTTGATAGGAGAAAGAGCGTTGACCATAGGTTTTAGTGCGGACAGTGGGGATACAATAGAGACGGGTGTCAGATGAGGAACGCAGAGCTCGAGACGGTGTGTAGAGATGTAGCAGATCAGTGAGGTATTCAGGACAGGAAGACTCGACAGATTTGTAGCAGAGAGAGGCAATCTTGTAGGATATTCTTTGCTGAACAGGGAGCCAGTGGAGAGAACAGAGCAATGGAGTTACATGGTCATATTTAGAAGAGCGGAAGATTGAGACGGGCAGCATGATTTTGAACTTTTTGAAGTTTGTTGATGAGATGAGAGGGGGAGCCAGACAAGAGAGCATTACAATAGTCAAGGCGGGATAGTACAAATGCGCAGACAAGAGTTTTTGTGGTATGTTCTGAGAGGAGATGGCGGATAGAAGCAATTCGGTGGAGTTCAAGAAAGCAAGTACGACAGATATTGGTGACATGCTGTTGAAAGAACAGGGTTTGATCAAGAGTTACACCAAGGTTGCGGGCAGAAGGAGAGAGAGTGATAGACGAGTCAATTAGTTTGATGGAGGATGGAAGAGAGGGGTGATTTTTAAGTTTTGGTGGGGTGATCAAGATCAGTTCAGATTTAAGCCACAGTTTATCGCTGCTTTTCCTTGCCACACACCAGCCGTTTATTGCCGTTGATTTCTACAACCATGCTCATTCAAACTGATCACTTTTCAGTCAACCAATCAATCAGTCATTCAATCAATCACATTTATTGTCCTCTTAAAAGACAGGTTTTGTTACCTTTGCTGTTGGAAAATTATTGTCCAACACTCGACTCACACTAGGCCTATGTGTTTTGCATTGCCATTAATAAAAATGCTTGAAGGCAAACATGTAATATAGCTTATGTGTCAGCGACCCTCTTCAGTTTTCTTTTACAATTTAAAAAACAGAACTTTCGATTACTGTGGTAGGATTTTCCATGTGCCGAAATGGGGCCTACTATTATTTCCTCAATATTATTTCTTATTACCAAAAAGTACGTTGGCATTTTAATTAGTCCCCGAGCCGAGATTAGGTTCGGGGAACTATTGTTTTTGTCTGGTCCGTCCGGCGTGCCTCCGTCCGTCCGTCCGTCCGGCTATTCGTCCGTTTTTCTCAAAAAACTATTCAGTCTATCATCATCAAATTTGGTATACTAGTTTGCCAAGATGCAAGCTATCCACTGATGTATTTAGTTTTACATTAAGGTCAAGGTCGCGCCAGTTACGGGGTTCAAACCCCAAAACACATAATCGCTAATATCTCGCGAAGTTTTGCATGTATTTCAATGCAGTTTTTTTCACATTTCTTGATGAATGGTCTATAACACAGTTGTCATGACATTTTCTGTGCGCTCGTGTGCGCATGATCGCGCGCGCTCAAATCACGGGTCCGAACCCCAAGGCTATATTGATGCGTTTTTAATGATTAGTGTGTAGTTAAAATAAAAAAAAAGCAACACGCGCATCGCCAAGCGGCAGATAAATTCCCGAGTCGCTAACCATGGGATAAGCCCGCTGTGCCCTAGGCCCTTTGTGTCACAGGCCCGATATGTCCCACTTCTTTCCGGCCGTCCATCCGTCCGTGCGTGCGTCCTGTTTTCAGTTTTCAATGGTCTCCCGGCTGTGTGTACAGTCGACACATTCCGATTTCGGAGTAGCTCGGCGATGCTGCGAGGGGACTTTGCAGCCGCTCAGCGTTGCACTTGTTTCATTTTATGTTAAGTGTTCTTATCATGTTTTTCCTTTTCCTTTTGTCTAATAGATACATTGGTGAAAAGACGTAACATTAAACTACTGAACTGAACTGTATTCCCACAAACCACTGGTCCCACACTTTAGTTTTCTATCCACGATATTAGTCCCACATATCCCACATACTGATATTCTGAACCCAGACAAACGCATGTGCCCGCGAGCACGCGCACACACACGGCGCAGCAAGCAACGCACGCACACGCGCACACGCACACGCACACGCACACACACCAGGAACCAGGGGCGGACCAGATGATTCGTAACTGTTCCGCCTGGGGTTGAAGGAGCTGCATAGGCCATAGCCAGCCAAGAAATCCTTCCACCAGGATTTTTCAGTACCGTCTCAGTTTTGTTCAGCAGGGGAGGAGGGGGGAGGGAAAGAAGGGGAGTGGGGGGGGGGGGGTGCAGACCACCAACCTACACACAAGCTACAACTTCCCATTACCGAAACCAAAGACATCAACATGAAGTTTTTGTTCAGCAAGGAGGGGGGTGGGGGTGGGGGATGGGGGATGAGTGTGTGTGTGTGTGATCTAGCACGAAAGCGCACACAGGCGTTTTACAGCCTATCTTTCAGTCATACACCTAACGCGAGCCTGTACCTTCTATAAGGTACATCCGGGGAGGGGGGGGGGGGGGGATTCCTTTCACAACCTACCTTGCTTTCTAACACTCAAACATACTATTCACGGTATGTCATTCGGGGGGGGGGGGGGGGGGGGGTGGGGTGGGGGGGGGGTGGGGGGGGGGGGGGGGGGGACCCTGGACCAACCGCCCCTGGAAGCGTATCACATGATTCGTAAGTGGGTTGGTGGGGGTGGAGTCCGCAAGGAGTCCAGGGAGCTGTAGGTCCTGGGTTAATGTGTAGTGGCCCAGTGGGAGCCCAGGGGGCAAAGTTCCCAGCAATTGTGCAATTTAGAGATTATGAAAGCAAAAATTGAATCATTTAGATACATGCTTGGGGAAAAGGGGGGTTCCTGAAACACAGATCCGCCCTTGCACACACACACACGCGCACACAAACACAGACACACACACACACACACACACAACGGTATAGATCTAGGCATGCAGGAATACAGGCATGCCTATCAATATCATGTGGCTTGTCCCCATACATTCACCTCCGTTCGTGATGAAGAACAACAAATAATAACAAGTAGACTAGAACACTGCTGTGTCAAATAATTCCCATGATTTGGCTGTGTTAAATTGTTTCACGGCACCTGTGTGTAGTAGATGATACATTCATTCTTTTGAGCGCAATGAAAAATGACCGTCTCTTCTACTCACGGACCTACTATGTAAGTTCGTGCTTCTACTGGCAGTTTATTTCCACAGGGGGCGACAGACTTTTATAAGTTTACGTCACGAAAATAGCCTGGTATGGCGTCATTTTCCAGTGCACAACTGACAGCAACTGATATTGAACTTTTCACAATCTATTCTCAAAGTTAGGAGTTGACCAGAAGAGAAGCGGACACACCCGTCAGCAACTTCCGCCTATGGCGGATCGTAACGAGAGTGACCGTAACGATAGTGACAAAATGCATTAAAATTTGTTATTTCTCTTTGTAGGGTAGACAAGAGAAAAATGTTTAGATCTAAATTGAAAGTAATCCCGAGGACCGTTCCTCTGAATCTATTCACGTTTTTATCTGAATTGTTTTTAGCATCGAAATTAGCGTAACGATAGTGACATTTTAAAGAAAAGTGCCTTACACGGATCAGAAAAACGGACATAAAATGCTCAACAGACGTTGCTAAGCGTTCCAGTTTCACATTCAGTCGTTGAGAGGAGAAGTTATGTAAATCTTTGCAAAGTCTTAACATTGAAAAATAGACTAGTCATTAGCTATTGAGGAAAACGTGTCTTCGTAACGATAGTGACATAATTCTGACGGACATTGAAATTTGGTGCTTCAAAGTGCCGTCAAAATGCAGAACTTTTTTTCTCAGAGGCATACTCATCAATTTTCCGACGTACACGTTCATTACATTATTTTTCATATTATTTTGGCATCAAATACTTTTCACTTTGCTTGCTGAGATGTCTTCAAAATTTCAGTGCACATCAAAAGACACGCATTTTGGGCACCCCTTGTGTTCAGAGGGCGTAGTTTGTGTGTGAAAATGAAGAAATAGAAACTTATTTGTGTGCAATTTACAGGTAACATATCAAATTCTGCATTAATTTGTAGCAACTACAAATTTGCTGTCAATAACCTCTCCCAGATTTTTTTTAATTTATTAAGACACATTTTTCGGTATTTTTTGAAAAACGCTCATAAAACGCTTTTACGATGTCAAAGTTCTTTTTTATGTTTTAATCTTGTATGTCTCCTTTCTCTTCTTTCTTAAACCTGTTGGTTTTTATCTTTGTAATGGCGCCTGGAGCCTCGCGAGGGACAGGCGTCACTTTTTAAAATGAATTAAATTATTATTATTATTATTATTATTATTATTATATGTGTCTGATTCAGACCAAGAGGACGTAAAACACCATTTTCGTCGTCGTCGTCCATAAACACACACAGCGATCTAGAATTGGTTCAACAAATGAGAAATCACACCAGTAGAAGAGCTTAAATTCATTTTATTCAGACTTAATTTGATGAAATTGTTGAATAAAACGTATGGCTCAGGCATGCCACAGAGTAGCATTTGGTAGAGTTGGGGGGCAGGATGGGGGTGAAAATACAATGTAGAAAAATGTGCTACTGCTGAATCAACCTTAATCAATACCTGTGTGAATGGAAATTGAAAATTGTGATATGCACTATCCATTTCATAAATTGGGCAAAGCATTTTGCCCATTTCATGAATTGGGCAAAGCATTTTGCCCATTTCATGAAAAAGGCAATTTCACGAATGGGGCGTAACATGGTGTAAATCTGTACTTCAACGAAAATCAACACTGTATCGTGTTGACCACTATGTTATGCATTTGCACGATCTGCCGGTCTCTCAATAACTAACTGATGGGTTCTTTTGTCAGCAAAAAGAGAAGGCAAAAAGAGAAGGAGAGAAAATGGGGGGGGGGGGGGAATAGAAAGAGAAAGAGAGGGTGGGGGAGTAAAAAGATAGATGGATGGGGGTAAAGAGATGGAGAAAGAGATGGGAAAGAGATGGAGAAAGGGAGGGGGAGAGGGGAGGGTCTGGATTAATGCCTATCGATAACTGACCGAATTCTTTCATCAGAGAGAGAGAGAGAGAGAGATAGAGAGAGAGAGAGAGAGAGACAGAGAGAGAGACAGAGAGAAAAGAGACAGAGAGAGAGAGACAGAGACAGAGAGACACATAAAGAGAGAGATACAGAGACAGAGAGGGAGACAGAGACAGAGAGGGAGACAGAGACAGAGAGAGACAGAGAGAAAAGAGACAGAGAGACACATAGAGAGAGAGAGAGAGACAGAGACAGAGAGAGAGAGAGAGAGAGAGAGAGAGAGAGAGAGAGAGAGAGAGAGAGAGAGAGAAAAGAGACAGAGACACATAGAGAGAAAGACAGAGAGAGAGAGAGAGAGAGAGGGGGGGTGTTGGTAAAGTGATTAGGGAAGGGATGAGGAGAGATTGTGAGGTCAGATCAATCTTCTTCTTCTTCTTCTTCTTCTTCTTCGATCGCTCAGACAGTTTCCTGTCAATTATTAGCGCAGATGCGTCATGCTGCCGTTATAACAATTAGGCCCAGTATGTCCGAGTTCGGCTGGAGGAAATCTTTTTGAAAGTGTTTCTTTAAAAAAAGGCAGTAGAATGGACTGGAAAGGCAGAAAGATAGTAGATGACAGCAAGCAGAGGAAAATGGCAGAGTCAAAGAGAGTGACAGATTAGAGGAAGATACAAGCACAGAACTTACACAAGGTGGGGGAACTATTTATGCAAAAGTCCCCCCCGGCATCCCCACCGGGGGGGGGGGGGGGGGGAGATCAATCAATATCCGTATTCCCCCAGACTGTCCTTAGCAATGGTCATTCCCAGTGTCCACTGCACATTCCGTATGAATTATGAAAGACCATGCCTGTCAGCCATGTCTCTCTGTCTTATTGTTGAGGATTGTATGCTGGGGGGGGGGGGGGGGGGAGAGAGAGAGAGAGAGAGAGAGAGAGAGAGAGAGAGAGAGAGAGAGTGAGAGAGAGGGAACGAACAAACGAATCATTTACGAGTTGGCCTTTCTGTCCATGTCATAAATGAACAGGGGGGGGGGCACGGGAAAGAAGGAAGAAGAACAAAAAGAAACCAAAATGATATAATAGTATACATAACACACATGAAAACCTTTCACGAACACAGCATAAATACGACACATAAAGAGAATCGGTGAAAATCAATGACATCAATAAACGTATTACAATATAGAGCAAGAAACTTTGACGAGAGAGGGTGAGAGAGAAAGAGAGAGAGAGAGAGAGAGAGAGAGAGAGAGAGAGAGAGAGAGAGAGGTGAGAGAGAGAGAGAGAGAGAGAGAGAGAGAGAGAGAGAGAGAGAGAGAGAGAGAGAGA
>CM065704.1:42095411-42097911 GCA_017654935.2 Phymorhynchus buccinoides
CTGTGTTTCCCAAATGTATGTGTGTGTTTATGTGTCTTTCATATTTTATTTCCTTGTTTGTGATGTGGACATTTGAGAGTATATTTTAATATTTAGGCCCAATGTGGTGCTTGTCTCCTTTGCTAGCTGAATGATAGACATGTTTGTGTACGTTGAGAGAGAGAGATGAGAGAGAGAGACGAGAGAGAGAGGGGAAAGGAAGAGAGGAGAGTAGAGGAGAGGGGGGGGGAGACGGGAGAGAGGGGGGGGGGGGGAGAGAAGAGGGAGAGAGAGAGAGAGAGAGAGAGAGAGAGAGACGAATAAACCTTAACACAGAAAAAAAGAATACATGATATAAACATGCGCGCACGCATGACGTCGCACGCACGCACGCACGCACGCACGCACGCACACGCACGCGCACGCACGCACACGTACACACACACACACACACACACGCACCACACACACAGATATATATATATATATATATTAATAAACACATACTAACACACCACTCACACGCTAACACACACACACACACACACACACACACACACACACACACACATATATAACAAAAAAAGAGAATGAAAACTAACAAGAAAGAATGTAGACTATTCCCGATATTTCGGCTTTTGGCCTTGGACGCGGGACAGACAGTAGAACAAACTTGACGTAACAAATACAACACGTAACTTTTCTTGACGTCATTGTTGTGACCCACATTCTGTGTGTATAATTAGATTGTGTTGCAGTGTGTGTGTGTGTGTGTGTGTGTGTGTGTGTGTGTGTGTGGACTGTGTGTGTGTGTGTGTGTTTGATAATTCGTTTGGACTATTGAGTCCACATAATAAAAAAAAATAATAATAAAAGAAAGAATCCCCCAGTACAGCATAAAAAGCATGAAAGAAAAATCTCAGTGAATAGCCAGCTCCGTACCCTACTCTGTGTGTGTGTATAAATTAATAAACACACATACTAACACTAACACACACACACACACACACACACACGTACCCCTAGCGAGTTCTGTTTGTCTGATATATATTAATAAACACATACTAACCACACACACACACACACATACATATATATATATATATATATATATAATATATATATATATATATATATGATATATATATATATATATATCTATATATATATATATATATATATATAGCATGAAAGAAAAATCTCAGTGAATAGCCAGCTCCGTACCCCTACTCTGAAGGACTGAAAAAGTTAGTGCATTTGAAAATGCATTTGAAATGCAGAATAGTTTGCTTTGATAAAGCTTTTCTGTGTCCAATGTCTTTATTTGTGAACCTCAGAAACAAAACCAGTTAATGTTAACTTTGAGTAATGTTCGTGTTCAAAAAATAAAATTAAAAATTAAAAAAAATTAAAAAAAATTAAAAAATTAAAAAAGTTATATAAATTGTGCTGATTTACTTTTTCTCCCAATGGGGGAGGGACAGTGCCTTATGCAAAGACAGCTGTTTCGATCTTGAGAAGATCTCATCATTTTGCATGATTGGCCTGCAAAATTGATATATATATATATATATATATATATATATATATATATATATATATATATATATATATATATATATATATATATTTTGCTTTGATAAAGCTTTTCTGTGTCCAATGTCTTTATTTGTGAACCTCAGAAACAAAACCAGTTAACGTTAACTTTGAGAAATGTTCCGTGTTCAAAAACAAAAACAACAACAAAACAAAAAATTATATAAATTGTGCTATTAATAAACACATACTAACACACACACGCGCTAACACACACACAAACACACACACACACACACACACACACACACAACACACACACACACACACACACACACACACACACACACACACACACACACACACACACACACACACACACACACACACACACACACACACACACACACACACACACACACACTCAATACTGTAATACACACCCTTCAGTCCAACAGGTTATGTAGGTAAGTGGGGAAAAGTGTATCAAATAACAAAACCTGTTTTCGATACTCACTTTTTTTCCTGCTTCTGGTGTATGTTTGTGTGTGTGTGTATGTGTGTGTGCGTGCGTGTGTGTGAATGTGTGTGTATGTATGTATGTCGGCTTGCGCGCGTGTGTGAATGTATGTGTGCGCGCGTGCGCGTGTCTGTGTAGCCCACCCACTGTGACCAAGACGTTTTGAATAATTTCATCTGTACATGATTTAAGCTGTCTGCACACACAAACTCGCGCCGGGGATATTCTTTCGGAATTCATTTTCTTTTCTTTTGACTGCCAACAGGGGCTTCAACTCCGGGCTCCCAGGGACCCCCATTTGGGGGTCTATGGAAGCACTAGAATTCTAAAGGACCCTCTAAAAGAATGTGCCAGGGATGCACTATAAAAATTATTTTTTGCATCCACAATGTCATTGGGATCCTCTATCCCGCCTCTAGGACCCTCTATACTGTAAGTGAAGGAGTCCATGGGACCCCTTGTTTT
>CM065704.1:42127911-42140411 GCA_017654935.2 Phymorhynchus buccinoides
CTCTCTTTGACTCTGCCTTTTCCCTTTGCTTTCTATCATCTACTATCTTTCTGACATATTGGCCCCCATTCTCCTGCCTTTCTTAAAAAATATTCTTCCAAATAATTACCAATTTTTCTCCTTTGAGCTCCTCCGAAATCGGAATGTGTCGGTTGTACGCAGCGGGGGGACCAGTGAAAACTGAAAACCGGACACATACGTACTTTAACCATTATGGCCATATGGCCTGGGAACGCAGAAGAAGAAGAATAAGGTCTACAAAAGACAGACTGACCAGAACCGGCTAGCACAGGGATGCGTTTCATTCAGACAAACACACCTAGAGTTCCCGCTGGCTTCGAGCGGCAACAGACTGCAACACCAAGGCTACATCAAAATGGCGTTATGCTATGCAGTTATGCGGGGATTGTCTCTCCTAGCCATAACATCATCAGTCTACAAAAATCCCCCGAAGTCGGAGTGTGGCTGCCCACTGTAGTAGTAAACAACCCAGATTTCACAGAAAAAGAAAGGAGTTTACTATAAGACTGTACGAGTGAGTAGAAACTGTATTGGTTGAGAGAAAAAGTTTGAATTTTCTTCATTACATAATACTGTAATTAAAATTACAAAAAACAATACAATGCAATACAACCGTTATTTTGTTTCAGGCAAGCTAACATCAAGCCGCAAGAAAATTGCAGCCTGACCAAAACTCGCTCTCTGGCTTGTATTCTCGTCTGAGCCACTCATACCTTTGTTTACACCATTAGGCTTTGGGCCTACAGTCCAGACCTGGTTACTACCCCCTACACGAGTCTGGAGTAGTCTGGGTAGCTGAAATGAGTAGTTTGGGTGCGAAATGTGTAGTCCTAGTCCTATTCATTAAAACCATCGAACATTGTTCGCTAAAAATCACATGGCTCCCAATCGTCCCGCAAAACAAGGGGTCCCAGGGACTCCTTCACTTACATTATAGAGGGTCCTGGAGGCGGGATAGAGGGTCCCAGTGGCATTGCGAATGCTCAAAATAATTTTTCTAGTGCATCCCTTGGACTCCCTGCACATTCTTTTAGAGGGTCCTTTAGAATTTTAGCGCTTCATAGACCCCCAAATGGGGGTTCCTGGGAGCCCTGAAATGAGTAGCAATCAAGAATTAAAGAGCGTTATCATCAATTTTGAAGAGTAGTAGAGGTCCAAATTGAGTAGAATACTACTCGGAAAAGAGTAGAGTAAACAGGTCTGCTACAACAAAGAGATTTGTACTCGTTCACTACCCACTACCGGTAAATATCTCTCTCTCTCTCTCTCTCCAGCATACACACGCACAGTAGGCCTTGGTCAGTCCGTCAGAAGGCCTTCAAAGGGCGTGCTGCCCACTTGACGAGAAAAATGACCAAGCCTGGTGGACGTGTCCTTAACACGAACCTTTGTTACTAAAATACCCCAAAACACCCAACCCTGAAACCCCATCTATTCTCTGAACACTACTGTCCACCATGATCGGATTGTGAGAATGAAAGCGCGTGCGGATGAGGAAGGGTACATGGGAAAGGTGGGAGACAGAAAGTGTGTGTGTTCGTGCGCGCGTGCGCGCGCTGGCATGTGCTTGTGCATATTTGCGTACATGCACGTGTGTGCGCGTGTGCTCGTGCGTGTGTAGGCATAGGTGTGTGTGTGTGTGTGTGTGTGTGTGTGTGTGTGTGCGTGTGCGCGTGTGTGTGTGTATGCATGCATGTATGTATGTGTGCATGTGTATGTAAATTCTTCTTCTTCGTTCGCTCAGATTCCTGTCATATAATAATAATAATAATAATAATAATAATAAACGGATATTTAAATAGCGCTTTTTATCGAGCACAAAGCGCTTTACAATCAGCATTGAAAAAACCTCACACACGCACACACACGCACAACAGACACACACGCACGTACGTGCACGCACGAGAGTGAACGCGTTCTTGCACACAGACATACACACACATCCCCACACACATTTCATCAAACACACAGAAAAACACATTCTCACTGAAACGCACACAAACTTACTCAAACATACACTTGTACAAACACGCGCACACGCACACATACACACGCGCGCGCGCGCACACACGCACTCACATACACAAAAACACTCACGTGTACTCACACTCAAAGACACATGCTCGCATACACTCCGCCCCCCGGCCCCCCCCCCCCCCCCCCCCCCCCGGCCTCCAGCCGAACACAATCTCTCCTGTGCACGCATACACTTATACACATGCAAGCAGATATACCCACACAGAACACACACAACACACAAAACACTCACACACACACACCTGCTTGGAAGCGCGGCCGTGGGCGCACGCACACTCACATTCGCGCACACGCTCACAAATTACATACATACACATACACACATACACAAATTACATACATACATACAAATATACGGACATGCATCGCACAATCACACCCCAGAGAGATCGAGATGGAACGTAAATTTCAAGAAGCTCAGAAAGGTATTGCGGTATATGAGCGTAGATGCGTCATGCTGCCGTTATGCGCCTAACTAAGAAATAGTTAGGCCCAGCATGTCCGACTTCGGCTGAATAAATCTTTGTAAGAATATATAGAAAAAAGGCAGGAGAATGGACCAGTGAGATAGAAAGATAGCAGATGACAGTAAGCAAAGGGAAAAGGCAATGACAGTAAGCAAAGGGAAAAGGCAGAGTCAAAGAGAATGACAGAATTAGAGGAAGCTACAAGCACATAACTTCCAGAAGGTGGGGGAACTATTTGTACAAAGATCCCCCCCCCCGGTATCCCCACGGGGGGGGGGGGGGGGGGGTATGTAAATGATATGCTGTGTTCGTCAGTGTGTGTGCTTGTGTGCGTGCGAGCATGGGTATTGATGTGATTTGGTTAAATGTAATTTTTTTGTAAAGCGCCATGAGCAGCTAGCCTGGAATGTGCACTATATAAGCTTTCTTTATTATTATGTATTAACAACAACTAACCATGAAATGTTCGCTTTAGCAGAGAACTGCTACGGTAGTCACCAGTGCGTGCTAAACAGTCAAAACGGGTAGTAGTAGTATGTAAATTAGACTTAACTCCCAACACGATTGGCAGTTTCGTCTATTTTGGCATACTACTACCCGTTGTAACTGCTTAACACGCACTGGTATAGCGGTACCATATCTACTGACTGTTCTTACTTCTATGCTTGTTAGTTAGTTAGTTAGTTAGTTAGTTAGTTAGTCTGTTATAGTCCCGTCAACAGCTATGGTTATCTCAGGACTGTCACCGCGTAAAGTTCGACCACGTATAACAACACACATCAATGATTCTTAACAACGTCCAAAAACCTGAAAATAAAAATAAACAGTACAATTCACGACATGGCATCTCCATCATTGTACCCTATAGCTCATAATTCCACTCAGTGCTGGAAACGTTGAGTCACTCTACTCTACTTATCGGATCCATTTTTGGTTTTTTAAACAGTAAAAAAAAAAAAGGATAACAAACACATCATTGTTGCATTGTTGCTATGGTATTCGTATACACATCTGTATTCCTCGTGCTGCACTGCCTCCGGGCATTGCCTCCAGGATCGTTCCCACCATCTTCATATCTACTAATGTCCCATATGTGTCTGTTCCAGACCGGAGGACGTTAAGCAGATTTTCATTCGCTATGGTATTTGACCGAGTAATGGAGGTAAACAACTCTAATTTTCACGAAGCGCTCTCCCTTAGTTTTTTTTTTTCTCTCTCCAGAAAATCGTCTATTTAGGAACAGGATTCTTACTAAAGGCACGACGTGCTTTTCATTCCCCACTAACAACCTCACACCCACACCCCTCTCACTACCCGCTCCCACTGGCCTCTGGCTACTGTGGGGCTGACCCCTTGGCTGACCCCTGGTCAAAGGGTGAGAGAAAGGCCAGTCCAGCCAGTAGGGGGGGGGGGGGTCATCTGCATTGACCAGTGAAGCAGCGACCATAGCACCATCACAGGGGGGGGGGAGAGAGGGAGGGGGGGGGGGGAGAGAGAGAGAGAGAGAGAGAGAGAGAGAGAGAGAGAGAGAGAGATTTGAGAGAGAGAGAGAGAGAGAGAGAGAGAGAGAGAGAGAGAGAGAGACTTTCGTCACTTGAGAGAGAGAAAGACTTTCATCACTTCAGATCTCTCTCTCTCTCTCTCTCTCTCTCTCTCTCTCTCTCTCTCTCTCTCTCTCTCTCTCTCTCTCTCTCTCTCTCTCTCTCACCGATCAATCAATTCTGTCACTCTGGATTTGGCTGTATCTTTGACAGTAGTCTGTACACGTTAGCAATATTCACAAAATACATGTACATGTATCTGTATTTCCCCTTGGCAACACAGTCAGTTGTAGGCCTAAGTCACATTATGAGTGGCCTGACACGAAAGACTACCTAAGCTGTACCATGACTGTAGAAAATCATATATAGTACAGCTCTCATTTACTATTGGCCCTTTCTACAGGCTAATGTGCTCTCTGTCTATACTCCATCAAGGCAATTGCGGTCATCTTCAGATTCCAAAATTCTCTATGTTCCTAGTACACGAACAAAAATGTTTGGTGAGCGCTCCTTTTCCTTTTCGGCCCCATCAGTTTGGAACTCCTTACCACGCGAAATCCGCCATATCCAGTCCTTGCAATGTTTCAAATCAGCTCTCAAGACCCACCTGTTCAAGCTACATCACAACCTTTAGGCCACATTACTTCTGGACTCTATTCTCACACACACTCCCCTCTCCCCATATTAGTTTCACTGTGTGTTGACTGCAATGTGTACGTCAGCTTTGTTGCGCGCGCGCGAGCGAGAGAGAGAGAGAGAGAGAGAGAGAGAGAGAGAGAGAGAGAGAGCGTGTGTGTGTGTGTTGATGCTTTGTTCAACTGATTGTATTTTGTATTGTTTTTTGGGTGGGGCGAGTGGTGGTGATGGTAACGGTGTGTGTGTGTGTGTGTGTGTGTGTGTGTGTGTGTGTGTGTGTGTGTATGTGCCGGTACGTGCGTGTATGTGTGGGTGGGGTGTGTATGTGTATGCCTATTTGCATGTGCGTGAGCGATTATTTCGTGTTGTTGTTGAATTTGGTGCTTCTTAATTTTTGTTGTTGTTAAGCGCATAGAGCTCCACTTTGGTGGAGGAATGCGCTATATAAATGATTCACTATTATTATTATTATTATTAATGGCAACCAGTGATAAAGGCAATTTGAATAAAGGGCCTAAAAGCTATGACATATATAGCAAAGCTACACAACTACCAAAACAATGTGTCTTTTAAAACACTTTATCTTCGATGCAGGATAATGGGGGAAGATTCACTTTTTATTAGTCCCCGAGCCGAAGGTTCGGGGAGCTTTTGTTTTTGTCTGGTCCGTCCGTCCGGTGTCCGTCCGGCGTGCCTCCGTCCGTCCGGCTATTCGTCCGTTTTTCTCAAAAACTATTCAGTCTATCATCATCACATTTGGTATACTAGTTTGCCAAGATGCAAGCTATCCACTGATGTATTTAGTTTTACATTAAGGTCAAGGTCGCGCCAGTTACGGGGTTCAAACCCCGAAACACATAATCGCTAATATCTCGCGAAGTTTTGCATCTATTTTAATGCAGGTTTTTTCCCCACAGCATTTCTTGATCAATGGTCTATAACACAGTTGTCATGAATTTTTCTGTGCGCGCGTGTGCGCATGATCGCGCGCGCTCAAATCACGGGTCCGAACCCCAAGGCTATATATAAAAAAAACTATTCAGTCTATTATCGTCAAATTTGGTATACTTGTTGCACAAGATGCAAGCTATCCACTGATGTACTTAGTTTTACATTAAGGTCAAATTTACGCCATTCCGATTTCGGAGTACCTCGGCGATGCTGCGAGGGGACTTTGCAGCCGCTCGGCGTTGCACTTGTTTTGTCTTCTTTTTGTTATGCCTTGGCATAAGGCTGTGTCAGACCACAATTGTCATAGGCTAGAACACCAAGGCTACATCCAAATGTTGTTATGTTCTGCATAGTTATGCGGGGGTTGTCTTTAAGCCATGACAAGTTCCTAGCATATCATCAAAGACACTCAGTAGAAAGCTCCTTGATATCATCAATCGCAAATCCTCCGAAGTCGGAGTGTGGGCTGGCTGCTCCTCACGTGGCGGGGTAATCAAAAACGGTCACACGCGTAATGTTCTCATCCCTAGTTGGGGCATTTGTACCACTGTGTTCAATTGCTTCGGCTGTTGGGATGATCCCTGGAGTCTTTAAGCCAGGGAACGACGACAACAACTTTTTTTTCATATCTATAATGTCCTCCATGTGTTCTAGAAATCAGCATAGAGAGTTTGTAGGTAAAATGCAACATACGGGACATTTGTATTGATAAAGATAGTGGATCGATCCTGGAGGTACTGCAATACCGATAAAGACCCGATATGATACAGAAAGGTGGCAGAGTGGTTCAGACGTTCGCCTACCAAATGTAATGCGTGACTGCAGCGTGAGTGACCCGGGTTCGAATCCCGGCCTCGCCCTTTCTCTCTCGTTTGACAGGAAAATCCAACTGAACGTCCAGTCCTTCGGATGGGGACTTAAAGCTAGTCTGACCCGTGCGCTTTACGCACGGAAAAATCCCACGGCAGTTGAAAGTCGGTAAGAGCAGGGGAAATCCTGCTGCCTGTTATGGCCAAATTGATAACTAGGTTTTCCAAGTGTGGCCCCCACCCCCTCCTCACTCTGTGCTCCCCCCCCAAAAAAAAAAATAACTAAAAAAATATATTAAAAAATGGGCAGTCGTTGCACTTGCGGCGACGCGCTCTCCGGGGGGTAGAGCAGCCCGAATTTCACAGAGATAAGTCTCTGTGACTAGAATTAATCAAATACCAATACGTTACTTGTTCATTTTGTTTGGTTGTTTTTCTTTGTCTTTACTTCTATTCTCTTAATTTCATCTCTTAAGAAAGTGATCATTACTTCAACACAAGGATGGTGACAGACAGCGGAAGACAGACGGACAGACAGACAGATAAACATAGCAAGAGGATAAGCTTAGAGGCAGTGGGTGGATGCCTCGTGCCTCCATACGGGGAGCTGGACGACCCCGACCCCTCCACGAGTCTCTCCCCGTGGGGATACCGGGGAGTTCTTTCGTAAAATTAGTTCCCCCACCTTCTGGAAGTTCTGTGCTTGTAGCTTCCTCTAATCTGCTACTCTCTTTGACTCTGCCTTTTCCCTTTGCTTTCTATCATCTACTGTCTTTCTGACTTATTGGCCCATTCTCCCCCGCCTTTAAAAAAAAAAATCTTCCAAGCAATGTTTCTCCTTTAAGCTCCTCCGAAATCGGAATGTGTCGGTGGTGCGCAGCGGGGAGACCAGTGAAAACTGAAAACCGGACACTGGCATACGCATCTTACCCATTATGGCCATATGGCCTGGGAACGCAGAAGAAGAAGAAGAAGAAGAAGAAGAAGAACCAGTGACATAAGGAAATAATTTATAGAGCAAATTGATGAACGTGCAAGCTGTAACCAATGTAAAGCCGTGCATTTATGGTGTGCGAAGGATGTGTGCGAAGGATGTGTGTGTGTGTGTGTGTGTGTGTGTGTGTGTGTGTGTGTGTGTGTGTGTGTGCGCGTGCGTGTGCGTGCGAGAGAGCGAGAGAGAGAGAGAGAGAGAGAGAGAGAGAGTGTGTGTGTTTGTGTGTAGGTCAGTGTGTGTCTGTGTCTGTGTGAAAGTAGGTGTGTGTGTGTGTTTGTGTGTGTGTGTGCGTGCGTGTGCGTGTGTGTGTGTGTGTGTGTCTGTCTGTCTGCGTGTCTGTCTGTTTCTGTGTGACTGTGTCTGTGTCTGCATCTCACTGATTCTGAAGCTACGTGGAAGAAACAAAACACCCAACAACTGACGCCATTGGTGACCGTTACTTCACCTTCTACTTTCTGCCCAAATCGATCATCCATCAATGTAGCCAGTCACAAAAAGAAAGTACGCAAAGAAAGGAAAGACAGACAGAAAGAAAGGGAGAGAAAAGGAAGACAGAAAGAAAGGGAAAGAAAAGGAAGACAGACAGAAAGAAAGGGAGAGAAAAGGAAGACAGAAAGAAAGGGAAAGAAAAGGAAGACAGACAGAAAGAAAGGGAAAGAAAAGGAAGACAGAAAGAAAGGGAAAGAAAAGGAAGACAGACAGAAAGAAAGGGAGAGAAAAGGAAGACAGAAAGAAAGGGAAAGAAAAGGAAGACAGACAGAAAGAAAGGGAGAGAAAAGGAAGAAAGACAGAAAGAAAGGGAAAGAAAAGGAAGACAGACAGAAAGAAAGGGAAAGAAAAGGAAGACAGAAAGAAAGGGAAAGAAAAGGAAGACAGAAAGAAAGAAAGGGAAAGAAAAGGAAGACAGAAAGAAAGGGAAAGAAAAGGAAGACAGACAGAAAGAAAGGGAAAGAAAAGGAAGACAGAAAGAAAGGGAAAGAAAAGGAAGACAGAAAGAAAGGGAAAGAAAAGGAAGACAGAAAGAAAGGGAAAGAAAAGGAAGACAGACAGAAAGAAAGGGAAAGAAAAGGAAGACAGAAAGAAAGGGAAAGAAAAGGAAGACAGAAAGAAAGGGAAAGAAAAGGAAGACAGAAAGAAAGGGAAAGAAAAGGAAGACAGACAGAAAGAAAGGGAAAGAAAAGGAAGACAGACAGAAAGGGAAAGAAAAGGAAGACAGAAAGAAAGGGAAAGAAAAGGAAGACAGACAGAAAGAAAGGGAAAGAAAAGGAAGACAGACAGAAAGGGAAAGAAAAGGAAGACAGAAAGAAAGGGAAAGAAAAGGAAGACAGACAGAAAGAAAGGGAAAGAAAAGGAAGACAGAAAGAAAGGGAAAGAAAAGGAAGACAGACAGAAACATAGAAAGGGAAAGAAAAGGAAGACAGAAAGAAAGAAAGGGAAAGAAAAGGAAGACAGAAAGAAAGGGAAAGAAAAGGAAGACAGAAAGAAAGAAAGAAAGAAAGACAGAAAGAAAGAAAGAAAGAAAGGGAAAGACAAAAAGGCAACAAAACAGACAGAAAAGATGGGGGGGGTGGGGGGGGGGGGGGGGGGGGGGGGGGGGAGGGGGGGGAGGAACGTGGAACGTGGAAGGGGGGGGGGGGGGGGTTGCACCGGCGAAGAAAGCCTATAAAATAAAATAAAATTAAAGTCTGGACACCTAACAGAAACTGACGTTTCATAAAAACAATCTTGCGAGGATAATGATCATCAAAGAGAGATGTAACCCCAAAAAAGACAGTTTATAGTTTCAAACGAGATGCACGTTATATTGTTGCTGCATGCACTATTATGCCAATGAGTGCAACTTGCAAGAAACCAGTCAGGGTTGGTGGTTTTTTTTAAAGTGCATCCTCTCAGAAACCATCCTTTGATGTTTTGAAACTACGTTTTTTTTATTTACGTCTATGCAAAGCTGAGCAAACATTAAAATTATATAAAGCGGCTTTGTCTACACAAAGTTATGATTTTAATTTCTTCTTCTTCTTCTTCCTCGACCGCTCAGACAGTTTCCTGTCAATTTTGAGCGCAGATGCGTCATGCTGCCGTTATGCGCCTAACTAAGAAATAGTCAGGCCCAGCAAATCCGACTTCGGCCGGAGGAAATGTTTTTGAAAGAATTTCGTGAGAAAAAAAAAGGCAGGAGAATGGACCGGTAAGGCAGAAAGACAGTAGATGACAGTAAGCAAAGGGAAAAGGCAGAGTCAAAGAGAGTGACAGACTAGAGGAAGTTACAAGCACAGAACTTCCAGAAGGTGGGGGAACTATTTATACAAAAGACCCCCGGTATCCCCACGGGGGGATGATTTAAATACAAATGCTATTGGACAACAAACATCAGAGGCTATAAAATAAAATAAAGTGCACTACGAATTCAAATAACCAGGCCACAAAATAAATAAACAAAGGCCAAGAAGTAATTATCTTATCTTCAATTATACATCAATACACAATTGATGGCTATGTGTGACATTTATTATAATTATGCCCTCCGGAGCTTCTGTTAAGCGTACTAGTTTTGCTTTGATGTTGATTTGATCAAAACTTGTAATAGGCATTTAATTAAGCCCGTTAGCAGCTCTATATGAAAGTCGTCTTTTTCTTGTATTAGTAGGGTTGTTGTTTTTCTTTCTTTTTCATAATTTCTTTCTTTCGTTTACAATCTGACCGGCCCAATCTTACCCTGAAACTAAATCGGGAAGTGACTCAGACTCAGTCACCCCCAAAATCGAGTTAATTCACTATCTTTGATCTCAGGTAAGCCCAGATAGGCAGGCCCACGTCGATCCAGAGATGACCAAGTTAGTATACACGCGCTGTTTGACATTTTACAGTAAGCAGTATGAAGAATTATGACAGTTTGACACGCTACCCTTTGAACTTGAACTAAACCAAAGCCAAATCGAACCGAAACACAGACACACGAACAGCTAGTTGTTAGAGCATGGACAGGTATAAGCATAGTAGTTGTTACGGTTGCGCTGCGCTAGCGGCATCGCGCTCTCCAGGTTAGAGCAACTTGCATTTCACAAAGACGAGTCTCTACTATGAAAATGAAAAAAGCATACCAATGATAGAACATGGTTTAAAGCCTTAAAGTGCATAGCTTGTCCCCATCAAAAACGCATTGCCACACTACACACACACACACACACACACCACACACACAGAGAGAGAGAGAGAGAGAGAGAGAGAGAGAGAGAGAGAGAGAGAGAGAGAGAGAGAGAGAGAGAGAGAGAGAGAGAGAGAGAGAGAGAGAGAGAGAGAGACACACACACACACACACACACAAAACACATACACATCGGGTATAATCTCCCTAACTCTGACACACACATACACATACACACACTGGCACAGAGAGAGAGAGAGAGAGAGAGAGAGAGAGAGAGAGAGAGAGAGAGAGAGAGAGGGGGGGGGGGGGAAGAGGGAGGAGAGGAGAGAGAGAGAGAGAGAGAGAGAGAGAGAGAGAGAGAGAGAGAGAGAGAGAGAGAGAGAGAGAGCAGAACAATGCAAAACAAAACAGTACACACTAAATGAACCCCCACTTGGGAAAAGAACAAAACTCCTCTACGAATCAAGTCCTTCTATTCACCTAATATTTCAATCACAACCCCCCCCCCCCCCCCCCGTGCCTCCCCCCCCCCCCCCCCCCCCCCCCCCCCCCCCCCCCCCCCCCCCCCCCCCCCTTCCCTTTCCTCATTCCCCAGTCATCCCATTTCTGACTTTCTTATTCTGTTATTTTCCCTATTCACCCTTTCCCCCCACCAAACCCCCTTCCAAACCCAGAGAACAGAACAACGTTAGGGGAAGACGGGGTAAAAAGCGCATGGGCGGGTAAGAAGCCCACCCCAATTATCTCATGAAATGAAGCAAATTTCAGTCTCATTTTGCCCATGAGACGAGCGTTAATGTCTAGCATTCGTCTCATGAGCAAATTTGGGGTGGGCTTATTTCATGAGATAATTGGGGTGGGCTTCTTACCCGCCCATGCGCTTTTTACCCCGTCTTCCCCTATCTGCTACATGATAATCCAAAACAATGCAAAACAATAATGATGATAGAGCACGAAATGACAATAACAACGAAAGCGGAAGCGCAAGCACGCAACACTCGTTACTTGGAAAAATGGAAACAAATCACTCGGTGTAATAATTATGTGCGGCACGCGCGCGCGCGCGCGCACACACAACAATATTCACAAGCGTAACATTATTCAAGACTAGAAGGCTATGTCATTCTTGAATGTATGTTGATTTGTTTGTGCATAACTCTCTCACACACCACTGTTGTTGTGTGTGCTGGGCGGTTGGTTGGTTGTCATACTAAGCAGATCTGGTTCTGTCTTCTCGTGGCTGTTGCCCTCGCTTTGCTAGGCGACTGACTAGGTGCCGAAAATAACTTTGTTGAAGGGAGTTAATTTTTAAGAGAGTTCCTTCCCCTTATTCATTTAACTATATAACAAGGGCGTCGCCGAGCGGCAGACATGTCCGTCACCAGCAATGCCACGCACTTGCGACACCCCGTAGAGTGTCACATCCTGACACAAAATTGGAAGGGATTCTGTCTTCTAGTTCACGAGATACAGCTTGAAGAAGAAACATATAGCGCAAAGAAGGAAATTTCGGTTTTCAAGGTCACACTTCAAGGTCAAGGTCAGCATGGTGATAATTTATGCTCGGATGTTTTCTTCTCTAGGGTATACAGTACCACACACAATCTGAAGCGCTTCTGTCAAGTACCAATGTGGAAAATATGGCTTAAAACCCAATGTGTAGACCCCTACCACTTTCAAGGCCTACGGATCGCCCGGACCGTGACGTTGACCTTGATCGGTATGCCACCATCAGAACGGGCATAAGCCAAAGTACCTTCATGCCAAATTTGAAGACTCTAACACTAACGGTGTGGGAGTTATGGCCCCTGAAAGATTTTCGGTTTTCAAAGTCGTACGCCAAGGTCAAGGTCACGACGGCAATATGGTTTGCGCGGATGCCTTCCTCTCATGGTG
>CM065704.1:42155411-42182911 GCA_017654935.2 Phymorhynchus buccinoides
CAAGTCCGACTGGAGGATGTCAGTTTTGGAAAATCGTTTCATGAAAAAAGGCAGGAGAATGGACCGGTAACTGAAGGCAGAAAGATAGTAGATGACAGCAAGCAAAGATAAAAGGCAGAGTCAAAGAATGACATATTAGAGGAAGTTACAAGCACAGAACTTTTAGAGGGTGGGGGAACTATTTATACAAAAGATCCCCCGGTATCTCCACGGGGGGTCAAAGGCTACTTAATTGTAACAATTCGTATGGATCATGGCGGCTTTAAAACTCAAATCTTCTTGTTGAGAACCCGCGTGCACGCTCGAGTCAGATAGCAAGCGCGGCACAGGTGACTCAGTGAACTGAGTGTCCATAGACCATGGACAGAGTGTTGTCCTAATGAACAACAGGTCATGAACAATGAGGTCTTTTGACGCGCTGTCTTTGAAAGGAATGTTAAAGGGGCACCCTGACGGATGTGTTTTTGCAAGAAACACGTCGAGGTCACCAGAAAGACAGCCTTTTCAAGGATCGGAACACTCACTTTGCTCTGGTTTCCTATAAATGAAACCGTCAAAACAACGATTCCTCCTTGGCGGAGCTGCCACTATATTTTTGTTTCATCGGTCCGTCCGGCCGTGCGTGCGTCCGTGATTCCGGCCGCGTTTTCTCCCGAACCGCTCGACAGAATCGCTTCAACGTTTGTGTGGTGGTGTGTCACTAAGAGAGGAAGGCATCAGCGCATAAATAATCGCAATCATGAGCTTGACCTTGGTGGTGTACGACATTGAAAACGCATAATCTGTAAAAGGCAACTGATAACTTCTACACCGTTGGACTTAGTCTTCGATTTGGCATGTAGTGCCATATTGTAGTAGTGCATTGTAGTGCATTGGTGTATGGCGAATCTGATGATGGTAAAGCAATCAAGGTCAAGGTCAAGGAGATCGGTAGGCCTTGAAGTGGCTGGGGTCTAAAAATTGGGTTTTAAGCCATATTTTCCACATGTTTACTTGACAGAAGCGCTTCAGATTGTGTGTCGTGGTGTATGACGTAGAGTAGAAAACATCTGAGCATAAATTATTGGCATGCTGACCTTGACCTTAAAATCCGAAATTTCCTTCTTTGGGCTATATATTTCTTGCCTGAGCTATCTTGTGAACTAGAAGATAGAATCCCTTCAAATTTTGTGTGAAGGTGTGAGACATTGGTACATAAATTATGCCTCGGGAATAAAATGTTGCCGAGCGGCAAACATGTTTCCGGTTTTTTTCACCCTCATATTTCGTGAAACCGTCAATTAAAACATTATTGCAGCACAAATTATGCCGGGGGGGGGGGGGGGGGGGGGGGGGGGGGGGGGGGGGGTGAAAAGGAAAAAATAAAATATGAGGAAAGGAAGGAAAAAGGAAAAGAAAGGTGAAAAATGAAGGCGGAAGTGGTGGTGGTTGCATGCTGAGTGAGCAAGAGAGCGGATGAATGATTGGGTGTGGTGTGAGAGTTACTTTTAAATGTAAATTTATGTTTCATACTTTTATGTAATATTTTTATTTTTACATGGTGGAAGACAAGTTTCCATGTGCGTTGTACAATGCCAATGGACAATAAAGAAACTTATGACTTTTGACTTATCAAAACAGTTACTGAAAAAAAATACAAGAACTAGATCAAATCGAAAAACAAACCCAGACCATGATTCTGACAGTAACTAGTTACATGGATAAACTCATGGCAACCTATGAAAAGAAATTTCAAGAACTTAATATGCAACCTTTCAAACCCTCTCAGAATTCCCCTATCAATTTAAATCTTAAACAATTTGAACAATCTTCCTCAAACAAGCCTACTAGGGAACAAATCATGACATAAGTGTTGATCAGTCTTGCAAAGGCAAAAACCTGTAACAAACCCAGTCTCCTTCTTGAGGGCCTAGCCACTCTGTTCCCCCCAGTAAGTGGGTCAGCTCCGGTACCCATGACACAAGACAGCAGCCTGTTGAGACAGGCCAAACTGGTATGTGGCCCAAGCGAAGGTCCTAAGCCTAGACCCTTGCTGTACTCAAAATCAAAAGTTAGCCGTTAAAATGACAAGCTCTTCTCCTGAAACACTCTATAAACCTCCAACTATAAAAACGCTCTCTTCTTCCGCCAAACATGCAGCACTTAATATTTTGCAGTGGAATTGTCGTGCACTAATAAAGATTACCTCATTAATGTTTGGCCACAAACCCGATTCATCTCTGCATGGTTCTATTTGTACTTTAAAATTTGATTGGCAATCTTGTACTTTCTTGTTGTTCCACATGTTCCTGTTCGAGTGAACCTTGAAGGCTTTGCCTCTTGTTTAATTGGCCAGCGGCCAGTTGCATGAATTTCCTTAGGCCTTGATAGTGGTAATTCGTTCACAAGCACTCTGGACAATATAAATGACCAGTGGTTGCTATGACTGGCCTAAGTGAGCATTTCAAAAGTCCATTATTGTCTGTTTTCAGGCTTGTCCGTCAGTGTAAAACGTGGGCGACAAAATGCGTACCGAGCTCAATGCATGAGTACTAACAAGCCTTCCTTGGCGGAGGTAGGAACTGTCAGCCTCCCTCACAGGTGTGCCACGGGTCACGAAAGGTCAACTATGAAATGACGTCACTTCCCATGGTGCTTTGCCATAACATGGACGAAAAGCCACACCGCTTTGGAAGGTGAAACCGAAAACCATCACTTGCTAGGGTCTTGTCTGGTGTATATTTTTTTGTTCTATTGGTCGTGACTAGCTGTAAGTGATACTTGTGGATAAGGTTTCTTTAACTGTTTGTTATTTTGAGATCACGATTTTTTTTTTCTCAGGATTTTATCTGGCACAAACTTATGATGGTGCTAGCGTAAAACAGCCGTCTGCTTCGATCGTATCTCAGACGATAGATCTGCCCGAATACTAAGCTGTCCATATCATTATCATAGACCGCAGCCATGGCGGATGAGTGCAATATCAAAGTGGTTTGCCGAGTGAGGCCTTTGAACTCTTCCGAAGAGAAAGCTGGAAGTAAATTCGTGCTGAAATTTCCCACGGAAGACTCAACTTCGGTTGGGGTAAGTCGATTTTGTTTCGTCCATTGATTGTTTGGGCTTTTTTCTGGATCGGTTCCAGTCGACTCACCAATCCATTCACAATGAATAAAGAGTTTGATGTTTTATGAAACAAATGAGCAGAAACAAAGCCCAGTTTGGTAATGATCACGATTTTTCATTGACCATTGAGTGATTGAGTGACAGGACAGAGCTTATTTATCATTGTGATTGAGTGATGACTAAGACATTTATCATAATTTATTACATTACCGCTACCAAAGCTAGCCTTGGCTATGTCATCACGTAGACTAATTGTTTTGAAGAAACTTCAGTGAAAGAACACACCATTAGTCCAGAATCATAGCTGGTGGAGCAGGCTTGTCGCGTGCACATCTGTCGCTCCTGCAAATCTGTTGCTTGCTACTATGACAGTGTGTATTTGCGACATTCACAAATTTCACTTTTTCCATACTTGAACCATTTACCTAACCCTAACCCTAACCCTATCCCTATCCCTAACCCACGGAAAAAGTGAAATTTGTGGTTCATGCTCAGTGCCGCAAAATGCCGCAAATACAGACTCTCATAGGTAGCGAGCTGCAGATTTGCACGAGCGACATATTTGCATGCTACAAGGCTGATCAATATTATGAAAACAAGCCCAGCTAAAAGCCACATTTTTCTCTTCATATCTTTTAAATAACTTCTAAGCAACACAATACACACGATTATGCTTATCTATTAGTATTATCTAAGATCTTTCTTAAATCCTATATATCTCATCCTGTGCTGCACATCTTTGTCTTTGAACCCCTGAATGTCAATAATTGCTGATAAATGCCAGGTGGACATTATTGGAAGAAGAAGAAGTACTTAGTCAAGTTAGTGCTGCTCAATTTAATTAAATGGAAATGGAATAAATGAAAAGAAAGTACTAACTTAAGCCTAAGGACTAAACCTGTGCACAAATGTGGTAGTCTGCTAGAAAAACAAAACAAAACAGTGTGATGATACAAAAATGCCTTTGTGCAAAATATTATTAATAATATGGCTCCAACCCACCTGCGTGCGCATCTCGACCATTCCAACGGAAGCGTCGCCATCTTAGTCCTTATTTGTGTGTAAACAAAGTGAAAATGTTATCTAAATGTGTAAAGAAAACATCCAGATGTTATAAATACAGTTTAGATAAGTTTCAAATTGGAACAGCCAAATACGCAGCATCGATCTGGCATTTTTCAAAAAAAGGTAAGGACTAAGATGGCGGTCTCCCATAATATGGCGCTCCTTGTGGCCGGATATGACGACACGTGGGTACTAGCCATACAGTGTTATAACTTAAGATTTCGTGCAACGAACTTAAGCACAGATAGGAGGCATTAACTCTACTAGCACCGTAAGTGAATACATTCACCCAACTGATACATTCACTCTACACTCCCACCAAATGCAAAGACATTCACTGCCAAGATCCCTACCTTCTATTTTTTAGAGCTTAAAATTTAAATGTCTGATTTTATCATAGTTACCTCCCTCTTGTCGTTTGAGATGCCATGGACAACCAAGAACATCACAAAATACATGGCGCTGGAAGCATTAAATTGATTAATAACCAATTGCTTGGATTTTTTTCCCTCAAGCAATCCTAGCCATTCCTTTACTGTATCTGATTCTGTTGGTGTTTTTTTGCACAGGGCAAAGTGTTTGTCTTTGACAAAGTGTTGAAACCCAACGTCACACAGGAGTATGTGTATGAGGTTTCAGCAAAACCCATTGTTGCAGGTGAGTTGAGCATTGGCTCTGATTTGATTGTGTACATGTATAGCATGAATTTAAAACTGGGTCTGTGTCAGTGTGTGTGTATTAAGTTTTTTTAAAATGTTGAATAGGTATAACTAAAGTGTGTGTGTGTGTGTGTCACTGTCAGTCTGTCTGCTGTCTGTTTGCCCCCACCCCACCCCTCTCCTCTCTATTAGTCTATCTCTACTTTTGCATTCACACGCACAAAATATGCTCTCTCTCTCTCTCTCTCTCTCTCTCTCTCTCTCTCTCTCTCTCTCTCTCTCTCTCTCTCTCTCTCTGTCTCTCTCTCTCTGTCTCTCTCTGTCTCTCTCTGTCTGTCTGTGTGTGTGTGTGTGTGTGTGTGTGTGTGATAAGCATAAGAATAATTATAGAATGTATTTGCTATTAATGAAATGGCGTTGCAGTAGCACTATAATTAAGCCTATCTAGATTTTTCAATAATAACTGATACATAACATTTCACCTGGCAATTTTCGTTGTTGATTTTTTTTGGTCACCTTTTTGTATTGTCTTAGGCGCCTGCCTAGCTCATGGTGTTAAATTTGATCTCTTGCATATTTCATTCTGTTCATCTGACTTTATCTCTGCCTTTCGCTCTGCCCTTAAAACTCACTTGTTTCGGACATATTATGATTGATTAGTGTTTGTGAGTGAGGTGTGTGTGTGTGTGGGGGGGGGGGGGGGGGGGGGGGGGGGGCGGGTCCATTTTAATTGTAGAAATTTGTAGATATCTTGTAAAAAATATATTTACAATTATTTTATAAGTCGTATTTTGTATGTAGAATGTCCACGTCTTCTAAACTTTAAATGTTTGTAAATGAGGTAGAAGGGTATTTTTGTTTTTGTAAAATTTGTCTATTATAATTAGTCATGTATTATGTAATTGGTATGTTGATGGCAGTATGATTTTATTTTAAGTTGTGACTTGTAGTATTGTATTTAAACGTGATTGAGAATGTGAATGTGGTCTATGTTTCTTCTTAGAATGTTTATATTGTAATTATTTTACTCTTGTATAATTAATTGTGTGTGAGTGTGTGCATGCATGTATGTGGGTGCATGTGTGTCTGTGTGTGTGTGTGTGTGTGTGTGCATGTGTGTGTGTGTGTGTGTGTGTGAGGAAGTAAGAGAACGTTGCGTGCAAGCATCGTGCTTATTTCACTTTCTAATGATTAATTATTTGTTTGCCTTTAATGTTCTTGTTATCAATGTAAAGCGCACTGAGCTCATGTGAGAAAGAGCGCTATATAAATTCCTGTTATTATTATTATAATTATTGCTACTCTTCTGATTTGCATAATCAAATACAGTGGAACCTCCCTTATAAGACCTCCCGTTATAATCTCCCTCCCATGTAAGACCTACTTCTCTGAGACATTGCCCTTTATATTAAAATTACCTCCCTCATACAACTCCCTCCCATTTAATTTTAAGACCTCATTTTGGAATATATTTTAAGGTCTTATAAGGGATGTTTCACTGTAAATTCTATCAATTGTCTAGTGTAGGTGATAAATTTTGATCTCTTGCATACATATAATATATATTAAAATCATATTAATTGCCAATCCTCTGACTTGCTTGTTGTATGCTTTGGCTCAACTTAAGTGCCCCCCCCGTGGGAATACCGGGGGGCCTTTTGTATAAATAGTTCCCCCTCCTTCTGGAAGTTCTGTGCTTGCAACTTCCAATCATCTCCCTCACTCTCTTTGACTCTGCCTTTACCCTAAGTTGCTTGCTGTCATCTACTATCTTTCTGCCTAACCGGTCTAACCGGTCCATTCTCCTGCCTTTTTTCACGAAACACTTTCAAAAAGATTTCCTCCAGCCGAAGTCGGACTTGCTGGGCCTAACTATTTCTTAGTTGGGTGCATAATGGCAGCATGACGCATCTGCGCTCATAATTGACAGGAAACCGCCTGAGCGACCGAAGAAGAAGAACTTAAGTGACAGGCTGGCTCAAAAGCAAGCTGCCGTACTCATGATGTCTTCACTGTATGATTAAACTTTGGCTAACCAGATTTCCACTGTAATTTGAATCGGAAAGCACACACACTGACATGCGTGTGCACACGCATGCATACACATGCGCATGTGCACGTGCACACACAGAGTTTCACATACAATACGTACACACAGTTTCACACACACACACACACGTGCGTGCACACACACACTCACACACATACACACACACATGCACACACACACACACAAACACACACACGCACACACACACACACACACACACACAATTGACACACACACACAGTTGACATGCACACACACAGACGTTTAAAAAAATATTGTATGTACTTAGCTTACATACAGTTTCACACACACACACATGTGCACGCACACACGCGTGCACACGCACACGCACACACACACACACACACACACACACACACACACACACACAGTGATTCACTATTGTATGTACATACATACACACACACACACACACACACACACACACACACACACACACACACACACACACACACACTGATTGACTGAATTAGATGCATATTTTTAAATTAGCGAAGTCACAACTTTAGCCAACAAGAATATTTCTATTCAGGCTCGTCAGTGGGTTTCTAAGTCATGAACACAAATTGCCCATCTGGCTTTATTCAGGACCATAGCCCTTTCATGGATGATCGCAAGCTGTGTGGCTTTGATTTGAATTCATGCATAAAAGTGTGTAGGCCTAGTGAACCAAACTGAAAGTGAAACAGGCAAGGGAGGGATAAGTGGGTTTCTGGGTTCACCAAAAAATGGAAATTGTAAAGTCGGTGGAAAGATCCTATTTAAATGCTTGGGTAAAGGATAGAGTGCTTAAATGCCTGCATATATGAAGGCAGGCTTCAGTTGAACTTGAAGATAAATGAAACAAGAAAATAAGAATGTTATTATACTGTACTCTTTCTGTTAGAGCTACTCAAAAAGTATGTATGGAGTGTGAATGGTGTGTGTGTGTGTGTGTGTGTGTGTGTGTGTGTGTGTGTGTGTGTGTGTGTGTGTGTGTGCATGTACACGTGTGTGTTTGTGTGTTCTCTCTCTGAGTCACTCTCTCTCTCTCTCTCTCTCTCTCTCTCTCTCTCTCTCTCTCTCTCTCTCTCTCTCTCTTTCCCCCGCTCTCTCTCTCTCTCTGTATGTGACAGAGTGTGCACATGTGTGTGTGTGTGTGTGTTTCCATTTATTTTGTGTACATGTAAAGTTGCAGCTCTGTTACTTACACTAGTTAAAGACCCAGTGACGCACTACAATTAAGTCCCTTGGTTTTTTCTGGGTTGCTGTGACCCACAAACAAATTTCCCCATATTCACATTGAGGCTGCTCTTTAAACTGATGTGTCGGTTTCAATTTGGGGCCATTTATATGGGAGTCAGACTTGGTCCAAACAAGATTTCTTTCCAGTTATAAGAGGGAAAACACGTGAAACCTGTGATTTTGACACATGATCGGGTGGATCTTTAAGCCTTAGTGGCAAAATTCCATTTCAAAACATTCATTCATAAAACTACACAAACACAGCATTGAACTTGAAGAACAGGGTGTTTCCTTGTACATATACTGTTTCACTTTCAAGTAGCTCTGACAGTTAGTCAACAAAACCCTCAATGCATGACTGTCATTATCAAGTGTATCAATTCAAGTGTCAAGTGTTTTTAATAACGCATAGTTAGCTGCTGAATGGGTTGCTTAGAGTAGTGAGTTGTGACAGCTGTTTGATATGTCACTCGCCGTAAATTTTTAAAAAAAAGAAGCACATTTTCTTTTAGTTTTTAAGCTGTCTGTGTATATCTTTCTATATATGTTTGTGTGTCTCTATACTTTATGTCTCTGTGTGTCTATTTGTCTCTAGTCTTTGTCTTTGATATTAATTTAGCACTCTTTGGTTAAGGTCTTCCCCCATCTATCTGCAACTCCCTCCCCCCCCCCCCCCCCTCCTCTGTCTCTCTCTCTTCTTGTCTCAAGTGCCATATGTATCTGTGTATCATCATCGCCATCATGATCTTCATCTTCATCATGACGCGAGTATCATCACCACCACCAACACCATCATCATAATCAGTCATCATCGTCATCATCATCTTCATCATTATGTGTTATCATCATCATCATCATCATCATCACCACCACCACCATCATCAATCACCATCACCACCACCAACACCATCATCATAATCAGTCATCGTCATCATTATTATCATCTTCATCATCATGTGTTTACAGGCATGGTAGACTTCCGCGAATCGCGGAAAATCCGCGAATCAGTTTGAAACAAAATTATTAAAAAATGCATTGAAATGGCATGAAAAAGGGAAAAATTCACTCATTTATTGAATTGTATTGAATTTTCTTCAGCCCCCTGGATCCCTGGCCATTTTCCTTGAAAACCACTTTGCCCCCACTACCATGCCTGGTATCATCATCATCATCATCATCACCACCATTATCAATCATCATCACCACCATCATATCATCATCATCATCATCATCATCATCATCATCATCATCATCATCACCACCATCGTCAATCCTCCTCACTCCTAGAGTATGTAAAGTATGGAGTGCCACAGGGATCAGTCTTGGGCCCAGTCTTGTTCACTATGTACACACAGCAGCTTAGCCTAGTTATTAGACAGACATTATCTCATTACCATTTCTTTGCCGACGATTCGCAAATGCATGATTCTGCCTCTCCAAATATTCCTCGCCTAATCTCTGACATTACATCTTGTATGGAGAATGTAGCATCATGGATGAAAGATAACAAGCTAAAAATGAATGACGATAAAACCGAACTGATTTTGATTGGAACCAAATACAAACTTGAACAAACTCCTGTTAGTTCTGTTGTTGTGTCCGGTTGTGAAATTCCATTTTCATCTTCGGTTCGCAATCTGGGTGCATATCTTGATCCTTCTCTTACCATGGACACTCACGTTAATCAGTTATGTAAGGCTCTCCACTTTCAGCTTCGCAAATTAAGTAAAATCCGCCCTTTCCTGTCTGTTGACGCTGCTAACAAACTCGCTCTTGCTTCCATCCTCTCTCGCCTTGATTACTGCAATTCTCTGCTTGTAGGTCTTTCTAATGACAAACTGTAAGCTTCAAAAAATACAAAATCATGCTGCAAGACTTGTCTTGCGAAAGTCGAGACATGATCATGCAACCCCTCTTCTGTGTGCCCTTCACTGGCTGCCTGTTAAGGCCAGAATTGAGTACAAACTAGCCACTCTCTGCTTTCAATGCCTCAACTCTGAATGTGTGCCCTCGTATCTTTCTGACCTCCTTCAGCCTTACATGCCTTCTAGAGCACTGAGATCACAAGACTTCTCTGCTTACTGTCCCTAGATACTCTTTGAATTCCTGTGGTAAAAAATCTTTCTCTGTGTCTGGACCTACAACTTGGAACTCTCTACCTCTTTCTATCAGAACACCTCCCTCCAAACCTTCAAATCTCAGCTGAAAACCCACCTCTTCCATAAATACCTTGACTGATCCCCCAGAGTGAGGAAAATGATGGTTTGGATATGCATGCATGTGTGCTTGCATGCATGCGTGCGTGTGTCTGTGTGTGTGTGTGTGTGTGTGTGTGTGTGTGTGTGTGTGTGTGTGTGTGTGTGTGTGTGTGTGTGCAGGGCGCGCATGTATGTTTGTATTGGGAGTATATGTGTATGCCCGCATCTGTTGGTGTGGGCGTGTAATTTTGCGTTCTTATGTTGTTTTTTAGTCGGCTCGTCTTAATCTGTTGTTATCTTAGGAATGTCTTGTCTATTGTGGGTATGTGCATCATTTTACATGTATATTGCTTATGTATGATCCTATTAAAAATGCTTTATATAATTATTATGTTTAACACTTGTAACCCCGATTAAAATGACGACTCTACTCCCTGTAACCACCAAATTAAAGTTGGTAAACTGGGACAAAAATGGGGTACTTTGTTTAAAAAAATATTAAAAAATAACTACTTGATGGATTGACTTCAAATGTTCAGGGTTTGTGTATAAATGAAGAATGTTTAACTTGCAATGTTTTTTTTGTTATGTGATATTTTTGATTTTTTGATATTGCAGTTTTAACTCCAAAATACATAACGAAGTGGGTGTACGGGGGCGGTTTTAGACGGTTTGGTAGGAGAAAGTAATGGATGTTATGGGCGGAATCAGGCTATAAGGGGCTTAAAAAGTTAAACACGCAATATTTAACTATCCCCGAATGTGTAGTCTATTGTAAGTTTGTAAATCATATTATCTTACGTTTTCATATGTGCTATTACGAAGTGTATGTCATATGCCTATCATGTTTTAGTAAGTAAGTTTTAATCTGTTGTTATCGTATGAATGTGTTGTCGGTTGTAGTATGTGGACCATGTTATCTTGTATTGTCTTATCAAGTGTATACTATTCGTTATTTTCTTATTTTAGTCTGATGTTTTATTTATATTTCAATTTGTAAAGCGCACAGAGCATACTGATAGTGTGGATTGATAGCGCTATATCAAATAAAATCATTATTATTATTATTATTATTACTCCTCCACAGCACACACATTCCCCACATTCTGACTCCTTTCAGTTTTCCACAGAGAGCTATTTGTTTTAAGTTATTTTCTTTAACAGAGGCAAATATTCGTTTCATTGATTGTGGTTTAGGGATAGAAAAATACCTTACAAGTGGTATACCACTATGAAACAATGTAAGCATAACGGATAAAACACTTTAAATCGGTTTATCATAGCTGGTGATGAGTGTACTGTTGACAAAAGGCATGAACTAAAAGTAGCCAAAACCAGGTGCTGTGACTCCTCCTCCTCCTCCTCATCATCGTCATCATCAATCATCATCATCATCAATGTCGCCATCATCATCAATCATCGTCATCATTATCATCAATCATCATCATCAATCATCACCATTATCATCAATCGTCATCATCAATCATCGCCATCATCATCATCAATCATCATCATCAATCATCATCATCAATCATCACAATCATCATTACCATCATCATCATCATCAATCATCACCATAATCATCATCACCATCATCAATCATCATCATCACCATCATCATCATCAATCATCACCATGATCATCATCATCAATCATTGTCATCAATCATCACCATCATCATCAATCACCATCATCAGTCATCATCATCACCATCATCAATCATCATCATCAATCATCAATCATCACCATCATCATCAATCATCATCAATCATCATCATCATCATCAATCATCACCATCATCATCACCATCATCATCAATCATCACCATGATCATCATCATCATCATCATGTGTGTGATCTTACTGTCTACAGATGTGCTCGGTGGCTACAATGGCACAATCTTTGCCTACGGTCAAACGTCCAGTGGAAAGACCCACACCATGGAGGTCAGTTCATTGTAAGATAGACAGAAGGTTTGCTATTGATGAATTACTTCCCTGTGATCAGCTTTATGCCAATTCGATTTATTCAAGGTCACGTGGATTTGTGGTCCTGGCTGAAAATATGCTGAGAATGTGATTCAAATGATTGATTGTCTTGACACTGAATCACAAATGGTTTTATGCTTTTTAGAGTTAAATACCTCTTGCCCCCTCAATTTCATTTCAATTTCAATTTCTATGTTCTTGTTATTGTTGTTGCTTGCTTGTTCGTGCACATTTTGTTTGCTATCATTTTCATTATCATGTTCTGTTCCAGTCTCTTATTACTTATGGCAGCCAATATTGTATGATCTACTTGTGTTTGAGCGCCTTGTATCAGCTTTAAGCTTGTTGTGTTCGTTCTCATTTCTTTATGTTGATGCTTTACTATGTGTTCCTCAATAAAAATTCATTTAAGATAGACTGTCATGGGTAACAATAAACTACAATACAGCACAATACAATACAATACACACAGCTGTTTCGAGAGGAACATTTATTTCATCTATACTTTCAGAAGATTTTTCAAGCCAACTTTAGTTGATCATAAATAACTTTTCATAAATAATAGTCAAGAATATATATTGTAGTATATGTGTGATTTAGTTTTATTCAGTTAAAATGGCTAGATTTTCACCCATGGGCAATTTTATTTATGTTAGTGAAGCAAAGTGAATTACTTAAGAACATTTTCTACTAAATATGTTTCATGATACTGCTCAACAAAAATTTTTGTTACAATTAATCTGATGAAAGAAATGTGTTTGAAATACTATGTAGAAGATACAGTCAAAATATTTAACCCTTTCACCGCCAGACATTTTTCATCCAAAAAATACCATTAAGCTTACCTGGATAGAGAGAAAAACATATATGCAATATTGCAAATTCCTCTATAACATGCATAACTCTAGGCCTATCCTTAACTCCCCAAATTACAACAATAAGGTCTTCAGATAACAGGCCCTGGTTTGATGCTTTTTAGTGACATGGGTGTTAAACCATTGTGGTGCAAAAATGCGACATTGGCGGTGTAACTCAATAATCATCTTTGCGTGTGACGGAACAGCTGTGACAGTTCAGTGCTGTACAATAGAACAGAAATACTATGCAAGAAAAGAGAATACTGGATATGTAATACAGCACAATGCAGTGCAATACAACAGGCTGATTACACACACACACAAAAAGAAGCTTTTATAATTGTTCAGGCAAACAGTAAAGTGAGAGCTGAACAAGAAATTCAAATACAGTGGAACCTCCCTTGTAAGACCTCCCATTATAAGATTCCCTCCCATGTAAGACCTACCCCAGGAGCTCATAGGAGAAAACTATATGGAAGATTTTTTTGGGGGAAAAAAGGCAGGAGAATGGGGCAAAAGTAAAAAAAGATAGTAGATGACACAAAGCAAGGAATAAGGCAGAGCCAAAGAGAGAGGCAGATTACATTAGAGGAAGTTACAAGCACAGAACTTCCAGAAGGTGGAGCGACTATTTGTACGGAAGACCCCCCCGGTACCCCCACGGGGGAGGGGACCAATAAAAAAAATTGTGATTGTGAAATGTTTTTGTCGTTATTATCGCACTACATCTTTGTTGTTACTTCGTTGTTGTCGTTGTTGCAGGGTGTTATTGGAAACGACAGCCTACAAGGCATCATTCCTCGCATCGTTCAGGACATCTTCAACTACATCTACGGCATGGACGAAAACCTGGAGTTTCACATCAAGGTACTGAAATACCCTCACAGCCATGTTGGAAATTGCATGGCACAGTAATGTACATAGTGAGTCCATCAAACAGAATTCCTACTCTGAGAAAGGGGGTATAGCAAGTTCAAGTTCAAGTTCAAGTATACTTTAATATCTCCAGAAGAGAAATTCAGGTTAGGTGCAACAACATGACAGAGATACACGCACATACACATACATACACATAACCACACTCATTTTAACCATTACAATTTGACCATATTTTTTAGTGTTTTGGGACCTCCAATTAGTTCTGAGGATGTGACAGATGCTGCAGATTACTGATTTCAAAGCCTGGGATTACTCATTTACTGACAGTGAAAATTTGGGGTAAACAGCTCTGATATAAAATGCGGACTATAAGCCGCTACTTTTTTCCTCAACTTTGGCCCATGCGGCTTATAGACTGATGCGGCTTATCTGTGGATTATCTTCCATTCTACATTTATCAGCATGATTAAATCTGTTTCTGGCCTCATTCTTCAGCCTATTTGGAGCTTCTTTAGACTCAAAACTGGTTTTAGCAATCAATAGATTCAAATCTCATGCTTAAAGTATCTGAGAGCATTAAATACTCATGTTCTGATAGGAGAATTTATATATTTGTGTTGCTGTATGCACATATAATGTTCTCTGCGGCTTATAAACTGGTGCAGCTTATATGTGAATAAGTACCTAATATTTTGTCAGTTTAAGGGATGCGGCTTATATACAGGTGCAGCTTATAGTCCAGTTTAAGGGGTGCGGCTTATATACAGGTGCGGCTTGTAGTCCAGTTTAAGGGGTGCGGCTTATATACAGGTGCGGCTTATAGTCCAGTTTAAGGGGTGCGGCTTATATACAGGTGCGGCTTATAGTCCAGTTTAAGGGGTGCGGCTTATATACAGGTGCGGCTTATAGTCCAGTTGAAGGGGTGCGGCTTATATACAGGTGCGGCTTGTAGTCCAGTTTTTACGGTATCTGAACTTCTATTGTGATGTGTTTCAGGTGTCCTACTTTGAAATCTACATGGACAAGATCAGGGACCTGTTGGACGGTAAGCTCCCTTTACAGTTGTACTGTTATATACTTTCCTTCTTAAAGACCCACCAGGTCACGTTTCAAAATCACGGGTTTCACGTGTTTTCCCTCTTATAGCTGGTAAGAAATCTTGTTTTGACCAGGTTTAACTCCCATACAAATGTCCCCAAATTGAAAACGAAACATTTTAAAGAGCAGCCTCCATTTTGAAGTTGGGGATTTTGTACGTGGGTCACAGCTACCTAGAAAAAAACCAAGGGACTTAATTGTGGTGCGTCAGTGTGTCTTTATAATAATCTTCTTCTTCTGCGTTCCCAGTCCACATGGCCGAGGTACGTACCTGTCTGGTTTTCAGTTTTCAGTGGTCTCCCCTCCCCTGAAGACGGAGTGTGGCTGCCCATGTGGTTGGGTAATCGAAAACGGTCAGACACACGTAATGTTCTCATCCCTAGCTCATGCATTTGTACCATAGTGTTCAAGTGGGGGGGGGGGGGGGGGGGGGGGGGGGGGGGGGGGGGGGGGGGGGGGGGGGGGGGGGGGGGCACATCTTCACCTTTACCACAAGTTTTTCTCAGATTGAGTCTAACAGGTCTCTTTTAAATTTTATGATTGGGACAGTGGGTGGATGCCTCGTGCCTCCATACAGGGAGCCGGACGACCCCACCCTGACTATGAGTCTCTCCCCGTAGGGATACCGGGGTGTCTTTCGTAAAAATACTTCCCCCACCTTGAAGTTCTGTGTTTGTAACTTCCTCTAATTTTCCACTCTATTTGACTCTGCCTTTTCCATTTGCTTTCTATCATATACTATCTTTCTGACTTATTGGCCCCATTCTCCTGCCTTTTTTCAAAAAAAATCTTCCAAATAATTTGTCTCCTTTGAGCTCCTCCGAAATTGGAATGTGTCGGCTGTACGCAGCGGGGAGACCAGTGAAAACTGAAAACCGGACACATATGCCCTTACCCATTATAGCCATATGGCCTGGGAACGCAGACGAAGAAGAAGAAATTTTATGATAAGAAAATGGAAAATTTCTGTTTTCCTCTGGCAGTGAAGGTTTGAAAACAAGATGATAGACATGTAATTCTAACACTATCCCCTCCCATCCTGTACACACTGACACACACACACACACACACACACTCACTCTCTCTTTCTCTCTCTCTCTCTCTCTCTCTCTCTCTCTCTCTCTCTCTCTCTCTCTGTCTCTCTCTCTCTCTCTCTCTCCAGGATTGGGAAGATTCAGAGAACATTGAAAGGTGTTATTTCAGGTATTGAGAGAATGTTTTACTTTCACACCTATGGTTTTATTTTATTACATGTATCGGTTTCAGTGACCAAAACCAACCTGTCTGTGCATGAGGACAAGAACAGGGTACCTTATGTCAAGGTATGTTTGTGTGTGTGTCTGTGTGTGTGTGTGTCTGTGTGTGTGTGTGCACGAGGACAAGAAGAGGGTACCTTATGTCAAGGTATGTGTGAGTGTGTGTGTGTCTGTGTGTGTGTGTGTGTGCACGAGGACAAGAAGAGGGTACCTTATATCATATCATATACGGCATATAGGCTTTTAAATAGCCTTTAGCCTGCTATTTCCTTTTAGTTTATAAGGAAACACAATTTAAAACTTTTTGTTTTTTGTTTTTGTTATTATTATTTTTTATATATATATATTTTTTTTATTTTTTAAGAGTACAACATACAGTGAAAACAAGCAAACTGATCTGATGTCAAGGTATGTGTGAGTGTGTGTGTGTGCGTGTCTGTGTTTGTGTGTGTGTGTGTGTGTGTGTGTATGTGTCTGTTTGTGTGTGTGCATCACTGCATGCGTGTGTGTGTCTATGTCTGTGTCTGCTTGTGTTTGTGTGTTTGCACATTTGTAAGAGCAGCAGAATGAGAGACTTAGTGCAATTTTTCTCACGCCAGAGGGCATGACGCTCGTGTGGGGCTAATCCTCTCTATATTATTAGTTGGGGATAAAGAAAGAGAGAGAGACAGTGAGTGGTCCTACCATCACTCTCTCTCTCACTACGCCCAAGTAAGAAAATCGCGTGATAAGCCCCTAGTGCATTGACTGCCCTCTGGCGTGAAAAATATCGCCATAGGTTGACCATTACTTGTACATATGGTAATTTACTATCTATCATCTTTGTGACAAACGTTTCGAATGAAATCTGTTAGTTTAAAGTAGGGTGGTCAACTAAAAATAAAATGCAACCCACAAGATCGTTAATAAGATTTTTAATAATAAAGCTAACATTTTGATTTTTTAGGTTTATGGACGAGATTCAGTGCGTAAAAAATTGCAACAGTTTGTTTGTCTAAGATGACTCTGAGAACTCCACAAAATAACAGTTTCCGTGATAACCCATTTTTAGAAAACTCGCTTTTTGTTAGGGGTAAAACACTTTCGCAGAAAATGTTAATTGTTTGCAAACTGTTTTAAAAAATAAAATAACGACTGTCATTTTGTGTTCTAAAAATTTAAACGCAAGACTGTACTGTGTATCCCAACTTTTTGAGCCCACATATCAATGAGAAGTTTGTCCGGATACCATTGAAATTGAAATTCAGTCCATCAATCAATCAATCAATCACATTTATTGTCCTTTTTAAAAACATAAAAGGAAATTTGGATGCTGTCACCGATACAAATACAAACAACAAGACGTAAAGTAAAACATGAACAAGAAACAATGTAAGCATTAAAATTGAGCACTGTAAATATAATCAAGCATGACTGAGAAACATTACAAAATAAAATCAAACATGACTGAGAAATATTGCAAAGACATCGAAATTGCGAAACTAAGCGTTTTTGGACTTCAAAAAGGACTTTTCCTGAAAATGGGGTACTATTGGAAACTATCAACTTATGAACAAATCTTGGAAAAACAAGCTTTGTGATCTTTCATGCATTGACTCTTCTTTAAAAACAACAACAACTGGGGAGCTGTCGGTGGACGGTCGTGGTGGCGCCCTCAGATGAGGACCTCGCTCACACTGGCTCCTCCAGTAAGAGAATAGTGTCGTCAGTAGGGGGCTTAGTAAGTGGTGTCCTGAACTGGCTCCGATGAACTCCACCGAAGTGACTCAAAAGCAGTGCAGTGTCTCCTCGTTGGTTGCCTCCTGGCGGCCTAACATAGGTTCGCTCCCCACGGACTGCTGGTCTCGGATTCTGCGACTTGAAAAAGCTGGGGTGTAGCTGCGAATTGGGATTCGGAATGAGCGGCGTGGGAGCAACGCCACTGTACGGCCCAGAAGATGGGACAGCAAAAAAACAAAAACAACAACTGGAAAAAACACAGCAAAATTATAACTTATTACTTCTTCTATTACCAATTTTGTGGGTTTAAAAAAAAAAGAGAAACCCTGTACCATTGATGATGCTTTGTTTGTGACACAGCAGGGCTGCACTGAGCGCTTCGTGTCCAGTCCTGAAGAAGTGATGGAGGTGATAGACGAAGCTGAAGGGAAGTCCAACAGAAACCCTGTACCATTGCTAATGCTTTCTTTATGACACTGCAGGGCTGCACTGAGCGCTTCGTGTCCAGTCCTGAAGAGGTGATGGAGGTGATAGACAAAGGGAAGTCCAACAGAAACCCTGTACCATTGATGATGCTTTGTTTGTCACACTGCAGGGCTGCACTGAGCGCTTCGTGTCCAGTCCTGAAGAGGTGATGGAGGTGATAGACAAAGGGAAGTCCAACAGAAACCCTGTACCATTGATGATGCTTTGTTTGTGACACTGCAGGGCTGCACTGAGCGCTTCGTGTCCAGTCCTGAAGAAGTGATAGAGGTGATAGACAAAGGGAAGTCCAACAGAAACCCTGTACCATTGATGATGCTTTGTTTGTCACACTGCAGGGCTGCACTGAGCGCTTCGTGTCCAGTCCTGAGGAGGTGATGGAGGTGATAGACGAAGGGAAGTCCAACAGAAACCCTGTACCATTGATGATGCTTTGTTTGTCACACTGCAGGGCTGCACTGAGCGCTTCGTGTCCAGTCCTGAAGAAGTGATAGAGGTGATAGACAAAGGGAAGTCCAACAGAAACCCTGTACCATTGATGATGCTTTGTTTGTGACACTGCAGGGCTGCACTGAGCGCTTCGTGTCCAGTCCTGAAGAAGTGATAGAGGTGATAGACAAAGGGAAGTCCAACAGAAACCCTGTACCATTGATGATGCTTTGTTTGTCACACTGCAGGGCTGCACTGAGCGCTTCGTGTCCAGTCCTGAAGAAGTGATAGAGGTGATAGACAAAGGGAAGTCCAACAGAAACCCTGTACCATTGATGATGCTTTGTTTGTGACACTGCAGGGCTGCACTGAGCGCTTCGTGTCCAGTCCTGAAGAAGTGATGGAGGTGATAGACAAAGGGAAGTCCAACAGAAACCCTGTACCATTGATGATGCTTTGTTTGTGACACTGCAGGGCTGCACTGAGCGCTTCGTGTCCAGTCCTGAAGAAGTGATAGAGGTGATAGACAAAGGGAAGTCCAACAGAAACCCTGTACCATTGATGATGCTTTGTTTGTGACACTGCAGGGCTGCACTGAGCGCTTCGTGTCCAGTCCTGAGGAGGTGATGGAGGTGATAGACGAAGGGAAGTCCAACAGAAACCCTGTACCATTGATGATGCTTTGTTTGTCACACTGCAGGGCTGCACTGAGCGCTTCGTGTCCAGTCCTGAAGAGGTGATGGAGGTGATAGACGAAGGGAAGTCCAACAGACATGTGGCCGTCACAAGTAAGTTAGCCCCCTCTACACTGAATCCAATCTGTGAATCTCCCTCTGTGAATCTCCCTCTGTGCTGAATCCAATCTGTCAATCTCCCTCTACTCTGAATCCAATCTGTCAATCTCCCCCTCTACACTGAATCCAATTTGTCAATCTCCCCCTACACTGAATCCAATCTGTCAATCTCCCTCTACACTGAATCCAATCTGTCAATCTCCCCCTCTACACTGAATCCAATCTGTCAATCTCCCTCTACACTGAATCCAATATGTCAGTCTCCCTCTACACTGAATCCAATCTGTCAGTCTCCCTCTCCACTGAATCCAATCTGTGAAACAGATTCACAGATTGGATTCAGTGTAGAGGGGAAGTATTGTTGTTTGCTTTATCCTTTTGCGTTATGGGCCTAACTAAGAAATAGTTAGGCCCTGCATGTCTGTCTTCAGCTGTAGAAAATCTGTGTGACCAGTTTCTTGAAAAAAGGCAGGAGAATGGACCGGTAGGGCAGAAAGACAGTAGATGACAGTAAGCAAAGGGAGAAAAGCAGAGTCGAAGAGAGTGACAGATTAGTATGAAGTTACAAGCACAGAATTTCCAGAAGGTGGGGGAACTATTTGTATGAAAGACCCTCCTGGTATTCAAGGTCTTGATAGTGAGGTTCCACTGCATAAATGTATGTATATGTACTGTATGTGATTGTTGCTTACTTTCTTATCGGGCATGAAAACAGCTCCGCCGTTTCCGCTGTCTCCGCTAAACATTTGTCGTAATTGAAGGAATATTGCCCCCCCCCCCCAAAAAAAAAAGGTCTCTGCCAAAAATGTGATCACGATGCTGTTTTTAAACGGCGCGGTCTGTAATCGGTCAAGTGTACGCTTGTGGTTGGGAGTCAAAATGGCCGACGTAGCGCCTGCGAATGGTGTGTTTGAGTGTTTGAAGGCAAGTTAGAATGTGGAATGAGTATCTGGCCCCCCCCTCCTCAACAAAAGAGATGTCATGTCGAGATTGGACGGTAACTTGTAGGTTTGGATGCTAAGTTGTAGCGAACGCTCCCCCCCACCTCCGTCTCAACAAAAGTTCCGATGGTAGTGGAAAATCTCGGGTGGAAGGATTTCTCGGCTGGCAAATCTCCTCTTTTTTGGACATTAGTTTTCATGCCTGCTAATAGAAGTGTGATGCTGTGTACTGTTTTCCAGACATGAATGAGCACAGTTCTCGCAGTCACAGTGTGTTTCTCATCCACGTGAAACAGGAGAATGTGGATAGTGAGAAAAAACTGCACGGGAAACTGTACCTGGTTGATCTGGCCGGCAGTGAAAAGGTAAGTGAGCAAGCAAGAGTGCTTCAAGTTCATCCTTGTATGCATGCATACATGTGTGTGTGTGTGTGTGTGTTAAAGACCCCCCACATCACGTGTCACGTTCCCTGTTATGCTAGGAAGATTTCTTACCAGCTATAAGAGGGAAAACATGTGAAAACCATGATTTTGACACGTAGTAGTAAATCTGTTTAACGTCCTCCGGTCTGGAACAGACACATATGGGACATTAGTAGATATAAAGATGGTGGGAACGATCGTGGAGGCAATGCCCGAAGGCAGTGCAATACCAGTAAAGTCCCGATTTTTTTAACAATACAGTTGATTTTGACACATGACGTGGTGGGCCTTTAATGCATGTAAAGCAGGGTGACAGTAGTTCAGGCACGCTCCTGAAATCAGGATTGGAACAGCTGGTAGAAAGTCTTCAGGATTGGCCATCTTGTCATCTGGAGCCACGGCCTTATAAAATCAAACATCTCTGCCAACACTGATGGCAGATTAGAACAAGATGATAGACATGCAATTCTAACACTACCCCCTTCCATCCTGTATGTACAGATACTCACACATGTATTGGACATTATTTTTAATGTGGTCTCCATTTCAGGATTGGGAGGATTCAGAGAAACATTGAGACGTATCATTTCAGGATTGGGAACACTCAGAGAACATTGTATCATTTCAGGATTGGGAAGATTCAGAGAACATTGAAACGTGTCATTTCAGGATTGGGAAGATTCAGAGAACATTGAAACGTATCATTTCAGGATTGGGAAGATTCAGAGAACATTGAGACGTATCATTTCAGGATTGGGAAGATTCAGAGAACATTGAAACGTATCATTTCAGGATTGGGAAGATTCAGAGAACATTGAGACGTATCATTTCAGGATTGGGAAGATTCAGAGAACATTGAAACGTATCATTTCAGGATTGGGAAGATTCAGAGAACATTGAAACGTATCATTTCAGGATTGGGAAGATTCAGAGAACATTGAAACGTATCATTTCAGGATTGGGAAGATTCAGAGAACATTGAAACGTGTCATTTCAGGATTGGGAAGATTCAGAGAACATTGAAACGTATCATTTCAGGATTGGGAAGATTCAGAGAACATTGAAACGTATCATTTCAGGATTGGGAAGATTCAGAGAACATTGAGACGTATCATTTCAGGATTGGGAAGATTCAGAGAACATTGAAACGTATCATTTCAGGATTGGGAGAATGTGTTTTGCCCATGGCAAAGGGAGAAGTTTTGAAGGAAACCAATAACATTAACTGATCTTTATAATTATGATGGTTGTAATCAAAATATTTTTGATCATAACCATCATTTTTGTCATAATCATTATCTTCATTTTCGATCATCATCATCATGGATGAAGCCAAGAATATCAACCACTCACTGGGCAACGTTATCATCATCATCGTCATCATCATCATCATCATCATCATCATTATCATCATCATCATCATCATCATCATCATTGTTGTCATCATTGTCGTCATCATCATCATCATCAACAAGATTGTGGTAATTGGGTGGCACGCCTCTGGCTGCGACACGCTTTCCAGATGGGAGCAATCCGAATTTCACAGAGACGCCTCTGTGACTATAAAGTACCTAATAATACCTAATACCTAATCGGACAAGCTTTTCTAAAAACAAATATGTATTCTTTTTGTCAGTTGATAAAAAATATAATTTGTGTTGTTGACACGTATCATCGTCATCATCATCATCATCGTTATCATCATCATCATCAGTATGATAAGCAATGCTATTATTATTCTATTTTGATGGCAGGTGAGCAAGACAGGAACGGACGGTGCAGTGTTGGATGTAGCCAAGAACATCAACCGATCAATGTCAGCGCTAGGCAGCGTCATTATCATCATCATCATCATCTCATAAACATAAACCTCCTCCTCCTCCTCCTCCTCCTCCTCCTCCTCCTCCTCCTCATCATCATCATCATCATCATCATCATTATCGTCATCATCATTATCGTCATCATCATTATCATTGGTATCTTTGCTATGACAGGTGAGCAAGCCAGGAGCAGAGGGGGCTGTGTTGGATGAAGTCAAGAGCATCAACCGATCATTGTCAGTGCCAGGCAGCGTCATTATCATTATCATCACCATCATCATCTCATAAACCTCTTCCATCTTCTCCTCCTCCTCCTCCTCCTCATCATCATCAGCAGCAGCAGCAGTCAGCAACCTATTTTTTCAATCATTTTGTTTTGATGACAGGTGAGCAAGACAGGAGCGGAGGGGGCGGTTTTGGATGAAGCCAAGAACATCAACCGATCATTGTCAGCGCTAGGCAACGTCATTGCTGCTTTGGCCGAGGGCAACGTGAGTACATACAGCTGTCTGAACGGTTCGCTAGTTTGTGTTCTAGCAAAACTTCAAAGTTACTTACTTCACACTTAGTTATAGTGTTAACTTATACTTAGTCCTAGATGAAACTCTATGGATTTTATAACCACTAGTCGCACAACATGAGTATTATTTTGTGTGTGTGTGTGTGTGTTTAAAGGATCTGTCTAAAAAGTTGTTGATAGATTTAGATAAATAAATTTTGTGGAGAGGATATCATGCTAGAAACAATTTATTAGAGTTTTGAGTTAACTGAGGCCGTCTTTCTGGATACGGTGGGGTTTTTTCTTCCATTTTGGTACCCTTTTTGGGGCAGTGGGTGGATGACTCATGCCTCCAAACGGGGAGCTGGACGACCCTGCCCCCTCCATGATTCTCTCCCCTTGGGGATACTGGGGAGGGGGGGGGGGGTCTTTCGTAAAAATGGTTCCCCCACCTTCTGGTAGTTCTGTGCTTGTAACTGCCTCTAATCTGCCTCTCTCTTTGACTCTGCCTTTTCCCTTTACTTTCTATCATTTACTATCTTTCTGACATATTGGCCCATTCTCCTGCCTTTTTTCCAACAAATCTTCCAAATAATTTTTCTCCTTTGATCTCCTCCGAAATAGGAATGTGTCGGCTGTATGCAGCGGGGAGACCAGTGAAAACTGAAAACCAGACACATACGTACCTTACCCATTATGGCCATATGGCCTGGGAACGCAGAAGAAGAAGAAGAAGGTTCCCTTTTATTTCATCTGGGAAACGCTACACTTCAAAAATCACTCATGGGTTTTAACATACATTGATAAGTAGGCGAAGCTGTGTGTGTGACACTGTTTTTGTGTGTGTTTTTTTCCTCTATTTTTTTCCCTATCTTTCTTTTTTTCCCCTTTTTTTCTTGTTCCCTTTTTTCTTTTTTCTTTTTTGGGGGAGAGGTAGTCTTGGTTTTATTTTTTATCCCGCTCTCTTTCATCCTATTGTCTGTGTGTCTGACTAAGATGGACATTTCCAAGAGCCTTAAGTGTTGCTGTTTGATGCAAAAATGTCTGGGTTTCTGTGTGACCTAGTGTTTGGTGTACTGACACATTCATACCGTGTGAAGCTGGTGTGTGTGTGTGTGTGCGCGCATGCGTATGTGTGTGTGCGAGTGGATAAACGTGCGCATTAAAACAGTTAAGTAAACAATCACTACAACATCAACAACAGTGATGATGATGAAGATAATGATAAATAGTGATGAAGATGATGAAGTCTGTAACCTCATTGAAATGGAGGCGTTTCGCTTAGCAAAGGCATGCGCTGTGTCCACACCACCCGGTTCCAACTGCTTTTAGTTCATGCCTATTTTTAGAACTCATCACCAGTATAAACCGATGCAAAGATTTCATCCCTTCTTTTGTTGTTGCCACTTGTAAGGTCTTTCCCTATCCCTAACAAGTATCATTGAAAGGAACACTTGCCTATGTGATAGGAAGTACCTTGAACAAAATAGCTCTCTAGGGAAAACTGAAAGCAGTCAGAATGTGGGGTGTTTGGTATTTTGATATTTGGTATATTCTAGTCACAGAGACTTATCTCTGTGAAATTCGGGCTGCTCTCCCCCGGAGAGCGCATCAACGCACGTGCAGCACCTACCTAATTTTTTTTTTTTTTTTTTTTTTTTTTTTTTTTTTTTTTTTGGGGGGGGGGGCACAGGGTGAGGAGGGGGTGTGGGCACACTTGGAAAACCTAGCTATCAATTTGGCCATACCAGGCAGGGGGATTTCTCCCTGCTCTTACCGACTTTCAACTGCCGTGGGATTTTTACGTGCGTAAAGCGCACGGGTCAGACTAGCTTTAAGTCCCCACCCGAAGGACTGGACGTTCAGTTCGATTTTCCTGTCAAACTAGAAAGAAAGGGCGATGACGGGATTCGAACCCGGGTCACTCATGTTTCTGTCACGCATTACATTTAGCAGGCGAACGTCTTAACCACTCTGCCACCTTTCTGCCTGTGTGTCAGTTTTTGTTCTCATTCAGTCGGTATTTGCACCTGTGTGTTCGAACACACCACAAGAGACTAGGTATGCATATTTTGGTATAGTTATAGGGTATTCTGTATGTTTTTGTGTGTGTGCGAGTACGTGAACGAGCTGTTGGTTTGAGCTTGAATTTTGTTCGCATGTTCTTCAATTTACTGTGAACATGCCTGTTGTTATTTTCTATTCTTTTTATGCATTTTTTACTTTCTTTTTGTTTTCCTTTTCTTGTTATTTGGCTTTTCTTTTTCCCCTCGAGGACATGGTGTAAAGAAGCTTGAGCTTATCCGTTTAACCTCATTAAACATTCATATTCGTATTCGGTGTTGGTTTCAGAAATCCCACGTGCCGTACAGAGACAGCAAGCTGACGCGAATCCTGCAGGAGAGTCTGGGGGGCAACGCCAGAACCACCATGGTCATCTGCTGCTCCCCCGCCTCTTTCAACGAGTCTGAGACCAAGTCCACCCTCATGTTTGGACAGAGGTAGGAGTCCTTTATAGCCTGCAGTGTGTGCCTTAAAGCCTCTAACCTTACAATCTTATGGTACAGTGTATTTTACCGTATTTTCCGGTCTACAAAGCGCACCTTTGTCTAAGCCGCACCCTCTGAATTTTATTAAAATTCTTAAAAAAACAATGATAAAGCCGCGTTCAGTGTCTAAGCTGCAAGAGACTGAAACCCCCAAAAAAAATTGAGAAGACGAGCAGACAAACGATTAGAAGCCACGGCAACTTTGAAGGCCCGTGTTGCACTCACACACAAACTACACACTACAGACCTAATCTTCAACCTTAACGGACATACTAAATACTGAATGCTGCACAACGACACAACACAACACAAGACATGACAAAGTATCGTCCCAAAAGCGGAAGCACTTGAACACTGATACAAGTGCATCATCTAGGGATGAGAACACTACGTGTCTGACCGTTTCTGATGCTTCTTATTGAAATCATTTAAAAGCCGTGTCCAATTTCTGGGAGCTAATGCCAGACCCACCACGGTCATCTGCTATTCCCTGCTTCTTTTAACGAGTCTGAGACCAGGTCCACCCTCATGTTTGGACCGAGGTAGAGGGCATTTGAGTATTTTATAATCATGTCAAATGTTATAAAGTCAATGACCATTGAAAGTCTGGGAATGGCAGAAGCACCATTTTAATTCATTCGCTTCATTGCCTCCAATGAAGTCAATGCCAAGTCCACCCTCGCATTTGGATAGAGGTAAAGTTTAGCATCATATTCAGGGTTGTTGTTTGCCATCGGTCTTTGGCGATTCGCCGAAAATTTAAAAAAATGTCCTAAAAGTCAACCGTCCTGTCGGCCCAGTGGGCCAAAGATTTGATTACCAAATCGGCACGAGTATGTCCGTTTGTTTTATGAACAACGAAGTGTATCTGTTTTTTTTATGAACAACGAAGTGAAACAAAGTTTGCTTGCACCGCGTGTGACCGAGATCAAAAATGTAACTTTGTCGCGTCATGATTTTGCTAGCACAAGGCCAATAGCCTCGTGAGAGTTGCTTCCCTTGCTGCTTATGGCGGACGTTTGCCACACCGTAGTGAGTCTGTGTGATCTTGTCGTCCTTTAGCGTCAGTGTTTCACTGGTTTTTGATTGAAATGCCTCCCAAAAAGAAGACAAAACTTATAAGCGAGAGAATCTGAGAGAAAAAAATGAAGTGATCTGACAGTTAAAAAAAAAAATCAAATTCATTGTCATTGAGAGTTTATGTTGGCCTAAAGTTTTGTGGCTGTTTAGGCCAAATGGCCTAAAGTGAAAATTTCTAGCACCATCTCTGATATTTAAAGAGCACCAGATACTAGATAGCATGGTTGAATTTGTCTGCGTTCCAATCAAAACGTTTTAAAGACCTACGGCCTACGAATTTTGTACATTTGATAAGAGGTGACCTCATTCAAATGTACAACATTTTTCACAACTTTTCTCACCATCCTTGTCTAACATAAATAGAAAC
>CM065704.1:42187911-42300411 GCA_017654935.2 Phymorhynchus buccinoides
GAGCGAGAAGATGAGCCTGTATCAACAGTTAGATGATAAGCTGAGAGAGAGAGAGAGAGAGAGAGAGAGAGAGAGAGAGAGAGAGAGAGAGAGACCAGCCAAGAGCGAGAAGATGAGCCTGTATCAACAGTTAGATGATAAACTGAGAGAGAGAGAGAGAGAGAGAGAGAGAGAGAGAGAGAGAGAGAGAGACCAGCCAAGAGCGAGAAGATGAGCCTGTATCAACAGTTAGATGATAAGCTGAGAGAGAGAGAGAGAGAGAGAGAGAGAGAGAGAGAGAGAGAGAGAGAGAGAGAGAGAGAGAGAGACCAGCCAAGAGAGCGAGAAGATGAGCCTCTATCAACAACTGGATGATAAGGTTAGAGACTGAGAGAGAGAGAGACAGAGACATACACACTGAAAGAGAGAGAGAGAGAGACTGAGAGAGAGCGAGACAGAGACATACACGCTGAAAGAGAGAGAGAGAGAGAGAGAGAGAGACCAGCCAAGAGAGTGAGAAAATGAGCCTCTATCAACAACTTGTTTTTAAGGATTGCGTGAGAGAGACAGAGAGAGAGGGAAAGAGAGTGTGTGCAAGTGATGGAGAGACAAGCAAGCCAAATGGGAGAGACAGAGACATAGTTTTGTGGGACTGGCCGGAGGGGGCAAGTCAGCCATTTCTGAGGCAGAGAGGCAACAGTTGGAGAGCGAGAAGATGAGCCTGTATCAACAGCTGGATGAGAAGATTGGTCAGAGATGGAGAGAGAAAGAGAGAGAGAGAGAATGATAATGATGACAGAGAGTTGGTGGTGATAGTGATGAATATACAAAAGACCCCCCCGGTATCCCCACGGGGGGTAGTCGAGACAATGATAATGACGATTTTGACGACGAGAATAGAATCTAGGATGATGATATTCATTTTTCTTTTCGTTCAGGATGAGGAAATCAACAACCAGTCCCAGCTGATAGAGAAGCTGAAGGAACAGATGCTGGAACAAGAGGAACTGATCGCCCAGTCACGACGAGATCACGAGACGCTGCAAGGGGACATGGGACGCATACAGCAGGTAAGAGGGCAGAGGTCGTCGCCATGGTGACCTTGTGAAGGACGGAATCAATGCCCAGTTAGATAACACATTAGATATTGTTTCGTGATTTCTCCAGGACAATGAATCTGCCAAAGAAGAAGTGCTAGAAGAACTGGCCATGGATTACGACCAGAAATTAGTGTATTGTATTGTGTTGTATTGTATCGTGATTTCTCCAGGACAATGAATCTGCCAAAGAAGAAGTGCTAGAAGAACCGGCCATGGATTATGACCAGAAATTTATTGTATTGTATTGTATTGTATCGTGATTTCTCCAGGACAATGAATCTGCCAAAGAAGAAGTGCTACAAGTGCTAGAAGAACTAGCCATGGATTACAACCACAGATCACTTTATTGTATTGTGTTGTGATTTCTCCAGGACAATGAATCCGCCAAAGAAGAAGTGAAAGAAGTGCTTCAGGCTTTGGAGGAGTTAGCCTTGAATTACGACCAGAAATTATTGAATGTATTGTATTCTATTGTATTGTGTTGTATTGTATTATATTGCATTGCATTGTATCGTGATTCTCCAGGACAATGAATCTGCCAAAGAAGAAGTGAAAGAAGTGCTACAGGCCCTGGAGGAACTAGCCATGAACTACGACCAGAAGTCCCAAGAAGTGGACAACAAAAACCACGACCTGGAGGCCCTCAGTGAGGAGCTCAACCAGAAAGTGGTATGTGTGCAATGTTTACTGTCTGTTCGTCTGTCTGTGTATCTGTTACACTCGTAGCTGCCTCGTTTTAGCTCTAAGTCATTATATCCCAATCACTGCATCACAACACAACACAACAGAAAACGAAGTCCAGAAAAAGGAAGCTTTCATTTCGGTTCTTTTTATTATTTTATTTTTTCATTTTTAAATTTCTGCTATCACACGAACACGTCTGTCTTCCAGTGAGCTTGAAAGAAAAGTGAGCTGTCTGCTTAACCGGAAGTCAATTGGATTGGGAGTTGTGGTAGTAAGACACTCACATTAATTTTCTGTCTTCCAAGCTGATTTTGTACAAATAATGCACTTGTAGTGGAATGGTAAGTATATAGATAAAATAGATAGTAGAATTAATAGAAATTCATCTTTTTAGCTCTAAAAGTCATTATATCCCAATCACTGCATCATGTTTGTGTGTGATTTTTGTTCATTGCCTTTTTAACGTATGTTCTTTTTAGGTGTTATTATGTGTGTGTGCGTGCGTGCGTGCGTGTGTGTGTGTGCGTGTGTGTGTGTGTGTGTGTGTGTGCGTGCGTGCGTGCGTGCGTGCGTGTGTGTGCGTGCGTGCGTGTGTGTGTCTGTGTGTGTGTGTGTGTGCTTGTCTCTGTGTGTGTGTACATTTGTGTGCTCCTTTTCAATTTCATCAAGGACAGCTCGGTGCACCAGAAAAAGAGAGTCATCGACATGATAATGATCTATAATACATTCAATATCGTCTGTATTTCTGTTTGTTGTTCACAGAGCAAGTTGAACAGCCTGCAGTCAGAGCTGGAAACGCTGAAGGACAGCTCCGTTCACCAGAAGAAGAGAGTCATCGACATGATGGTGTCCCTGCTCAAAGATCTCGGCGACATCGGGTCGGTCATTGGAGGCAGCGCTGCCGAAAACAAGGTACAGTGGAGGGTAGATAAGGGGGGGATGGTGGTGTAGGGGATTGGGAGAACGAGGGAAAGAGGGGTAGGGGGAGACATTGGAGGGAAGAGAGAAGATGTGCAGAGATTTGAGAGTTACGCATAAGCACATACATGCACTTTGTCTATTCGACTAAAACAAAGGAGAAAAACATTGAAGAGAGAGAAGATAGTACAGATTGTTGAGTTTGGAAGACTCTTCTCGCGCATACAGTGAAAACGAGAGACGTTTGTAGCATAAGTACTTTCCCTTGACCGAATTTCGTAAGCTTCTCTGTGGTTGGCCAGTTATGTCCAATGGCAATTCACCATTTCCATGTGTTTGGCTACTTCCTCTGTCATTTCGATGGAAGATTTGGATGTTTTCAAAGCTGTTGACTCGCAGTTGAGTGAATGTTTCGTTTTCATGAAACTTGTACATCACAAGTGAAGTACATCAGAAGTGAGGAAAGAGGAGATTGACAAAGGATGCCAACACAAATTTGACAGGGCTTGGCTGGATGAAAATGTATCGGAAGTAAGATCTGTGTAAGCGAGACAAGAAAAATTTGATGTCGCGAGCAAAGTTTTGTTAGAGTACTTTAATGACACCATCAGCTGTGTGTTTTTTGTTTGGGGCCTCTCACATCTCTGGATCTGTGGATGAGGTTTAGGTATGGTGGGGGAGGTGATGGTTAAGAAAAATGTATTTGTTTGCATGCTGTTGCAGTTTTGTCTGCATTCATATTTGTCTTTGTCAAATTTAGTGTTGTTGAGTTTGCGAGGAAAGTGTGGAGGAGGAGTTCAGATGATGATGATTATGATGATGATGACGATGATTATAATGATGACGATGATTATGATGATGATGACGATGATTATAATGATGATGATGATTGATGAATGATGGTGATGATGATGATGATGACGATGATTATAATGATGATGATGATGATTGATGAATGATGGTGATGATGATGATGATGATGATGGTGATGGTGATGATGATGATGATGATGATGATGATGATGATGATGATGATGACGACGACGACGATGATGATGATGATGATGATGACAATGATGATGATGATGACAACGACAACGATGTCGATGATGATGATGATGACGACGATGACGATGACAGCAATGATGATTTCAGCCGAACCCGGGTGCCGGTGAGAAGCTGGAAGAGGAGTTCACGGTGGCTCGCCTGTACGTCAGCAAGATGAAGTCGGAGGTCACGACCCTGGCCACAAGGGCCGCCACTCTGGAGACGCACAACGCTGACAACGCCAAGAAAGTGGAGGACATGGAGAGCCAACTGTCCAACAACAAGCTGACGTTGCAACAGGTCAGCGTATTGATATTAACGATGATAATAAGTGACAGTGCATGGGGAAAACAGATATAATAGAAGTTTTGGCATAAACTGAGATTTAAAATTTTTCATGATGGAGCAAAAAATTCCTTGTCGGTGCACAAAAAACCGATTTGGGTTATCTTGTCTAGTTTTTAATTATTATATGAAGTTTGGCGTTTGAGATAGATCGTTTGCTGAAATTGGACATAGAAGACAACATTTTTGCCTCTTTCTTTCTATTGACTTGATTTAAAAATCGAATAAAGAAAGAAATCATTAACATTTGTCTTTTATGTTGTGGATACTGGTAGAATACATAAAAATGGACATAAATATGCTCTATATATAGAAAAGTGGTGTGTGTGGGGGGTTGTTGTTGACTATTTTGGGCTTTTGCTCAAAAACATTCTGAGCGACGTATGTTGGTTTTTCTCATGCATAATGATTGATAATACTGTATATTAACAAGCTGACATTGCAACAGGTCAGCGGATTTATACTAATTTTATGGTAGCTATAATGATTACAGTGAACACTAAATTCATGTTCACTCGGGACGAATGAGCCGGATCCGGCTCATGAGTTTTCAAGAGGTTTTGATTTCTGGCGTGTAACAAGCTTTCAAGTGCGACGTCATAGCCTACTTTCAGTTTGTTTTGACCTTGCCTCTCTTGAAATCAACCAATCATTGCATAGTTTACATTCAGCTTTGTGTTGTAGAGGGGGGTTCAAAGATCGGAATGTGAAATTTTCCTTCTTTCTCTTTTTTAATTTTTCTATGTTTTCAGTATGAAGCTAAAGTATTTACCCTGTCAGCAATCATCAGAAGCGTGGAGCAGAAGAAGACACAGTTATCATCATCATCATCATCATCATCATATTTTTGTATGTTTTCAATATGAAGCCAAAGTGTCCACCCTGTCAGAAACCATTGTAAGCGTGGAGCAGAAGAAGAGGCAGCTATCATCATCAACGTCATCATCAGCATCATCATCATCATTATCATATCATCATCATCATCATTATCATATTGTTCTCTGTTTTCAGTATGAAGCTAAGGTGTCCACCCTGTCAGAGACCATCAGAAGCGTGGAGCAGAAGAAGAGGCAGTTATCATCCTCCTCATCATCCTCACCATCATCATCATCATCATCATCATCATCATCATGTTCTGTGTTTTCAGTATGAAGCTAAGGTGTCCACCCTGTCAGAGACCATCAGAAGCGTGGAGCAGAAGAAGAGGCAGTTATCATCATCATCATCATCATCATCCTCACCATCATCATCATCATCATCAGCATCATCATCATCATCATTATCATATTATCATCATCATCATCATCATCATGTTCTCTGTTTTCAGTATGAAGCTAAGGTGTCCACCCTGTCAGAGACCATCAGAAGCGTTGAGCAGAAGAAGAGGCAGTTATCATCATCATCATCATCATCATCCTCATCCTCACCATCATCATCATCATCATCATCATCATGTTCTCTGTTTTCAGTATGAAGCTAAGGTGTCCACCCTGTCAGAGACCATCAGAAGCGTGGAGCAGAAGAAGAGGCAATTGGAGGAGAACGTGGATTCCCTCAACGAGGAGATCGTGCGGCTCAAAGCCCAGCGTGAGTACACCACGCCAGATTCCTTTTACTTAAATTTTTATTTATTTTAAAGACAGATCCACACTAGGTTTTATTCTATGTTTACTTTCCTTTCCATTAGGCTACTTCTATCTCCCCAGCTTTCTAATTTCTTGTCTTCTTACTACCCCCCAAAGTGCAGCAGAATCTTCAGCCTGATGAAGTTGGCTGCCTGAGGCGAAGAAGAAGAAGAAGAAGATTTTCTTTTCTGTCTCATCTTCTGGGCCGTACAGTGGCGTTACTCCCTCGCCGCTCATCTCGAATCCCAATTCGCAGCCACACCTCCGGTTGTTCAGGTCGCAGAATCCGAGACCAGCAGTTCAAGGGGAGCGAATCTATGTTAGGCCTTCAGGAGGCAACCAACCGAGGAGACACTGCACTGCTGCTGAGTCACTTCGGTGGAGTTCAGTGGAGCCTAAGCCCCCTACTGACGACACTGTTCTCGCCATAGTTTTTTCAAAAGCTGCTCATTACCAAGTTAGCCCAGTTTTGCTCAAGGGAAAGCACCCAGAAGACAGAATTTAATTTAAGAAGTTTTCTCCCTTAGACCATACACTATTGTTCAGAGTTAAAGTCACCACACATGTACGCGTGGAGCATGCTCAGTGGAAAGATACCATGCGTATGTGTGATGCCACGTAGCATCTTCTGTAAGTTGACTCAAAAATTACATCAGTGGTTTCATGTGCCTTCTTTTCTGAAACAAAATGGAAAATAAAGTAATAAGTGATGCAAAGCCATAAACAATGTGAAACCCCTAAAACTCTGAGGTTTTCCTTTTTTTATGGTGTATGTGGTTGGCTTGAACTCTGAAATATTATACAGTTCCTTTTCTGTTTGCATATGTGAGCGTTCGATCACTTGTGGCTTTAACCCTTTCAGCGCCAATGTTGCATTTTAGCACCACAAATGGTTTAACACCCATGTCACTAAAAGGCATCAAATGAGGACCTGTGTGAGGTAAGGATAGGCCTAATGTTATATGTCGCAGAGGAATTCGCATTATTGCAGATATTTTATTTTCTCTACCCAGTTAAGTTTAATGGTATTTTTTGGCTGAAACATAGCTGGCGGCGAAAGGGTTAGGCGGAATGAATATGTGTATGGATGGGTGAGTGTCTCCTCATCGGAATGTGTCGGCTGAATGCAGTGAGGAGACCAGTGAAAACTGGAAAACGGACACATACGTACCCATTGTGGCCTTATGGCCTGGGAACACAGAAGAAGAAGAAGAAAGAGTGCCTCAGTTACAGAGGGTTACTACCTGCCTTGGCGTAAGGCTGCTGTCAGACCAGCTGACATAAGCTAGAACACCAAGGCTACATCAAATGTTACTCTGCATAGTTATGTGGAGATTGTATCATCAGTCTCGGACTCTCCCAAATCCTCCGAAGTCGGAGTGTTGGTCGCGCACGTGGCGGGGTAATCAAAAACGGTCACACGCGTAATGTTCTCATCCCTAGCTGGTGCATTTGTACCATAGTGTTCAAATGCTTCGGCCGTTGGGATGATCCCTGGAGTCTTTAAGCCAGGGTATGACAATGACAACAGAGGGTATTCTGTATTTCTGTATCTGGTACTTTATAGTCACAGAGGCATCTGTGAAATTCGGGTTGCTCCCACCTGGAGAGCGCGTCGCAGCCAGACACGTGCCACCCATTTTTTTTTCCAATGCAATTTTTGTGTTACTGAGGAGGAGGGGGTGGATAAATTTTGACGAAATGACAACTTTTTTGTTGCCACTAGGTTTAATGTGTGCTAAGTGCATGGGCACACGGGACCTCAGTTTATCGTCTCATCCGAATGACTCCACATTCAGACCATAAGGCCTAATGCAGAGTGAGAGGAAAAATCCCTTGTACCCAGGTTCAAATTCGGGTTTACCGTGCACGAGGTGAACGCGTTACCACTGTGCCACTCTACACACAACTCACGAGTGAACCACTACGTTTTACGGTGTGTGTGTTTTTTCAGAATCTGTGAGCACAGAGCAGGAGGCGTCCAGCAAACTGCAGGCAGAGACGGAGGTGAAGGAAACGCTGGAGAAACAGATGACAGCACACAGGGAGCAGCACCAGAAACAGCTGGCATCGCTCAGAGAGGAGATTGCCGATAAACAGGCCCTCATTGACGGACTGAAAGAGTGAGTAGTGTGTGTGAGAGAGAGAGAGAGAGAGACACACAGGGAGCAGCACCAGAAACAGCTGGCATCGCTCAGAGAGGAGATTGCAGACAAACAGGCCCTCATTGACGGACTGAAAGAGTGAGTAGTGTGTGAGAGAGAGAGAGAGAGAGAGAGAGAGAGAGAGAGAGAGAGAGACATAGGGAGCAGCACCAGAAACAGCTCGCATCGCTCAGAGAGGAGATTGCCGATAAACAGGCCCTCATTGACGGACTGAAAGAGTGAGTAGTGTGTGTGAGAGAGAGAGAGAGAGAGACACACAGAGAGCAGCACCAGAAACAGCTGGCATCGCTCAGAGAGGAGATTGCCGATAAACAGGCCCTCATTGACGGACTGAAAGAGTGAGTAGTGTGTGTGAGAGAGAGAGAGAGAGAGAGAGAGAGACACAGAGAGAGCAGCACCAGAAACAGCTGGCATCGCTCAGAGAGGAGATTGCCGATAAACAGGCCCTCATTGACGGACTGAAAGAGTGAGTAGTGTGTGTGAGAGAGAGAGAGAGAGAGAGAGAGAGAGAGAGAGAGAGACACACATAGGGAGCAGCACCAGAAACAGCTCGCATCGCTCAGAGAGGAGATTGCCGATAAACAGGCCCTCATTGACGGACTGAAAGAGTGAGTAGTGTGTGTGTGAGAGAGAGAGAGAGAGACACACACACACACACACACACACACACACACACACACACACACACAGAGCAGCACCAGAAATTACCTCTTATAAGACCCCTCCCTTATAAGACCTCATTTTGGATGATTTTTGAAGGTCTTATAAAGGAGGTTCCACTGTATCATTCTAATGATCCTAATTATTCAATTTCCCCCCAGAACCAATCAGAAGCTGTCTCTGGCCATGGAGAAGGTGCAGGGCGACTACGACAAGCTGAAGGGGGAGGACGGGGAGAAGAGCGCGCGACTCAGCGAGCTGACCACCCAGCTGTCACGCCGCGACCAGGCCAAGCAGGACCTCAAAGGGCTGGAGGAGACAGTTGCTAAAGAGCTGCAGACACTTCACAACCTGAGGAAACTGTTTGTCCAGGACCTACAGAACAGAGTGAAAAAGGTGGGTGATTATCGGTATGATATTTAACATTATATAGCGTAGCAAAGTGTCCCAGGCAGGACCTCAAAGGACTGGAGGAGACAGTGGCTAAAGAGCTGCAGACACTTCACAACCTGAGGAAACTGTTTGTCCAGGACCTACAGAACAGAGTGAAAAAGGTCAGAGATTATAATTATGATATTTAACATTATATAGCATAGCAAAGTGTCCCAGGCAGGACCTCAAAGGACTGGAGGAGACAGTGGCTAAAGAGCTGCAGACACTCCACAACCTGAGGAAACTGTTTGTCCAGGACCTACAGAACAGAGTGAAAAAGGTGGGTGATTATCAGTATGATATTTAACATTATATAGCGTAGCAAAGTGTCCCAGGCAGGACCTCAAAGGGCTGGAGGAGACGGTGGCTAAAGAGCTGCAGACACTCCACAACCTGAGGAAACTGTTTGTCCAGGACCTACAGAACAGAGTGAAAAAGGTGGGTGATTACGATAATGACGTTTAACAACGTATAGCATAATAAAATGTCAAAGAGCAATCCAGGCAGGATTTGAAAGAACTGGAAGAGACAGTGGCTAAAGAGCTACAGACACTATGACCATCATTATTATTTTTATCGTTTTTTTAGTCGGCAAAGAATGATGATGATGATGATGATGATGATTGTCGTTACAGTCAGCGAAGAACAAGGATGATGATGATGTTGGTAATTTCGATGATGATGATGATGTTGGTAACGATGATGATGATGATGATTGTCGCTACAGTCAGCGAAGAACAAGGATGATGATGATGTTGGTAATTTCGATGATGATGATGATGTTGGTAACGATGATGATGATGATGATTGTCGTTACAGTCAGCGAGGAACGAGGATGATGATGAAGACGCAGGAGGCACGGTGGCCCAGAAACAGAAAATATCCTTCCTGGAAAACAATCTGGAGCAGCTGACCAAAGTGCACAAACAGGTCAGTATGTAGGCTAACAATAATTTCCACATACAGTACAAACACAGGGATTCTGATATTTTTTCCCCTTTTAACTCATTCAATGATTTTGAATTATTCAGAAAAACTCACAAATCACTCCAGCCATACACACAAGCAAAACATACATAAACGAAAGGAGAAATGAAGGAAGATTACAGGTTTTTACTTCAGGTTTAGACATAGGGAAGTGGTAGATCAGACTTTTTTTTTAATATATAGACTTTATATATAAAAACTCTCCACACCGATTGGTTTCCCCACAACAAACCGCTATAAAGGCAAAGTCAGAGGCAAAATTGTGGTCTAAGGGAGCAAAGCGAGTTTAGAAGTGACCAAGGTATGGTGTGCACACATATTTACTTCCTTTGAAGCAAATGCATCCAATTGACAGCTGTCTGTTAATTCCGAACATATATGGCCAGAACGACTTGAACGAGTTAAGGGGTACGCTCACCTCCTGTTTGGAAGCTTAACTCTTAGCGTCCTATAGCGCACCGATCCGCACCTCACCGTCAGTCCTAAACCGCATGAAAGCGCACCTCGCTAGTAGCGTCAGTAGAAACGACCTCAAAGGAAGTGAAACTTGTTTAAGCAGGGGAAATAACTCTAGTTCACTTCCTGAAACGTTCAGTGTACGTGTGCACGCGCGCATTTCTTCATAGGTCGTAGTTTCTTCAATTTTTGATCAATTTTCATTGGATTTTTTTTGTTTTTGTTTTTGCATCATTTTTGTCGTCATGGCGGACGATAGTTCCGACGATGGTAGCGTTTTCGGAACTCTTATCGATCAATTAATTGCCGAAAGAGCACAGGGACTTGGTGTTGACAACCAGAGTGATATTTCTGTAGTTTCGTCGGTTCACACTAGCGATCTTTCCGATCTTGAATCGATCAGTGATGATGAGGTTGACGCTGAGGCTGATTGGGTCGATGATGTAGAAAACCATGAATTGGGGACATTCAGTAGCCAAGTAGGGCCAACCAGACCGTTGGCTGCTGATGCACAGCCTGTGGACTACTTCATGCAACTGTTTCCACAGTCCTTGTTTGAAACGATCAAAGCAGAGACCGAACGTTATGCGCAACAGAAGGGGGCAGAATTTGTGACATCAGTGGCGGAGATCAAGGCGTACCTGGGCTTGCTGTTCTTGATGGGGGTGATTCAGCTGCCCAGCTACAGGCACTACTGGTCTAAGAACCCTATTTTGAGACAGCCATCCATCTCCAACGTCATGCCTAGAAATAGGTATGAGTTGTTGACCAAATATTTCCACCTGAATGATTCCACAAAAAATCCAGCAAGAAATGAGCCAGGCCACGACAAACTGCATAAAGTGAGGCCCCTACTTGACAACGCCAAGAAGATGTTTCCCAAGCACTACAAGCCTCACAAGAACATGGCAGTGGATGAGGCCATGATCAAGTTCAAAGGCCGCTGCTCCTTCCTGCAGTATATCCCTTCCAAGCCCTGCAAGTGGGGGATCAAGGCGTGGGCCATCGCTGACTCTGAGAGTTTTTACATGGTGGACTTCAACGTCTACACAGGCAGGGAGGAGTGTAACCAGAATGTACCTCTTGGCACCAGAGTGGTGTGTGACTTGGTAAAACCCCACTTTGACAAGTACCATCATGTTTATTTTGACAATTTTTTTACTTCGGTTGACCTCCTGGAGCGGCTGTTGTCAAAGCGAACGTATGGGTGTGGGACAGTGAGGCTGAACCGGAGGGGACTACCAGTGGCCATCAAGACTTGCAAGCTCAAAACCTCTGGTGAAATGAAGAAAATGAAGAAGGGGAAGCTCCTAGCAGTGACCTGGTGTGAAAAGAAAAGGCAAGTAAGCGTGCTGTCAACCGCCAATGATGTGGGCAATATCCAGATCACGCGCCACGGAAAACGCGGCCAGCCAGACAGGACGTATCCCAAGCCCAAAGCCATCCAGGAGTACACGGAACACTTCAATGCCGTGGATAAAAATGACCAGCTTCGTTCCTACTACGGGATTGCCAACAAAGCCAAGAAATGGTGGAAGTACTTGTTTTGGTTCATAGCAGATGTGTCCGTGATCAACGCCTACATCCTTCGCGCTGAGGCACCCGGCGCGGGACGCCCCAAAATATCGCACCTGAATTTTCACCTGGCTGTGGCCACAGGCCTGATCAATGGATTTTCTTCAAGGAAAAGAGTCTCACAGGTCACTCCAGTGGCTCCTGTGATCAAGAAACCAGTTCTGCATGAGCCCACCAAGATCACAACCTCGCGAGGTGTTCGGACTTGCGTTGTCTGTGCCAAAGGTCCTGATCGAACCCCAGCGGGCAAAAAGATCCAGAGCTCCTGGGAGTGCAGTCGCTGTGCTGTGGCTCTCTGCAAAGCAAAGGGTTGCTTTGCACAGTTCCACAACTACCAGCAGTGAAACTCTCATTTCCTTCTCTGTATATAGTGTATATATAGTGTACTTACCTGTGCGCACCTGTATATGACACTTACCTGAAATTTGTGACACTTACCTGCTCTCAGTGACAAGTGTGAAGTGACAAACAGTGAAGAGTTCAATTGTGGTGATTGTGCTCATGGATATAAAAAAAAAAGAACAATGTGTTTTGCTGTGTCCATTGGAGTATTTTTCTGTGTTGGATTATTGGATGACCCGATTTCACCTGCAATTAGTGTCATCAATAAATCATCAAACATCGTCATAGGTCAGTGTTGTGCATGCTTTGTTCATTCTTTGTTTTGTTTGTCCACACACTCACAATCAAACACATGTTTTTGTTGTGTTGTTCAATGTTTTATTCACACACATCATAAAAACACCTGTAATTAATAATTAACTAATTAATTTTTCAGGTACAAATGAATTTTTACTCTTGATCACATTTGGATCATGTACACCAATCATATTGCCAATGCCTCCCAAAGTTAGAAGTCACTTAGCCCATAAATGAATTTATGGTGATTTTTTTAAGTAGACTAACCCAAAATCTGTCTAAAACTGAAAATCATTACAGGATACAGGGACTGAAGAGCAGAAAACCGTATAGGATGCTAAGAGTTAAGGGGTATTTTCACCCCCAGTTACAAATTGGAAGGAGTAAAGTCGAAAACATGGGAGCAGCTCCATGCCATGGAGCCCAGAAAGAGAGAGAGAGAGAGAGAGATACAGAGAGAGAGAGAGAGAGAGACAGAGAGAGAGAGAGACAGAAAGAGAGAGAGACAGAGAGAGAGAGAGAGACAGAAAGAGAGAGAGAGAGAGAGAGAGACTCAGAGAGGTAAAAAGTACTCAATGACGTCATAAAAGACTGACGACACTTTCTTGACTTTCTTCTCTCTTCTAAAGTAAAAACCTTAGTTTTGATTTATCATTGTCCACTCTGTTGTGTGTGTGTGTGTGCGTGCGTGTGCGTGTGTGTGCGTGCGTTTGTGCGTGCGTGTGCGCGCGCGCGCTTAACCCCTTTACTGCCAGAAGAAAACAGAGAAATGATCGAAATTACAAAATCTAAACAAGACCTGTTAGACTTAATCTGAGAGAACAGTCCAGAGATGTATCTTTCCTGACTTGTCTAAACCAAAAAAGCACAATTCCAGGGCTATGACATCAAAAGTTATGACATCATCAATGACATCACCCCCCCCCACACACACACACACACACACACCCTGTAGTAGACACAGGGCAAGCAGTGAAGGGGTTAAGGCATCAAAGTGTTGAATTTTTTCCGTTTCATGGTTCAGCAAACGATAATGTTTTTTCTGTGTGTTTTGTGTTGTTTGACGTTGTAGCTGGTTCGCGACAACGCTGACCTGCGATGTGAGCTGCCCAAGCTGGAGAAGCGGCTGAGGGCCACCATGGACCGCGTTAAGTCACTGGAGTCTGCCCTGAAGGAGGCCAAGGAGGGAGCCATGAGGGACAGGAAGAGGTGGGTGTGAGAGAGAGAAGGGGGGAAAGGAGAGGGAGGAAAGGGGGGGGGGGGTGTTAGATGGAGAGAGCTGAGAGCCACCATGGACCGCATGAAGTCACTGGAGTCTGCCCTGAAGGAGGCCAAGGAGGGAGCCATGAGGGACAGGAAGAGGTGTGTGTGGGAGAGAGAGAGGAGGGGGGAAAGGAGAGGGGGGAAGGAAAGAGGGGGGGGGGGGTGTTAGATGGAGAGAGCTGAGAGCCACCATGGACCGCGTGAAGTCACTGGAGTCTGCCCTGAATGAGGCCAAGGAGGGAGCCATGAGGGACAGGAAGAGGTGGGTGTGAGAGAGAGAAGGGGGTAAAGGAGAGGGAGGAAAGGGGGGGTGTAGATGGAGAGACGACTGAGAGCCACCATGGATCATGGACTGTATTACTCACTGATTAATGACGTTTTGAAAAAAAGCATGACAAAGAAGACAAAGAGCGAGGTAGTGACTCGTTTTCATTCATTGCCATCCTTAAAGTAGACTAGAAGTCATTTCATTGGTTGAAATCTATTAAGGGACCGTAGAGGAATAGTTTTATGCCAGTTTGGGTTGCGTGGGTTCGCAGAGTTGTGAAGTGTGAATGTTTAAACACTGTGTACGCGATAGCGTACCCTCGTGTTGAACGGTTGTGAAAGGAAGCAGTCGGCCAGTGTTGAATGAGTTAAAGGGAAAACAACCGATCCCAGGGATCGGGTCGTTCTCGCCAGAAAAGCTCTGCCTCGCGGTGGCTCGCGCAACAGGGAACAAAGAAGGGCGAACCGTCTCTCTCGCCAGCTGTGATTCAAATACAGCGCGCTCAGCGCCTCCCCTCTTTTATAGTCCAGCCATGCCTTTAAGGGTATTCCACTGTAGTAACAAAATCTTAATTTTGTGTAAAGTTTAGGGGGTGCGCCTTATAATCAGGTGCACCTTGTAGTCCAAAAAATACTATAGTTTAACATCGTTATTCTTATTATGTACGTGTGCCTGTTTCTCCAGATACCAGATGGAGGTGGACCGAATCAAGGAGGCGGTCAGACAGAGGAACCTGGCTCGCAGGGGGCATGCCGCTCAGATCGGTGAGAAATTGCACGTCTCCCTATACCCTGTTTTTCCCTGCTAAATCAAAGACTTCATTAAACTTATGTATGTGTGTTTTATTAGGTACTTTATAGTCACAGAGGCGTCTCTGTGAAATTCGGGTTGCTCCCACCTGGAGAGCGCGTCGCAGTGAGAAGCGCGCCACCCAATTTTATTTTATTTTTTTGCATGCGATTTTTGTGTGCCTGATTTTGTTCCACCTGACGTAATTTTTAATTATTTGAAAGACATTAATATTTTTCACTTGATAATAGTTTATAACTTGTAACAGTTTACATTTAGAAATGGATAGATTTTACTTTGTACATTTCATGTAATTTAAAAATACATTTTGTAACTTTTGACTAAGTGTTTTAACTACTACACTTTGACTAGTTTTTACCTTGTGTTTTTATCCTTTTAAAACGTGGTCAGATTTAACGTGGTGACAGCCCTGACATGGCCTTAGTTGTCGACGGGGCTATAATTTTAATCTAAATCTTTCTGCACTGTCATTTTAAAAAACATTTCGTAGCATTGTCATGGCACACACAGTACACGAATTCCCCTCATTCTGGCTCCTTTCAGTTTTCCACAGAGAGCTGTTTGTTTCAAGTTATTCTCATCATTGATTGTGGTTAGGGATAGGAAAAGACCTTACAAGTGGTATGCCACCATAAAACAATGTAAGCCTAATGGATAAATCACTTTAAATTGGTTTATGCTGGTGATGAGGGTTAACAAAAGGCATGAACTGAAAGGAGCTGAGAAAAGCTGCTGTGCACAATAATATTACACATTTAAAAACTCGTCAACTTCAAGTGTTTATAATAATGATTACCCACATTTGTATAGCGCTCTACTCCCTTTGCAGGGAGCTCAGAGCGCTTTTCGTCAGTATCAGAATAAGCACTGACGTACAATGAATACACATACAGTACACAATGAATATTGTAGATAATGACTAAATACATATGAATAGCATGAACACAAATATCATACTAGGCGTAAAGAATACAATATAGTATTTTCAATGTCACCACACACACATACACACACATACACACCAGGCATGGGAATTGTCCGCGATTTTTTTGTTGAAATTGTTACTAAATACTTCGTTTTTGTTACTAAATACTTCAATTGGGGGGCTTTTCAGAGTTTTTTGTCTCTGACAATTCCCATGCCTGACACACGCACGCACACATATACTCGTACACACACACACACACATGCACACACACACACACATGCGCGCACACATACACACAGACACATCTATGCCACCTCCACACACACACACATAACACACACACACACTCATGCACACACACACACACACACACACACACACACACACACACACACACACACACTCACACACACACACACACACACACACGCACACACACACACACACACACACACACACACACTCACACACACACTCACACACACTCACACACACACACACTCACACACATGCACACACACACACACACACACACACACACACACACACACACACACGATCTAAGTCAACATAACCACGGTAAGCTGTTTATCGTTTTCTTCCAGCCAAGCCCATTCGCCCAGGGCAGCACCCGGGCAGTGGGTCAGCTCAGGTTACGGGGATCCGAGGGGGAGGAGGGAGTGTGGCCGCTAACGCCCACTTCAGAGTGGACAGTACGGCATAGGTAAGTTTAATAATAATAATAATAATAGTAATAATAGTACATTTATATAGCGCTTTACCTTAACTAACTCATTGGAGGCATGTTAGCAGATCCCCCCGTGGGGATACCGGGAGTCTTGTATAAATAGTTCCCCCACCTTCTGGAAGTTCTGTGCTTGTAACTTCCTCTAGTCTGTCACTCTCTTTGACTCTGCCTTTTTCTTTTGCTTACTGTCATCTACTATCTTTCTGCCTTACCGGTCCATTCTCCTGCCTTTTTTCAAGAAACACTTTCAAAAACATTTCCTCTAGCCGAAGTCGGACTTGCTGGGCCTAACTATTTCTTAGTTAGGCGCATAACGGCAGCATGACGCATCTGCGCTCATAATTGATAGGAAACTGAGCGATCGAAGAAGAAGGATGACGGCAGATGTCTGCATGCCATCATTGTCGCTCTCTGTTCAGGTCATGACGGCAGACAACTGCCGTCAGAATTTCCTTTTTTTCTTCTTTCTAGCACACATAAATAACGTTATTGAAGTTGGGATTTGGAATGAGCGACGTGGGAGCAACGCCACTGTTCGGCCCAGAAGATGGGACAGCAAAAACCAACAACCATTATTCAAGGGAGCTGACTGTTGAAAGACAAAGTGTGCTCATTTATGCTTCAATTGCTTCCCTTAGACTCTCATAGTCATTTGGGCTTTATTTTAGCGAGTTTCATTGAGTCATGTCTTCTTCTTCAGCCAATGATGTCCACCTGCCGTAACCGGCAATAACTAAAAGAAACAAAAACATGTCACTTAGCAACAGCTGTGTTCCCACATCAACAAAATGGTGGCTAAAAAAATCGGAAATCCCGTTTTGGGTACTTTACTGATTGTATTTTTTATGCAAAAGAGATGGGTAAGCACACTAACTGTGTGTGGCATTTTATTTAGTTAAGTTGTGCCTTTCTTTTGCAAAGTAATGTTTTTATTTTGATTAATTATTTTGTAATAATTTTGTTTTTTGTTTTTTAACCCTTTCATCGCCACTGTCGCCTCTTGGCACCACAATGATTTGACGCCCATGAATGTCACTAAAAGGCATCAAATTAGGGTTTGGTATCCAGTGACCTTATGTTCTTAATTTTGGGAGGTAAGGATAGGCCCTATTTTATGCATGTCACATACGAATCCCCAATATTGTAGACAGAATCTTTTTTCTACCCGGGTAAGTTTAACGGACAGGTTTGGCTGAAAAGTGGCTGGCGTGGAAAGGGTTAAAGTGGCCTGAAACGCGCGATTCCTGGGGTGGACGCGCACTATCTGACAGCGACTTCAATGAGCTAAAGTCAATAGCATGTCTCGTACAGTCTCCAATGAGTTAAAGTCAATAGCATGTCTCGTACAGGCGTCGCCTGCTGAAATTCATAGGCTGAAATGTGTTTGTTTGGTTTAAATAGCATTTTATTTCTCAAAGTCACAAATGAAAATCAACAATGATCATTAGATAGGGCAACAAGAAAACTTATATAAAGCCCTGTCTTAAAGAAAAAAGTGCACAGACAATAATAGTGAAGGACGGCTAAGCAGATTAATGAAGCGCTATCTTAAAAACAAAGTTTGTTGTTGTTTTTTAAACTGTGGGAGTGCTCACAACATTAACTTTGGTGGATGACCACAGCGATAATCCTATCAGCCTTTGTTAAATTACAACTACCCTTTGCTTTACGGAGTTATTAGGTATTTGATACTTTATACTCACAGAGGCGTCTCTGTGAAATTCGGGTTGCTCCCACCTGGAGAGTGCGTTGCAGCCAGAGGCGCGCCACCCAATTTTATTATTATTGTTTTTGCATACGATTTTTTGTGTGACTGATGTGGAAGGAAAAGGGTGGGTGGGTCAATTTTGACCATATGACAACTTTTTCGTTGCCACTGGGTTTAACGTGTGCTAAGTGCATGGGCACACGAGTCCTCGGTTTATCGGCTCATCCGAAAGACTCCACGTTCAGACCATGCAAAGTGAGAGGAAAAATCCCCTGTACCCAGATTTGAGAGATCTTGCTAAAAAAAAAAAATCTCACTTTATAATAATAAAAGCTGCTTTCTTTATAACTTTTAATTACATTTCATTTCACTCAACTTGAAAGTTCTCTTTGAAAAGCGGAGGGAAGAAAATCTGAGCGAAAGATAATTGAGTCGGACAATTAGATCCGCAAACATTTCGTCTTTAAACTTCGCGCCCTTCGTTTTCAGAATGTTTCCACCTTGACAGCAGACGACCTGACAGAGCGATCAAACTGAGGGGAGGTCGGCAAAGGTCATCGTCATGACAACAATGGACCACTTTTGCCGGGTTACGATTGTTGCCGTGGAAATCTGTCATTTTTTCCCCCCTTTCAAATGTGAATTAATTTATTTTTTCAAACTTCAAGGAACAATTCTTATATTGTTACTAATTACCGTTTTTTAATCAGGTGTTGTGATTTTTATTTTTAGTGTTGTTGTTAATTAGTTAGTGAATGTTTTAAAAACTATTTAGTGAACGTAACATGTAATGGTTTAGAGTGGAGAGAAAGTAGAGTGTTACTTTGTGACCCAATTTTAAGTCTAGCTAGTGAACGTAACATGTAACGGTTTAGATTAGAGAAAAAGTAGAGTGTTACTTTGTGACCCAATTTTAAGTCTAGTTAGTGAACGTAACATGTAACGGTTTAGAGTGGAGAGGAAGTAGAGTGTTACTTTGTGACCCAATTGTAAGACGTCTAGTTAGTGAACGTAACATGTAACGGTTTAGAGTGGAGAGGAAGTAGAGTGTTACTTTGTGACCCGATTTTAAGACGTCTAGTTAGTGAACGTAACATGTAACGGTTTAGAGTAGAGAGGAAGTAGAGTGTTACTTTGTGACCCAATTGTAAGACGTAGTGAAAGTAGGAGATTCTACAGATGTGGTTTTCTATATTTATTAGTTGAATGTTCTTGAAGCGGTCCATTTCATACAACATTACTTATTACAGTGTAGATCATATGGTGTTGATTTGTCTTTTCTGCTTCTTATTTATAATGAAGATTTATTATTCAGCATGTCGTCGGTGAAATTCAAAAACCTTGTATCTCGATTTTGGATTTTTTGTCAGCTCTCTAATTTTCCCCACTACCTTCCACCAAAAGCTCGTATCTCTAACGACTTTCTATCTGGGGTAAATGAGGTTGTGAAAATAGAAGAAAAACTCGTAAGTCCCAAATACAGAATTATCCACTTAAGGACAAAAACCTTGTATCTCTTTGCAAGTATTAATAATTTTAGAAAAGAAGTAATTTTAGCAAAATGCATGACTGAACTCGCAATCATCATAGTTAATCAATTGTGGTCAACACAGTTAATGTTTTAAATTTTTCATTTTTTTCAAAACTACCAAAATTGAGATACGAGTTTTTTTAAATTTCACCGACAAATTTTATTATTCGGCATATAAAGCATAATAAAAAATGTGGCCAGTCTAAACTCTGCAGAGAGCGTTTGGGGGTGGAGTTTAAATCAACCATTTCACTTTTGTGAAAGCTGTGCACTTCTCGTTTAGATTTTGTGATTTAGAAAGAATTTTAACTCATGTACTTGCACAGTGGCTTTCGCTAGATCGCAGCACCATGCGTTTCGTATGAATCATGTCAGACTCCGAAAAATCAGTGTGGGGTGAATAGTTTATCAAATGAGGAAGGGAACTTATTTTTTGTCGATCGCTTAGACAGTTTCCTGTCATCTAATAATATAATGAGAAAAATGTATATAGCGCCCACCCTACTATGTAGGCTGCAGGGCGCTTAATACAGAATTGAAATGGATTAAAAACATGAAACAAAAATCCAATAACATGAGCAGACAAAACAATATCGGTCATACTTCGTTTGGCCGGTAGCAATGCATATAACAATCAGCAACAACAACTGCTGTGACTACTACTACTGCTACTACTACTACTACTGGATGTAAGTTCAGTTTAACGTCACATATCGGCTTTTGCCATGTACGACGGGCTGAACAAACAAACCAGGGTATAAACAAAAATTTATGTTCCTGAATCACTCTTAGCCAAAAGGCAGAGAAGCGATCAGAATTAACTACTACTACTACTACTACTAATAATAATAGGCCTAATACACACGTATGCATTGTCACACAATTTGCAAGCAAGAAATAACAGTATATATTCACAACAACATACACACATAAACAACACACACACAACCAACACACACGCGCACGCACGCACGCACACACACACATACGAGCACAGATGCGTCATGCTGCCGTTTTGCGTCTAACTAAGAAACAGCATGTCCGTCTTCGGCTGGAGAAAATGTTTGTAAGAGTTTCTAGAACAAAGGCAGGAGAATGTACCACCAGCGAGGCAGAAAGATAGTTGATGACAATGAACAGAGGGAAAAGGCAGAGTCAAAGAGAGTGACAAATTAGAGGAAGTTACAAACACAAAACTTCCAGAAGGTGGGGGGAACTATTTGTACGGAAGACCCCCTCCCCCCCCCCCCCCCCTCGGGGAATGAAGGGAACAAGAACCATTAATATGTACGTCTTTTCTTTACATGTAGATATTTTCAACTTTCTGGTTTTGAATGTCAAGATCACAGACACGGTCACATGACTATGCAAAATGTTGATAGTAGTAGAAGTGGACTTTTGTCAAATAAAATGATTATAACCTCTGACCTCTGCAGGGTTTAGACAGGTCAAAGGTGAGATTAAAGGTCAAGGTTTGGACATGTGGTTGACTTTTGCTGAAAATTGGACGCTGACCACATGTGGAATTTTGTTTAGCGATTGATGTTACGTTTCTGCGGTTTGTGTTCATGTTTATTTCCTATGTGTTTACATGTGGTAAGAGGCCACTAGACTGCATACAATTCGATCCCAATACGATGCGATTTCACATTTGTGAGGCAGGATTCTTGTGAAATTCAACTGTCTAAATGAATCTGATGAAATCCTACTAGTTTTGTACGCTATGTTTCTAGTCCCCTGTACAGGAATCTGATGAAATATCTGTATTTTTGTATCAGACATTTGATTTGAGTCGTGTGTATTGTGGGGTCTACTGGAGTAGAGTGAGCGAAAATAATAGAATTATTATTATTGTCCTTGTCAGTCTCAAAGTCTTAAAGACCCCGCACATCACGTGTCAATATCACGGTTTTCACGTGTTTCCCCTCTTATAGCCAGTAAGGAGTCATAAGAAATCTTCCTAGCGTAAGAGGGAATGTGACACGTGACGTGCGGGGTCTTTAAAAGTAAAGATGAAAATTTTGAGAAATAGCCACGCTTTTTTTTTTTTTTTTTTCTGAAACATGACTCGCAGACATTGTCACAATCGGATCGCATTGGGATTGAATTGTATGTAGTGTAGCGGACCCTTCATTGTGTGTGTATGAATAAGGAATTTATAGAGATTACACTTTTGAGCATGATGTACTTACATAGTCACTCACTCACTGAAGGACTACTTTTGTAGTACAAGAGGATCTCAAGGTTTAGTTATTTCTCCCGTCCTCTCTTCCCATGCAATAGCGTGACATCATCATGGCTATTCGAGAAAAGGGGACAGAGCTGAGTTGAGTTGAGTTCTTCTCCAGGTTTAGTTATTTCTCCCATCCTCTCTTCCCATGCAATAGCGTGACGTCATCATGGCTATTCGAGAAAAGGGGACAGAGCTGAGTTGAGTTGAGTTCTTCTCCAGGTTTAGTTATTTCTCCCGTCCTCTCTTCCCATGCAATAGCGTGACGTCATCATGGCTATTCGAGAAAAGGGGACAGAGCTGAGTTGAGTTGACTTCTTCTCCCTGTACTGGCCTTTCCAGACATCGCAGAGGTTGTGGGCATTGAGGCTGTCAGGCATGATGGTGCTGACAAAGTCCCAGGTTATGTCTACGCCTAACTGTGACCCAGCACCACGGAAGGGACATTCAGACCTGTTTACCCTCCCGGTTTTGCCGGAATTATCCCAGGAATTTGCAAAAATTCTGGGTAAAATAATAAATTCCGGGTGAACGCTGAAAATCCTGGGATTTCAAAAAACGTTTACGTTTGTATGAAAAGACGCAAGGGTTAACCGAAACCTTGGAGTTCTGAGACGCGATTTTTCATTGGTCCGTGGATCCCCCTCAACCAATGATAGTATTTGTTGTTGGCAGAGGTTTTTAGTTTTGCGCCAAACATGTCGTCAGGCAAGTCAACCGCAGGCGGCAAGCGCCAGAAATCTTCGACAAACGACAGCAGTGATAGGGTGAAACAGCCAAAAGTGAAACAGAAGTTTTCTCAAAAGTATTTGAAAGTTCCAGGAATAACAAGTTCGTGTTTGGGTGTGTGCACACAGTGCGCTCGCAAGATACCTTTTAAATCAGGGTCTTATCGCGAGTCGTGTACCGATGTGAATTCTGTTTTTTTTCATCAAATTCCGGGGTTTTCTGTGGCAAATTCCAGGTGGTTCATTATAAGGGTAAACAGGTCTGGACATTAAATATCAAACTGACCCATCTGTAGCAATTATACATTTGAAAACTTCAGACCCTTCTCTTTCTAACGATACCAGAACCATTCTTGTATCTTTCTCCATTCCAGAGTTATGAGCATTTAAAGTTAGTAGGGTGAGTGTTGGCCATTTTGAGAAAGCACAGTCTAAAGTCTAGCCTAGCTGAAGAAACTGCATTGACCTACTCGTTTTAAAGCACTTATAAGACCATTAAGAGACCATATTAAAGATTATCCTTTGTAAATATGAAAGGTGAGGTGTCAGAGAACATGAAAATACCCATAACTCAAAGCTGACAAAAAATGAGATTTTTTATTTGAAATCCAAGCCTGTTGTGAGAAACTAGCCCATCGACTTAATGTCCCTTTCGTGGTGCTGGGTCACAGTTTTGCAAGTGTGTGAAAGGAAAGCATACCGTGGAAGCGCGTGTGTTGGGGATGAATTTTTCGAGAAAAAAACACGTTTCGTTGAAAGGCAGAGGAAATGGGAGAAGATAGTCAACCATGCTACGATGAAAGTTCGTTTAACGTCCTCCGGCCTGCAACAGGCACATACGGGACATTAATAACTATGAAGATTGTGGGACGATCCTGGAGGTACTGCAATACCAGGAAAGTCCCGAAGCTTTTTTTTTATTAACCTAGATAGCTTAGACAGTCATGCATTGCCAGCATTATATACCGTATTTTCCTGACTACAAGGTGCACCTGATTAAAAGGCGCACCCCCCAAATTTGACACAAAAATCAGATTCTGTTATTATATTTTCTTACTATTTTAGTAGTCACATTATAAGGCGCAGGGGTCTCAGTCTGGGAAAACAGTATCGCCTTATAGTCCGTAAAATATGGTACTAGGGAGGAGAGAGAGCGCGGGGGGGAGAAAGTTTGCTATTCTTCGACTGGACCAAGGCGTGAGAGTGCGGACATGTTGCTTTACAAATGAAACAAAGCTGTCAAAGTGAAAGCTGTAGGTTTTTCATGCTGTTCTGTCTCTCGGAGAAGCTGCAATATTTGTCATTTTACTTTTGCCCATATTGCGGTATACTATGATTATTATTGGTGCATTAATGTTTTGGCTTTGTGCTGAGTGGATTGATATATATCAAAGAATGAAACAGTGAGGCCAAGTGAGGAGATAGCGAAATTGAACAAAGGGGGAGAACTCTCTTCCTAATTAACTCCCCTCCACCAAAGTTGATTACGATACCAATCATCTAGCAATGCGTGGATCAGAGCCAAAGTGTATTTTAGTGCTGAGAGTAATTTACATGTATACTGCGTCATAAATGTTCACAAAGTCAGTTATTGTTGGTAAATACTGAATAGATAGTGGATGGGTCTTTGCTAGTGCTTTGTCATTGTTTACAACAAAAATGTTTTTTACATTATATAGTGTCATAAATAGTCATGAAGACTGTCTTCAAATGCGATGAATATTCATGAAGTTTGTGGTGTTTGTTAAGTAGATAGTGGTTAGGTATAGCAGTACTGTATAGAATAAATCTCTGCTTCAGTGAACTGCGTTTATTGTACACTACACTATATGTTGGTTATAAATATTCATACAGTCTATTTGTCAGTGAAAATGGATAGTGAATAGAAGAATAGATCTCTGCTTCAGTGCTGTGCTTATTTTACACAATACTATGTCATAAATATTCATGAATCGGGTATAAACATTCATGAAGTCAAGATAGCGGATAGGCAAGAAAATAGATCTTTTTTCTTTTTTCTGCTGTGTTTAATTGACATTTATATCACGTTTGTCAGTCATAATATTCATGAATTCTTGTCATAAATATTCATGAAGTTGATTGTGTCTTTTTAATTCATTGACATTTATATCGCGTTTGTCATAATATTCATGAATTCTTGTCATAAATATTCATGAAGTTGATGGTGTCTTTCATTGTCCTGCGCTTTTATTATACTGGTAACTAACGACTCGCTTGTTGATTCGATTGATGCGTCCACAGATTTGTTCTTTCTCCTTTTGGGCGTTATATTCTTGCCTTGATTATTGATAGTGTAGACTTTTTTTCTCTACATTACCATTTGCTATGAACATTTTTTGTTTATCTGCGATGCTAACGAATAACTCCGCCCCTGTACCCCGCTTGCCCTATCCGTGTGTGTGTGTGTGTTTTGCTTTTTTTTTATTAGGTATTAGGTACTTTATAGTCACAGAGGTGTATCTGTGAAATTCACAGCCAGAGGCGCGCCACCTTTTTTTTTTTTTTTTTGGCATGCAATTTTTGTGACTGAGGAAGGAAAGGGATGGGGGGGGGGGGGGGGGGGAATTTTGACCAAATGACAACTTTTTCGTTGCCAGTGGGTTTAACGTGTGCTAGGTGCATGGGCACACAGGAACTCGGTGTATCGTTATTGATTTAAAGGAAAGTATTTCTCGTTAAAAAAGAAACAAAACTGATACAATGTGTTTGTCTTTTCCTTGTGTACCTGGGGTTTAACGTGTGCTAGGTGCATGGGCACACAGGAACTCGGTGTATCGTTATTGATTTAAAGGAAAGTATTTCTGTTAAAAAAGAAACAAAACTGATACAATGTGTTTGTCTTTTCCTTGTGTACCTGGAAATGTAAAAAAATAAAAATAAATCAAAAAAATCTGTAGCTGTGCTGATGAGATGTTGTTTGAACCTCCGTTTTGTAACCGCGACATTTAGATTGCATGAAAGCCTGTGTTTGATAGCAGATGGATTGAAAAAAACAAAGCAAAAAAAACCCTGGCTAGTCTGACGAGTAAGATAATGCGATCCCAAGAACGTGTCACTATAGATCATAGCTCGTCTTGTGTGTGTGTGTGTGTCCTTTGCCCGACTGAGGTTGGCAAAGGAGTATAAGTTTGTCTGTTTTTTGTTTTTTTTTCTGTCTGACCAGGCTGTATCTGGCTTTTTAAATAAGTGGTACACCGTACAGTCCATTGTTTTGGTGGATTGTGTCGTTATCGGACCGTTACTTAGCAGTGTTAGCGATGTCACAACTTGCTTGAATTCTTATTCCTTTTATAAGCTACATGGTAGTATGCTTTTATCTCCACCAATTTTGGAGCTGTTGGTTTTATCAGCTGCTATGGCCTTGACCTTATCCACTAATTATTGTGCATGATGTTTTATTATTATGCTATATGAATATGTATGTTTTTTAAAATCCTCTTTGCAATAGTGTCATTTTTAGTCACAGAATTCGGTGTGTGTGTGAAGGTTTATAGAATTTTGGAAAAGTCTGTACGTGTTTTGTTGATCGACGTGATTATTTATTTAGGAACATTCTTGAATGCTGTTAACAAGTTTGTCTTGTAGTTGTCACAGAACTTTGTGTGTGCGTGTGTGTGTGTATACGTGTGCGTGCATGTGAAGCCTGGCCGCAGTTGTGTGATACTGTAAGGATACTTATAGTCGCACGGTTCATACAAAAGGCCCTATTGTGCCTCTTGTAGTCACACAATGTGCTTTGTATGTGATGTTCAATGTATGTGCATAGGTTTACTATGGTAAATGTATTATACTTAATGTACCCGTAGGTTTCCAAATCTCCTGTGTGGAAAATTCTGTTTCGTTTTAGTCATAGATCAGTGCTTTGCGTGTTCAAAGTTTTTAAGTCAGTATTTTTATTGTTGATACATCAGTTTAAATGTCTGAAGATCATATTAGCAAATGCTGTGTCTCTTTTATTAGTCAGCTTTTGCTCTGTGTGAGTGTGCGAAGATTTTAAGTTTGAACCGTAGTTTCGCCTATGTTTGATAGTGCCACTTTTTTTAGTTCATTTTCTGTAGAAGCGTTTTGTGATCAGGCGACGTTGTGTTTTATTTAAAGACCCCGCACGTCACGTGTCACATTCCCTGTTATGCTTAGAAGATTTCTTAAGATTTACCATCTATAAGAGGGAAACGACGTGAAAGCATGATTTTGACACGTGACGTGGTGGGTCTTTAACAAAGTCTCTGCTTTGATTTTGTTTTGTGTGATGTGTGTGTGTGCGACGGTTGTGTGAATTTTATTGATGGAAGTTTTTTTAGTTTTTTTGTTATTCCGTTTGATTTTCTGCACAATAAAGTCAGTGTCAGAAAGAAACAAAATTGTGTGTGTGTGTCCCCAGCCAAAGATAGACATGCCAGGCCTATTAGGTGCATAATGGCAGCATGATGCATATGACAGGAAACTATGCAATCGACAACGGGTCGAAGAAGTGTGTATGTGAATCAGACCTGTTTACCCCCTACACAAGTCTTGAGTAGTCTGGATAGCTGAAATGAGTAGTTTGGGTGCCAAATGTGTAGTCCTATTCATTAAAGCCATCAAACAATGTTCACTGAAAACGAGTAACAATCAAGAAATAAAGAGCAGTATTAACGATTTTGAAGAGTAGTAGAGGTCCAAATTGAGTAGAATACTACTGGAAAAGAGTAGAGTAAACAGGTCTGTGTGTGTCAGATTGAGTGTGTTTGTGTATCAGCGTGTGTGAGAGACAGAGAAAAAGAGACTCTTAAGTGGACATGTGAGTCGGAGAGGGGAAATGTTTGTGTGTAAGAGAGAGAGAGAGAGAGAGAGAGAGAGAGAATGTGTAGAGAATAATTACCAGTAAGTAAAAGTGCATGAAAAAACACATAATGGAATTTTGGCTTAAATTGAGATTTTGTTTTTACAAGTCAATGCCCAGAAAACAGAATCAAAGACTGTACAGGGGAAGATAAACATCTGGTCTCTTTTCCCTATATGAGTAGTGAGGACAGAAACACTGGTTGTGTCCCTTTGAAACGTGACACATTTTACACATCGATAGGCCAGTTGAATTCTCCGTTCAAGTTCCAGTCTTGAGTTTTTGGATAGCCTGCACTGTGAATAGTGTACTGTCCCCCACTAACGATAACTCTATCAGCCCGGTTCGCCGAGCTTTTAAGTAATCCATCTTACCCTTTTAGAATGTCTTTGACAGAATGGAGTTATCTTGCCTAACTTTGATTCTACAGCCATTTGAAGACAGATCATTTGCAGAAACTGGATCTTTGTTTCAATAGGAATTGTTCGGAAATAATGAAGGGGAGTAATTTCATGGTGTGTGGGAGTGATCTCGCCTAATTCAATCCGTCAAACAGGGTTAGTTACTCTACCATCATGTAGATCCCCAGCTGTCACCTCATGTGCTTGAGGAGACACAGCATGTAGAACGCAGTGCATCATTATAATTTTGATGTAATTTATATATACAGTTTGCAAATTCTATCACTTTGTAGCAACTGGCGACCCCTTATTTTTCAAAAAGAATGTTTGCAAGTCGCTGACTGGCATCCTGCGGTTTCAAGCTTCGCCGCCATGGTTTTGACCGAGTAAGTCGAGGTAATGAAATAAACAAAGAAATCATTCAAAATTGCCTTCAATGTTGTGGATCCTGGTAGAATACTTTAAAATGGACCAAAATAAGCCCTACATAGAAAATTGGTATTTTGGGGTTTGTTGACTATTTTTGGCTTTTGCTCAAAAAGTCTGAGTGACTTCTGTCTGTTTTTCCCATGCACCATCACATATGTGTGCGTATCTGTAAGAGAGAGTGGGAGGATGTAGAGTATTAAGAGGTCTGCGCGTTCGTTGGGTCCGTGCGTACCCCTCCCTTGAAATCGTAGACTATAAAGAAATTACGTCATGCTTGGGTCATTTTTTTCCAATGTCTTAAAGACCCACCACGTCACGCGTCAAAATCACGGTTTTCACGTGTTTACCCTCTTATATACACAAAGAAGAAAGTTAAGCACCCCACCACTTTTTTGCTGTAGATGAGATGAAATCGAGATTTATTGCAAATAATCAATCAACATTGATTGGTAAATGAAAGTTTGACTATCTGACTATAAGAAAACGCATAATTTAATGTATGGTTTTACAAATGCATTCCGATATTCTGAAACAAAAAGGGTTGTCATGTTCAATTTAAAAAAATACCATGTTTAATTATCAATGTAACAATTTCATATGGCTATATCAAAAGTTAATTATTGTGGGAAAACGGCATGAGTGTCCAAAACTCATTTGCAAATTAAAGTTCAGTAACCAGGCATGAAAGTGGATGAAGATCAAAAAAGAAGAGGGGGGAGGAGGGGGGGGGGACCTAACTCACGTCACAAGTTTTGTTCAGCGGAGAGGGGGGATAATCTGTTCCGAAAATTTGGTCGGCACAAATATCCTTCCACCCACATTTTCAGCTAACATCGCTACTTTTCTTGAGCGGGAGCTACTCATTTCGCCTTCCTTCACACAAATAAAGCGAGTGAGCTAAAGCAACTTCCGGTTAACCAGTTTCAGAATCGCCAAATAGACTTGTAGATATAAGAATACGGCAAGATCGGTCCTTTACGCAGAATTTTTTTTCTTCCATAGAAGTTTTGAAAAAATTCTGAGGATTATCCGCGAAACGCGGAATTCTTTCATGCCTGTTAGCGCGTGTTTCCTCCCTGTGCCTGGACGACTGCTTCAACCTTGCGTCTCATCCCTCCTGTCAGACTTGTAATAGCTCATTTTCTTTAAGGGGTGCTTAACTTTTTTCTTTGGCATTAGGTATTAGGTACTTTATAGTCACAGAGGCGTCTGTGAAATTCGGGTTGCTCCCACCTGGAGAGCGCGTCGCAGCCAGAGGCGCGCCACCCAATTTAAAAAAAAAAAAAATTTTGCATGCGATTTATGTGTGACTGATGAGGAAGGAAAGGGGGGTGGGGGGGTAAATTTTGACCAAATGACAACTTTTTCGTTGCCACTGGGTTTAACGTATGCTAAGTGCATGGGCACACGGGACCTCGGTTTATCGTCTCATCTGAAAGACTCCACGTTCAGACCGTAAGGCCTAGTGCAAAGTGAGAGGAAAAAATCCCCTGTACAGCTGGTAAGAAATCTTAAGAAATCTTCCTAGCATAAGATGGAATGTGACACGTGACGTGGGGGGGGTACACAACCCCTTTCTCTCTCTCTGGTGGTGAGATTAACTTCAATCGGTCACAACCCCCCTTAGTACTCTACTGACTCTATATTATTGCATGTGTGCGCACATGAAACGAAACCGTAACATTCAAGTACTGTACAAGGTAACAAAATACTCAAAACAATTCCTTCACAAAGCCAACCCACTAGTTTTTGTATATCTCTTCAACAGTTTTATTTCAGAAAAAAAGGGCAAAACGGTGAATTAAACGGCACCACTAAGAAACAAAATCCCCAAAATGACAGACTAGAAACAGACGAGAAACAGAGCTACAGAATATTGGAACAGAGACGAGCTACAGAATATTGGAACAGACGAGCTACAGAATATTGGAACAGAGACGAGCTACAGAATATTGGAACGGAGACTGACTAACCAAAACCCTTGCCACACTACCAGTGATAATGCACCCCACCCATACATAATACGATAAATATACAGACGGAGGAATAGCATTACAACTTTCAATAACAAGTCTTGAAATGGAACGAACGAAACACTTTTGAGAGAGAAAAATCATCCAAATAACCAGTCTTGAAAAAACCCCACAAACTCTGAACAAGCATATTATAAAAACAACAAACAAACAAACAAATAAAAACCATTTATTAAAACGAGCGTAGTCATAAAACGAACCGTCAAACAAAACAGAGACGAATAAGCGAACAAATAAAATCGACAAATAATCATACAATCATTTTATCCACAGATCAACTCCAAGTGTGATTTGCATACAACAGAGGACCCAAGCTAGGATCAAGCATGGCTGTATTGATTGATTGATTGTTGTTTATAGCCCCGTCGACTGCTACGGCCATGTCAGGGCTGTCACCACGTCAAAAGCATGGCTGTAAAGCTGCATGTTAAAAGAATTAAATAAAGAACTCTTGCATGAAAAATGTTATTCAAAACGCATGGACCCAAACCCAGAAGATGCATTTTCCGATAATACAGTGGAACCTCCCTTAAAAGACCTTCAAAAATCATCCAAAATGAGGTCGTATAAGGGAGGGGTCTTATAAGGGAGGTAATTTTAATACTTACAAAGAAGGGCAATGTCTCAGAAAAGAAGGTCTTACATGGGAGGGAGTCTTATAATGGGAGGTCTAATAAGGGAGGTTCCACTGTAATCTGCATTGGAGTGAATGAAGACTTCCACCTGAACGATCTTTCCAGCTCTCGATTCAATATTTATTGAATTATTTTCTCCCACAGTCTTTTCAGAACAAGACTTCACTTGGCAGATAGCAAATTTTTTTTGAGGTTTACTGCCAGAATTCAACACGAAACTGCCTGCATTCGAGCTAATATGTCGCTCACATGCATGTTAATTTGTCACGCACAGCTCCCGCACACCCCAAAACACATATACGTTAAAACGATCCCCTTTTTTAACATAAAAAAGCATTCAGACATTTAAACCTTGTTAAAAAAAAAAAAATAATAATAATAATAATAATGCGAACAAATGTTATTGCAGACAATCGATGTGTGAATTAATGCTTGACGATTGTATTGGACCATAATTTCCAGTGAAATCCAGAAGGTACAGTGGATCATGGAACCTCCCTTATAAGACCTTCAAAAATGATGCAAAACGAGGTCTTATAATGGAGGGGTCTTATATGGGAGGTAATTTTAATACTTAGAAAGAAGGGCAATGCCTCAGAGAAGTAGGTCTTAATTGGGAGGGAGTCTTATAATGGGAGGTCTTATAAGGGAGGTTCCACTGTACTAACACATTTTTCGGACTATAAGGCGATACTTTTTCCCCCAGACGCAAGACCCCTGTGCCTTATAATATGAATAATAATATACCGTATTTTACGGACTACAAGGCCATACTTTTTTCTTCAACTGAGACCCCTGCGCCTTAAAATGCGTTGCGCCTAGTGTATGAAAACCCATCTATTCTCTGAACACTACTGTCCACCATGATCGGATTGTGAGAATGAAAGCGTGTGTGGATGAGGAATGGCATGGGAAAGTTGGGAGACAGAAAGTGTGTGTGCATGCGCGCGCTGGCATGTGCTTATGCATGTGTGTGGGGATGTGTCCGTGTGTATGTATGTATGTATGTATGTACGAACGTATGTACGTATGTATGTATGCATGTACTGTATGTATGTGTGCATGCGTATGTAAATGATATGCTATGTTCGTCAGTGTGTGTGCTTGTGTGCGTGCGAGCATGGGTATTGATGTGATTTGGTTAAATGTATTTTTTGTAAAGCGCCATGAGCAGCTAGCCTGGAATGTGCGCTATATAAGTTTTCTTTATTATTAATATTATTATTATTATTATGACTGAAATCTGATTAAACAAAGTTGTGAATTCCATTCATATCGTACCTCTTGAGATCGATTATCAGGCAGAAATCGTGAATGAAATCACTGAAGCAGATGACAGCATGTACATAGTAAAAAGGGGGGGGGGGTGAAGCAGGACATGACGTAGCAGCCTCGCTTTCGACAGCTATCATGGCAGACAAATATGTCAATGAGGCTACTGAGCAAAATTCAATGTAGAAATCTACTCCGTGTTTTTCAATTCCAACTTTTCTGGGCTCTCTGGTAAAAGTGCTTCATCATATGGATATCCAAATAGCGGTGTGAGTGCAACTTCGGTCGTTCTGAAGATCGTTTTGAAAGAACTGGGCAAAATACCGACCTTTGGCTTTGTTTCTGTCGACCATGTTTTTGATCTTTTTTTGTGTTTGTTCGATCATTTTGCATGCGCCTCGTGTATGTTTAAATTCACCATTTTTGTTAAATTCGGGGGGCGCGCCTTATAATTAGAAGCACCTTGTCCTTCGTAAAATACGGTAGTAAGAAAATATAGCAAAGACTGTACAGGGGAAGATAAACAGCCAGTCTCTTTTCCCTATATGAGTAGTGAAGACAGAAACACTGGTTATGTCCCTTTGAAACGTGACACATTTTACACATCGATAGGCCAGCTGAATTCTCCGTTCAAGTTCCAGTCTTGAGTTTTTGGATAGCCTCCACTGTGAAAAGTGTACACGTCCCCACTAACGATAACTCTATCAGCCCTTCGCCGACCTTTTAAGTAATCCATCTTACCTTTTTAGAATATCTTTGAATATAGTAACAAAATCCTAACTTAGTGTCAAATTTGGGGGGTATGCCTTATAATAGTGTGCACCTTACAGTCCAAAAAATATGGCCTCACCATCAGCCTTCTTCATTGTTTTTGTGTCAGTACTTCTTTCCCTAGGTAACATTTTTACTGGCATGCTACGCAGACAAACAAGGTACTGTACACCAATATCATTTGTTGGTCGTTTTTCTGGGCGACGCATTGCTTTCAAAAAGCTGTATTCATCAATACCGAAAATTATAGCAATATTATTGTTTCTCAGATTGTGAGAGAAAGAAAAGTGTTGTTGTTGTACCCTGGCTAAAAGACTCCAGGGATCATCCCAACAGCCGAAGCACTTGAACACTATGGTATAAATGCACCAGCTGGGGATGAGAACATGTGTGTGACCGATTTTGATTACCCCGCCACGTGGGCAGCCATACTCCGTATTCGGAGGGTTTTGGAGACTGATGATGTTATGCTAGGAGCTTGTCAGGGCTGGACAATCCCCCCATAACTATGCAGAGCATAACAACATTTTGATGTAGCCTTGGTGTTCTAGCCTATGTCAATTGGTCCGACACAGCCTTAAGCCAAGGCGAAAAAAAAATTCATGAAACAACTTTTGAAAGGGATGGGAAAAAAGACATTATGTCACCAGGCATGACATAATACGACACAGCAAGGCATGAAATTAACACAGTATCAATAAAGTGATCGAAATCTAAAAGAATTAAATGTAAATGACATCGACATAGAAAATTGAAAAAAGTTTACGACAAGAAAACAGATCGCAAATGGAAAACATACGGCATATTTTTGTCCAACATCAAAGTTCATTCTTTTTCCTGTAACACTTGTAAGGCATTATAGAACCGACCATCAAAATGACGAGGGATGTTCCGTCTCATAGGTGGAGAAACGTAGACCGAATTCAACATCACATTACCATGCATTGAACAGCAAAATATACTACTACAATCTATTCCAGAAATGTACATATCCAATAGTTTCCATCACCACATATACATACCGAGAACATTTTTTTGCAACCAGGCAAATGTATGTTAATCGTGATAACGACAGTCAAGTGGATTCTATTCATATCTCTGACATGTTTTATCAAGCATTGGGTTTGGTGTTTCCAACAAAAAAAGTAAAGAAAAAAGACAAATCACCTTGGCTTTGTATTTATATATAAAAACAAAAGAAGGAAAAAAGATGATGGTAAATGTATACAACGAAAGACAAAGATATAAAACAAAAATCACACCAAAGATTTAAAAATGCACCGTTATCTTCTCAAACATAAAACATGCACCATTAGTGATTACTACTCTCAGTCTCACCATTTGTCCACCCCACAATAACTCAGAAACCTGACTGTCAGTGAATGGCAACAAGTCTGCATAATGCTACAGTTGAAAGCATATCTCAAACAGTTAAACAATACGAATTTGCTATAAAGATTTTGTTTGAAACCACGCCCATTCCACTGTTTCCCTCTTGCCCCCCCCCCCCCTCTCCCCTCTCAGAACTATCTTTGTACACCAATTAATAAACAATAAACACATGCAAAAGACATGCACACACAAAACTGGATCACATACAAGCACACACATTGGTAAACACGAAAAAGAGCCCCCATGTGCAAAACCAGTCAATCTAACTTGTGTCCCTAAGAAACCAGAAAATGAACCTTGGCCTTAACTCTGTTGCCACTGATGTCGCATTTACGCACCACACTCATTTAAAAATTACACATATGTCAATAAAAGGCATTACATTAGGATCTGTTATTCAATGACCTAATTTCTAACTGATCGTGTTAACTTTGGGAAGGTCGTATTCGATACACGTCAAAAGATTCAAATTATTGCAGTTTCCAATTTTTCTTCACCCAGGCAAATCTGACAGACATTTTGGCTGAAAAAATGGGTAGCGGCGAAAGGATTAAACTTCAGCAAAAGACAAGAAGAAAACATTAACTTAATACGGTCTCCCTTTTTTAAAAAGTCACCAAAAGAAACATTACAATTAAAAACTAATAAAAATATCAAAAACTTATCGCCAACAGAACATCTCTAAAACGATCTTTTAAGACGAAACAAAACAGCTGCCTCATACTTCTTTTCCCCTAAGAACCAAAAACTGCCTCTAAGTCAGTATCACAGAAACAAAGTCTACAACAAAAAATAACAGTTATAAACCTGGCAATAACTATATTAACAACAATAAATCTAGAAATTATAGAATAAAACAACGTAAATCACAATGTACACCGTTTCCTAGAACACCAAGAAAACATCAACCAATCAAAACCTTGCATAATTACAAAGGAAAAACAGCAACTAAATAAACAGTTCACAAGTCAACTGTACAGGAAACAGCTACCATATTTTTCGGACTATAAGGCGATACTTTTTTCCCACACTGAGATAGTTAGTTAGTCTGTTATAGTCCCGTCAACAGCTATGGTTATCTCTTGTTCGAAAGAGATGGTATTTTTAACCCTCTTTGACGGTACCCTACCTATCCAAACACGACCTTGACATAAATCCCCCTCTTTCCATAGCTGACTGAGGCATTTTTCTTCTCAGATTTCATGGTGCCATCCCTATTTCGTGGACGGCAACGGCAGAATTCGCTACATGCTCTGAAAACTCCTGCCGTCAATGATACCGGTGACTTGCCGTTGCCATTTCTTGTCTTCTGGATTCAAGCAGTAGAAATTTGGTTTGAGTGATTTAACACAACATAATTCTTGCCTTTGTCGTAGCCGTGCCGTTTTCGTTGATCTGGATTTCCAGCTTTAAATGTGCACAGCCCATAAGACACAAAACGTTGAAGCTTCCTTCCAGCTTCCTTTTTCTTCACCTTTTGTTTCCCAACGCTAAAGAAACCTTCACTGAATAACTGGGTGATTCCGTCAGTTAAATAACACCAGGGTTCGTACAAATGTTTCATACCAAATTTCACAAACTTTCAAAGACCTTTCCAAAATTGGTTTTTGTGTGACTGATGAGGAAGGAAAGAGGGGGGTTAAATTTTGACCAAATGACACCTTTTTCGTTGCCACTGGGTTTAACGTCTGCTACGTACATGGGCACACGGGACCTCGGTTTTACTTTATCGTCTCATCCGAAAGACTCCACTTTCAGACCGTAAGGCCTAGTGCAAAGTGAGAGGAAAAATCCCCTGTACCCAGGTTGGAACTCGGGTTTACTTGACACGAGGCGAACGCGCTACCTCTGTGCCACTCTACACTACAATCTGAAGAAGCAGCAGCAAGGATATCTGCATAAAAGGCCACACACACAAAAACACGGAAATTTGTGCTAAATTCAAACCATGTGAAATGGACAGTTGTAGAAAACAGAAGCGTAGGTTGGAAGAGGAAAACAGTTAAGTTTACTGGAATGTTTACTGGGTTTTTTACATTCCATTTTCATCTTTTTTAAAATCGCTCTTAAACATTTTTAATACAGACAAATCAAGGAAAGCAAAACCAATATCCTCAACACAGTTTAATAAGTTTGACTTAATTCAACATGTTCTTTACATAGTAACATACACATTTAGAAACTAAAAAAAGATAACAGGAACATTAACTCATTCAAGTCGTTCCAGACATATATGTCCAGAATTAATAGATAGCTGTCAATCTGATGCATTTGCTTCAAGGGAAGTAAAGCTGAGTGCACACCATACCATGGTCACTTCTAAACTCGCTTCGCTCCCTTAGACCACAATTTTACCTCTGATTTTGCTTTTGAAGTGGTTTGTTGTGGAGGAACCAATCGGTGTAGAGTTCTTCTATATAAAGGTTATATATAAACAAAATCTGATCTACCACTTCCCTATGTCTAAACCTGAAGTAAAAACCCGTATTCTTCATTCATTTCTCCTTTTGTTTCTGTCTGTTTTGTTTGTGTGTATGGCTGGAGTGATTTGTGAGTTTTTTTAAAAATAATTCAAAATCGTTGCGATGCGAACGAGTTAATGCACCTAAGTTTACACATTGCCAACTTCTAAGACACTTGAGCAACAAAGTAAACAATTTGATATCAACATTCATTCTTGCACAGGGTTTCTTATTTTTTCCGCTCTTTAGGGCTATGGTCACCCCCTGTTTACAGTTTTAAGGGGTATTTTCTACCCCCCCCGTTTTCAATTTTGAAAGGATCAAGATAAAAATGTGGCAGAAGCTCAGCTTCATTCTCCAGTGCATACACACACACACACACACACAGACAGACACACAATCTTCCAAGAGTAAATGTAGTGGATGAAAAGATTTAACTGAATACTGTGATAAGGGTCTGCTAATGAGCAAAGTGCTTTGAACGATTAAGCGCACGTACACAGTACATCCGGATTTCCGCGCAGAAGTAATCAATAAGTAAAAGAAAGAAGGAAAAACCATACGGATTATGGGAAATACAGACACGTGCGCTTATTTTTTCCTTCTTTCTTTTACTTATTGATTATTTAGGCGCAGAAAATCTGGATGTACTGTGTACCTAAGGCTTCTCCACAATCCTGTAGAATTTTATATGTAGATCACCGTATTCCAGCATCTGACAAAAGACAATACAGTGGAACCTCCCTTATAAGACTCCCTCCCACATAGGACCTACTTCTCAGAGACATTGCCCTTTTTTATAAGTATTAAAATCACCTCCCTTATAAGACCTCATTTTGGATGATCTTTGATGGTCTTATAAGGGAGGTTCCACTGTACCACCGATTTATGTCCATAACAAGAACTTAATAATCACAACATAAACATTTTGTGGTTTTGATTAATACATCTTAAAAGACAGTGACAGCTGCACTTCAACATTTTCTTTAAACAAACAAAATCAAAATTCTTAACTTAAAATAATCCATAGTCTGCACAGTCAGCATTCTAGCACAAGAAAAACAAGGCCAAATTGGGAGAAGAAGAAGAAAAATGATACCAGCGCACAGTCACACACCGATTTGACAAAGACGATTTACTTGTGATGGAGAACTATTACACAAAAAAGCGCAAAATAAGAAATAGCTATGAGATGTAAATACTTTAGGCCGTGTACACGTATACACGCAAGTTCCGCGCGGAAACCGATGCGCAATCCGTAAAAATAATTCTGGAAATAAGAAATATGAAAGGGACCAGCCACCGTGGCGTAGTGGTTAGCGTCGCGGACTACTCATACAAAAGACCCCCCGGTATCCCCACGGGGGGAATAATGTGAACATCATTAACGTTAGTCCATGGATTGATAAAGAGGTTCAGGCCCCCCGAAATTATCTCCCTCTATGTAATTGGTGGTTTGTTTATTTTTTGTCAAAATAATATGTACTTTGGGTTTTCTTTTATACAAAAAAAATCTCATTAATACAGAATGTATTTATGATTTAATATCTTTAACCCTTTCACTGCCGAGCCCGGTTCCGGGGCAACTATTTACCAAGCCGTTTTAGGTTGCCGAGTATATCGCAAAACTTTCTGAATAAAAGTGCATATAACCTATGCTTTTCTGAACGGGGATTGAATATACTATCCTTTGAGAACACTCTCACATGCATTCGAACACACAGCGAAAAGCGTATGGATAGAAAACGGGAAACTCTTAGAATAACCTTATGATGGATATTTTTGTGACGGGGCAGTTTATATGTTACCGGAAGTTGACGGAAATATCCGTGACGGGGCAGTGAAAAGGTTAAAAAAAAATCCATTTAATAGAGAATGTATCGATGATATATCAAAGTGTATGTACATACAACCTACTTCTTGAGGCAGCATTCCCCTTTAGCGTTACTTCTCTGTACAATTGCTATCTGTACATACTTACAACGTTTGAACAACGTTAACAATGTTTTGTCTTTTTGACTAAAGTATAATGAACATACTTTGGGTTGTTTTTTTAAACCAAAAAGATAAAACTAAAGTAAAACTTTACAGCAGAACAATTCTTCCTTTACATACCACATCAAACAAAAATAATGAAGGAAAACTAAGAGGGAAGGGAGGATAAGGTGGGGAAATAAAGGAGGAAAGGGTGAACAGTTCATTCATTTAACCCCTTGACTGCCATATACACGGGTGCAACGACACAAAATGAAAAAACCCTGAAAGGCCGGGTCTAGGGGTAATGTCCCCCTGCAAATGAAGCAAAAATATATTCATGAAGGTATCTTAGTTTGCCTTTTCCACAATTTATGCAAGTGCTTATCTTAAAGTGTTTGTAAAATACAGAAGACACACAAAGATCTTGTTTGACACACTTTCCAAAGAGGAACTTCCTTTTCTGGTAAAATTCAAAAACAGGAAATCCTTGTATACCAGGAAAAGTTGCACCCATGCGATATAACGTATCACATACTGACTTGATGTCATCAGATGAAGAGGAATAACTCTGATATGCTGGCTTTTGCTCTAAGTCTAACACATTGAAGAGAGTTATATCCCCAGACCATTTTGCCAGATTGGCTCTATCAGTTGTCTTTTCCACGACATGATCTGCACAATGATTTTTTTTTTGATTTTTCTCTGGCAGTTAAGGGGTTAATTAAATATAAGACATGCAAGAAAAAGAGGAGAAATTACGGCAGGTGGGAGATGGTTTTCCCTACACACCAAAAGAAAAAAAAGCCGTCATAAATGGTGAAATACCACTGAGCACCTGAACGGAAAACTCAACGCTACTACTAGTAGCACTAGTAGTACTAGATCTACAAAACCACTGCCCAAAATATAAAAACTCTAAACACATACACACAGCATAGAAACAACTGTGACAAAAATGAAGAAGACATGTTGTACTTAAAGGAGAACGTTTTGTTTTAACAGCCCAGACCTGTTTACTCCCTACACAAGTCTCGAGTAGTCTGGATAGCTGAAATGAGTAGTTTGGGGACAAAATGTGTAGTTTTATTCATTAAAACCATCAAACAGTGTTCACTGAAAATGAGTAGTAATCAAGAATTAACCCTTTCACCGCCAACGTCGCATTTATGCACCACAATGGTTTAACACCTATGTCACTAAAAGGCATCAAATCAGGACCCGTTTTCCAAAGACCCTATTTTCTTGATTTTGGGAGGTGAGGATATGCCTAATGTTATATATGTCACAGAGGAAATCGCAATATTGCAGGTATTTTATTTTCTCTACCCAGTTATTTTTGGGTGGAAAAATGGCCGGCAGCAAAAGTGTTAAAGAGCATAATTTTCAGTTTTGAAGAGTAGTAGAGGTCCAAATTGAGTAGACTACTACTCGAAAAGAGTAGAGTAAACAGGTCTGACAGCCTAAAGTATCAACTAAACATAATAATCAAAACCTGAACATCAATCTACTTTTATTGACGCTTTTATTTGGATTGTAAAAAGGAAAAAAAAAGAAAAAAAAAGAGCGTCCCTTGATAGAGAAGTTTATCTGTATCCTGTAAACAATTTGACTTCATTTCGCTTGGCTTCAGTGGGGTTGGAACACTTGAAAGTGACCTTGCTATGGATTATTAACACACCCCTTTTTTTTCTGTATGTAAAAATGTTTCAAATAATATTAAAATTTTATTTTCTTAATAAATTAGTGCTTTTTCTCCTTTGATTAATTATCTTGATATTTTCTTCAGAAAACAAAAACTGGAAGGAAGTTTTTCTTCTCCTCATAAACTATCCACAATTTTTTTTCTCCTCTTAAGCTAAACACATTTTGTTTTTAAAGTAACCATGACGGCAATTGAAAAAACGTTTTTCTTCTCATAAGCATTTCCACATTTCTTCCAACAAATATGAAGTTTTTTTCTCACTCTGTGAGTGTGTGTGCGTGCGCACGTACGTGTGTGTGTGTGCATGTGTGTGTGCATGCCAACATCAATGGGTTTTTCCTCATTAGAACCCTTGGATGCAGTTTTAACCTACATGCCCAGATTTAAATTTCCAAACACTCTTAAAGGATAAATAAAAAGGATTTCTAAATGCTTTATCCCCTCCAGTCATTTCCATAAAATGCAACTATTAAAACAAAAACGGCATAAAAGTCTAGCTAGGAAAACTACATAGCAACATACGTAAAAAGGCAAGCACAGCAGAGGGGAAAATAATTTCAACCAGTGGAATGGTCGTCTGTGATCTGATCTATTTTGGGTATAATGAACAAGTCTCCAATCTTGTAGTTTCTATTAAAATTACCAGTTCACACGTGCAATATTGCAGTATGGTAGGGAGGGTTTGATTTTCTTGGTGGTTAATCTTGCTGGCAACAATCTTGCTAGCTTGTGACTTATAGGGGGATTTGGTCAATATATTCAGGGGGAAAAAAACAGGACTTCTTGCAGAAATTATTTTCACTTCTTAGAGCAGCATGCTCACTCCCCCCCCCCCCCCCCCCCCTTTACACGGAAAGAGAGTGAACATTTTGCTAAGAACAAGGCTCCCAAAGACAAAAAGCAAGTGCTTGTAATTTTCTGAATTTTGCACCCCCCAAAAATCCTTCAAATTTAATGGAGGGGCTTTGTATTCCTTGTCAATCTTGTTGAATTGTTGCTGAATAATGATTCAGATGTCAGAACAAGAAAGTACTTACACATGACCAGTTTAAAGTTGAAACAACAACGTTTACCCAAGAATCGCTTCGCTCGATTAATGTCAATTTTTTGTGCCACTCTTTTTCTTCCTGAGAACCAAATTTGTTCCCTGACTTTTATTTTCAAATTTTGCTGACGTCTGCAAAGTCGTTTAAAAATGAGAGCCTTGTATTTTGTAAGAAAGATCAATCCATCACAAGCACAGCAGTGTTACAAACAGCAGGCAAGCATGCAGATTACCCCCCTTTCCACCCCATTTCTTGGTTCTTTCTGGGGGTTTTCAGTCTTGCCTTTCTTACTGTAGATTGAGCAGTTAAACCTCCATCGTTTTCTATGTTTAGTTCAATGTTCATCCATCTAAACAATTAAAAATATGCATTCGATAATAGCACAATACAGGGGGAGGTTTAACCCTTTCGCCGCCAATGTTGCATTTATGCACCACAATGGTTTAACGCCCATGTCACTAAAAGGCATGAAATCAGGACCTGTTATCTGAAGACCTTGTTTTCTTCATTTTGGGAGGTAGGGATAGGCCTAATGTTATGCATGTCACAGAGGAATTCCCAACATTGCAGACACATTTTTATCTCTACCCCGTTCAATTTAATGGTATTTTTTTGCTAAAAAATGGCTGGCAGCGAAAGGGTTAACGGAACAGCGAACGGAATTTCCCATTCAGTGTATAACTAGTAAGGGACATTAACGGAACAGCGAACGGAATTTCCCATTCAGTGTATAACTAGTAAGGGACATTAACGGAACAGCGAACGGAATTTCCCATTCAGTGTATAACTAGTAAGGGACATTAACGGAACAGCGAACGGAATTTCCCATTCAGTGTATAACTAGTAAGGGACATTAACGGAACAGCGAACGGAATTTCCCATTCAGTGTATAACTAGTAAGGGACATTAACGGAACAGCGAACAGAATTTCCCATTCAGTGTATAACTAGTAAGGGACATTAACGGAACAGCGAACGGAATTTCCCATTCAGTGTATAACTAGTAAGGGACATTAACGGAACAGCGAACGGAATTTCCCATTCAGTGTATAACTAGTAAGGGACATTAACGGAACAGCGAACGGAATTTCCCATTCAGTGTATAACTAGTAAGGGACATTAACGGAACAGCGAACGGAATTTCCCATTCAGTGTATAACTAGTAAGGGACATTAACAGAACAGCGAACGGAATTTCCCATTCAGTGTATAACTAGTAAGGGACATTAACGGAACAGCGAACGGAATTTCCCATTCAGTGTATAACTAGTAAGGGACATTAACGGAACAGCGAACGGAATTTCCCATTCAGTGTATAACTAGTAAGGGACATTAACGGAACAGCGAACGGAATTTCCCATTCAGTGTATAACTAGTAAGGGACATTAACGGAACAGCGAACGGAATTTCCCATTCAGTGTATAACTAGTAAGGGACACATACATCATAGTCACATGACAATGACGTCACAAGCAAGAAACTCTGATTGGACTGTTCCGTCTATTGGCCTGAATAATAAATAATTGAATTAATTATCAGCGACGATAATTATCGAGAAAACAAATAGCTCAAAATGTTGCTAAAAAAAATGTTCACTAAGAAAAATAACACAGAAAAACCCCTAAAAGAACCGCCCAAAAAATAGGGGAGGGGTGTGTGTGTGTGTGTGCTATTCTACTTGATTCCCCCCAAAAAAGCATACCATCTCCTCAAACACAATACTCTGCTCAACTGATAATTTTGATAATGAAGCATAAATTTAGTTGCAGCTCAGTTAACACAATCGCCCTCATCTGCTCTGGTTTAGACGTAACAACAAAACGTTTTGATACTTGAAAACTTTCATAAAATAAGAACAACATTTCAAAAAGGCGAGCAAAATAATGTGGGGGCGTTCCCCCCCTAAGAATGAGAAAAGGGGGGTAGGTCCAATGGATACGAGGGGAAGGGGGGGGGGGAGGCGGCCGCTTCAATCTTCGCTAGCCATGGCCACTTCTTCAGCCACTCATCTTGGAACCAGTGTTCCCTCGTACTAGTGCCGTTATCTTCGGGCTGCTTCTCCGAGACTGTTGATGCAGTAGCTGTTTCTGCAACATCTTCTGCACACTCGTGTAGCAGAGGATTTCTTTTTTTTACTTTGCCGCCACAAAAATCAATGTTGAAGAGCGTCGTTGTCCGCTTCATTTTGAAGAAAATTCAACATGGCGGGTAGGACTCGCAACTTCTTGTCGGTAAACAGAGATGAAAGCGATTGGTTGATTTACACTAACATTGTAAAGGAACCAATGAAATGTTGAGAAATCATTCATTCCTGCTCGATGCTTTCGGTTTGTGCAGACGATGGATTTAGCAGACGATGAAGGAATTCCCACAGCGATCGGTAAAAAGTGCGGGCAGTTCTGCAGATATGCGGGCGTCGGCCCACGTTTAGACCCGATTATTGCGTGAAGGAACAGATTTGGGGGGTATTGTAGCAATCCCGCGCCCTAGAATCAGCTCTGACATTCAAACGAGAGAAACGCCACAAGTGCACGTGGTGACAGTAACCTTGGCCTGAAGTTTCATTTCCAGCTCTAAATCCATATGCGCGATTTTAAAGGCGAAAATCGACGGCGATTATCACCCGCGATTAAAATTTATCGCCACCGACAATAAAGCCATTCTGTACACCCATAGGCACGATAATCGCAAGCGAAAATCGCTGGCGATTTTATTTTAAGGGAAAAAATATTTTAATTGCCGTCAAAAATAGTCTGAAAGTGGGCGGGGCTAAAACATCAGGGCATTTTTTTTTCCATCGAAAATCGCCGGCGATTTTTAGCAACAATGGAATTGCAAAAACAAATTTTCGTCGCTGTTGAAAGTGGCGGGCGAAAACAGCGCATGTGGAATTCCAGCTTTAATCTAGTGATCACTTCAAGAGCATAATTCCTTATGGGAGATAATTTTTTTCTTTCAGGCAGACTACTGCTTGAACTTGCATCAAACTGCCTGAACTCAGCCCCCCCCCCCCCCCCCCCCCCCCCCCCCTCCTGATTAACACGTACCCGACCATCCCTCAACCAAGCATAACAGAATCAGATCTTAGCTATGAAAGCCACACCACTAACAAGAAAGGTAACACACGGATGCAACTGGAGAAAATCCAAAAACAGGCAGGGCAGGGGTCCAGGGGCCGCTGAGGCCCCTGGCAGGGTACAGGGGCACCCTGTTGGGTTGCCCCCCTGAAGCTGAAGAAAAAGCAAAATCATACTCAATTTGAAGCAATTTGAAGCTTATTCCAGGCTTGTAAAGTGATAATTCAACACCTTTTTCCCCTTGAACCAAATTTTGTTTTGGTCAACATTTTGAAAAACAGGCGCTGCCTCGTATCCGAGGCAAGTTTGCATCCATGGTAATATAACAAACCATGACGAAGACGATGATAATATAACGAGTGATACCAACATTAGATGAAAATTTCATGTGGGCATGTGTTAAGACGCTTAAAACATGACAAACCTCGGTTTTCAACACACGTAGCAGCTTAGCACTTCTCTGAATGCATGCACGCACATCCTCCATCCACAGTCTATTCAGGACAATGATTTCATGCTGCACGCAGAGCGTTTCTTTCATTTTTCTGATGTTTATGTTACAAGCAAACCATTGCCTGAATTCACACCCGAATCCTTACTTTTATTGCCCGAGTTCGTATCCAAGTTGAGCTGGCTGGGACATGCTGTGAGACCGCTCAGAGGCAAAAATAATCCCCAGCCCAATCCTCCGGTAGGATTCTGAGAGGCAAAAGTGCAATGGGACGCCACGCGATAAATTGGCTCCAGACGCACGACAAACACCTCCAGCCTTGCAAACAGGCGATGGCATGACGTATTAAAGGTAGAACAGCGCCTGTCTGATTCCACTTACGGCCCTTGGTTCGTGCCTCGAGAGAAAAACCAACACAGCAAATGCTGGCATTCGTGCAAATTCCAACGCCCACGCACAACCAAACAAAGCACCTTTCGACAGTCTCTTCGCCACACAAACCTTAACGACGACGGGAAGGCAAACCCTAAAATGGCAACAACCGCGATGGGATCGAACGGGGCGAAGCATGTGGGGAGATGAGAAAGAAACGGCCTTCACCAGGGGGTTGGGGGGAATGGGAGGGAGGAGGGAGGCAAGAGGCATGTATGGAAAAGGACGGGGGTTAAGGGGGGAAGGGCGTTGTGGAGGTGGTGGTTTTCAGCGTTTGCGCCTGCAGACTCTCTTGTGCTCCTTGTGCCAGTGCTCCTGTTGACATCGCACGCTGCAGTATGATGTGTTCCAGCAGCAATGGTACATGGCCTCCTCCTCACAGTTGAAACACTGAAAGTGAACAACACAGGGCCAATACAACAGTGAGAGCACGATGTGTTCCAGCAGCAATGGTACATGGCCTCCGCCTCACAGTTGAAACACTGAAAGTGAACAACACAGGGCCAATACAACAGTGAGAACACGGTGTGTTCCAGCAGCAGTGGTACATGGCCTCCTCCTCACAGTTGAAACACTGAAAGTGAACAACACAGGGCCAATACAACAGTGAGAGCATGGTGTGTTCCAGCAGCAATGGTACATGGCCTCCTCCTCACAGTTGAAACACTGAAAGTGAACAACACAGGGCCAATACAACAGTGAGAACACGGTGTGTTCCAGCAGCAGTGGTACATGGCCTCCGCCTCACAGTTGAAACACTGAAAGAAATGATACAAACTTATTTATACCAGAGTGTTAGTTCTGTTACTGTTATTTATATCGATATTATGGAAGAACCGCACATTGAAGTATGCATGAGTGTGCATCTGTGTGTGTGTGTATGCATGCGTGTGTGTGTGTGTGTGTGTGTGTGTGTGTGTGTGTGTGTGTGTGTGTGTGTGTGTGTGTGTGTGTGTGTGTGTGTGTGTATCTGTGTGCACAATACTGGCCCACTGTTTTTTCTTGGTGGTAGAAATAACTACCTTGTGCTTGGTGGTTGTGTGTGTGTGCGTGCGTGCGTGTGTGTATGCGTGCGTGTCTCTGTGTGTGCGTCTGTGTGTGTGTGTATGCGTGCATGTCTCTCTGTCTGTGCGTGAGTGCGCATGTGTGTATCTGTGTGCACAATACTGGCCCACTGGTTTTTCTTGGTGGTAGAAATGACTTCCTTGTGCTTGGAGGTTGTGTGTGTGTGCGTGCGTGCGCATGCGTGTGTGTGTGCCTGTGTGTGTGCGTGTGCGTGGGCATGAGTGCGTGCATGTATCATTCAGCTCACCCATTGTTTTTTCTTGGTGGTGGATATGGCCTCCTTGTGTTTAGTGGCCAGTTTCTTCATCTCCTCCATGTACTGTTCCTTGAACTTCTCCTCCGCGGCCTTGCGTGCCTTCTCTATCTCCCGCGACACGTTCGTCATGGCGCGCGACACCGCCTGCTGCTTGTCCTCCTCAAAGTCCTTTTTCAGCTGGAAAATGAATAAATATCAAGAAGCTCAGTCCCCATATGATCTGATAGCAGAGACAGGCAGTTTTGTAATTTATTCTTTGTTGAACGGGTAGCCAATGTAACTCTTTAATTAGAGGTGATGTGTGTTGAAGCACTCCCCCAAATCTTTTTACACAGAATTCAGATTTTGTTACTATGTTTTCCTACTATATTAGTAGTCACATTATAAGGCGCAGGGGTCCCACTCTGGGGGGAAAGTATTGCCTTAAAGCCCCCAAAATACGGTAAATGGACTCAAAGCCCTTTAAGGTGATTAGGACGCAACTGCTCTTGAAGATGAATATTGGCCACTGCAAAGAACACCTTTTGCAGGAGTGAATGCCCTTGGTGGGTGGGGGGAAGATGGTTGAGCACTGACCAAACAAGGGAATAACTCTCGCCAATAACCCTATTTGAAGCCACTAAATGGCTGCCTTTCGCAAGAGTGAATGCCCTTTTCAGCACTGACCAACAAGGGTTTCACTCTCACTGTCAAGGGCGTTAATAACCCTAGTTGCAGAGGCCAAAATAAAACTGTTCAAAGTTGGGGAAAGGGCCACCTCACCAAGATTAAAACCCCTACTGACAGTTGTTTTTCTGCATTCGTACATATGTGCGTACATTGTGTGCGAGTGTATTTGTATGTGTATCCTCTAACGTTTGTGTATGTGTGTTGGGGTATGTGGTCAGTCCGTGCAACTCAGTTGCTATGGCTTACTGAATGAATGATGAATAATGAGTCGGTGTCAATAAATGTGTGTGTGTGTGTGTGTGTGTGTGTGTGTGAAGGAGAGAGAGAGAGAGAGAGAGAGAGAGAGAGAGAGAGAGAGAGAGAGAGAGAGAGAGAGAGAGAGAGAGAGAGAGAGAGAGAGAGAGAGAGAGAGAGAGAGAGAGAGAAAGAGAGAGAGAGAGAGAGATGCTTTGCATGTGTTGTTGCTGGTTTGTGTCATTCTTAAATACTATTTTTGTTGTCTACTTGTTGATGTATAATTGATTGTAAAGCGCTTTGGGCTCATTTGAGGTAAAGCGCCATATAAATGTACTATTATTATTATTCACTTTTGTCTGAATTCAGAGAATTCTCTGAAGATTACCACACCCGATTCCCTCAACAATCGATCAATTCACTCTATTTCACACTCACCCTCTCAGTCAGTTCCTTCAGGGCTTTATTCTTCTCGTCCTCGTGCTGCTTTTTCAGTTTCTCCGTCAGCTCAACGGTGGCTTTCTCCACTCGGCCCTGAATGTCGGCTTCGCTGGCTCCATCCCCGTCCCCGCGGACAGAGGGGGAAAGCCGCGGCATCTTCTTCACCGGCTCGTCGTCATCATCGTCGTCGTCGTCTTTATCGTCCTGCGTGTCCAATTTTGTGGTTTGCGTGCCCACCACGTGCGTCTTCTGCAGACCAAAGAGAAAATTAACCCTTTCACCGCCAAAGTCGCATTTTAGCACCACAGTGATTTAACACCTATGTTACTAAAAGGCATCAAATTGGGGTCTATTATCCAAAGACCCTAATGTCTTAGTCTTAGGAAGTAAGGATAGACCTTACTTTATATGTCACAGAAGAATCCCCAATACTGCAGATGGATTTTGTTCTCCACCCAGGTAAACTTAATGGAAATGTTGGGCTGAAATATGGCTGGCGGTGAAAGGGTTAAAGCAGTGATCGCGCTAGGAATTTTGAAAGCCAGTCCCATGAGCGACAATACCCCCCAACAACCGTGTCAAAACCAGTCCCAGGGAAACAAAACCCAGTGAAAACCACAATATCGGAGCTCCTGTCAAACATTTTATCAGTCCTAGCAAAAGATTATCAGTCCCTGGGACTGACGGGTCAAATTTGTTTCAGTATTTTGGTTTTGCAATCAGTATTTTACTGATATTTACCAGTAAACGAGATCAACAACAACAACAGACAGTATTTATACGGCGCTGAATCTTAATAGAAATCAAATCAAAGCGCGCACACACGTCAGCATTCATAACGCATTCAAACAAAAATGCAATACAAAGTGAACACACACGTATGACATAAATGGTATACAGCAGAAACAGACCCAAAGGCAAGAGAGAGAAGAGAAAGAGAGCGGAACCTCAATGACGGGGGAACAGATGGGTTTTGAGGTTAGATTTGAAAGCAGAGAGGGTCGGTCGCTGACGGAGGGAAAGAGATCACTGTTAAGGTTGCATTTATTGTGGTGGTGGTGCCCTCAGGGGTGGACCTCACTCATGCTGGCTCACCGGTCACTCATGCTTTTCTTTGGAATGTGAGATTCAACATTCCATTGTGCATGCGACGAAACATTTGCTTCATCAAAATATATGTAGACTAGATTCGAGTGAAAGAAAGAAACATGTGAAATGTGTGTGTGTCTATGTGTGGGGGGGGGGGGGGGGGGGGGGGGGGGGGGTAAGTTGGGGTGTGTGTGTGTGTGTGGGGGGAGAGAGAGAGAGAGAGAGAGAGAGAGAGAGAGAGAGTGTGTGTGTGTGTGAGTGAGTGAGAGAGAGAGAGAGAGAGAGAGAGAGAGAGAGAGAGAGAGAGAGAGAGAGTGTGTGTGTGTGTGTGTGCTGAGAGACAGAGAGAGAGAGAGAGAGAGAGAGAGAGAGAGAGAGAGAGAGAGAGAGAGAGAGAGAGAGAGAGAGAGAGAGAGAGAGAGAGAGAGAGAGAGAGTGAGTGTGTGTGTGCTTGAGAGAGTGAGTGTGTGTGTGTGCTTGTGTGTGTGTGCTTGAGAGAGAGTGTGTGTGCGCGCGAATGATAACGCACTTTAAACCTTAGTATTAATAATAATAATAATAATAATGAGCATTTATATGCGCTTAATCTTAACCTTTAGCCTGCCATACCGCCGTTCTGGAACGGCGGAAAATTAATGCCCCTGTCACTGCCATAGCGACGTTCCGGAACGTCAGCATTTTATCGCGATTTCATACGAATTTTTTTGGTATCCAAGACAACTAAACCTGGTAGCTTTAGCCTCTTTAGGGTTTCAAGAATCTAATAATAGCAAAGAAACTCTGTCGTCACTGAAAACTGCGTTTTCCGAGCGATTTTATTGGCTTGTCGAGACAAAGAACCAACTCATTATGTATGCATGGCAACAAAATGGCGACGCCGCAAACAAGCACGAGTGGAGCGAGCAGTACCAGTGCAAAACGGCCTCGTATGATGAACTTAGCAGAAGCTACACAGGAACTAGAACGATTGCTCGATGAAGATGAAGATGACGAACTACAATCAGATGATTCTTTGGAGGAGGAGGGGGTAGACGACGAAAATTTGCTGCAAGTTGAGCCTGACCTAGAAATAGCAGACGACAGAGTAGACCAAGATGCTGAGTACGACGCTGTAGCAGATATCAGTGACTCAGACAGTACAGAAAGTGAACAGGAGGTAGGCGAGAGAGAAGATAGGCCAGCTAGGGGTAGGGGGAGGGCCAGGGCAAGAGGTGGGGGTGTGAGAGTCAGGGGTAGGGCACGAAGTAGAGCACAAGGTGGAAGGGGGAGGGGGCGTGGTGGTGTGTTTGCTGATGTTGACATTCAGTCAGCTGAGAACTTTCAACCAACTGTGCCTGATTTTGAAGGGGAACCTGGGCTCAAACAGCAACCACAAGGAGATAGATGTTTAGATTTCTTTTCTCTCTACATCACAGATCAGTTTGTCAACAGATTAGTCACAGAGACAAACAGATATGCAAGTCAAACAATCCAACAGATGACAGCAACACCACAAGGCTTGAAGAGACACTCTAGGTTTGCAGCATGGAAAGACACCACCAGCACTGAAATGAAGAAGTTCTTAGGCCTCACTCTGCTCATGGGCATTCTCAAAAAACCAACAATAGAGTCCTACTGGTCCAAAATGGCATTGCTCAACACCAACATCTTCCCATTAGTCATGACTAGAAATAGGTATCAGCTTTTGTTGCGTTTTCTTCATTGCAACGACAACCAACAAGAACCGGCACGTGACGACCCCCGCCGGGACAGACTCTACAAGGTCAGGCCTGTCATTGATCATCTCAAGGATAAATTCCAAACTGTATACAAGCCCACACAGTGCATCGCAGTAGATGAGTCCCTCCTTCTGTACAAAGGGCAGCTGATCTTCAAACAGTACATTCCCCTCAAAAGAGCGCGCTTTGGGATCAAGCTGTTCCACCTGTGTGAGGATTCGGGGTACACATACAAGCTGCATGTCTACACAGGGAAACAGGACCCCTTCTTCAACATTGATCTGCAGCTGCCCCCGGATGCTCAACACCTGCCCGCCTCGGAGAAGATAGTCATCTTCATGCTTGATGATCTCATTGACAAGGGCTACAAGCTCTTCATGGATAACTGGTACTCCGGTCTTCAGCTGTACAGGTAAGCCATTTAGTGGTGTGTTTTTTTATAGCTTTTATGTTCATGTTAGTGTCAGTCCTTCAGTCTTTTGTTTTTATTTGCTATAATTGTATTTGTGTAAATGGCTGTGCATATATATATATGACTCTGTGCTTGCATTTGTGTGTGTGTGTGTGTGTGTGTGTGTGTGTGTGTGTGTGTGTGCAATAGTGTGTGCACAATATGTGCATTTATACGTATGTGTGCATGTACACACCCATGTGTGTGCGCACACGCGCGTGTGTGTATGTGTGTGTGTGTGTGTGTGTGTGTGTGTGTGTGTGTGTGTGTGTGTGTGTGTGTGTGTGTGTGTGTGTGTGTGTGTGTGTGTGTGTGTGTGTGTGTTTGTGTGTGTGTGTTGTCTTACAGCTTTGTTTTCACCCACATATACTAAACTATATAGTGCTTGTGTTTCAGGTACCTTGCCAACCACCAGACTGTGTGCTGTGGCACAGTGCGTGAAAACCGTGTGCCGCCAGCTGTCCGTGCGTTGGAGGTGAGGGACAAGGGTGACATGGAGGAACGGCGGTTTGGCTCCATTCTGTTCCTGAAGTGGATGTCAAGCAAGGTTGTGTACCTGATGTCCACCATGCATCGCAGTGGAACAACAGTGGTCCAGCAGCGGCGGCGTGAAGTCGTGAAGCCAAAATGTGTGGCCGACTACAACTCAAAAATGGGAGCTGTCGATAAGTCCGACATGATGCTGCAGCCCTACAGTGCCACCCGCAAAACCTTCCGCTGGTACAAGAAGATGCTGATCCACTTGATCCAGATCAGCCTCCTCAATGCCTTCCTGGTTCACCAGAAACAGCCAAACTGCAAAAAGATGGACTTTTTGCAGTTCCAGCTGAATGTGATCCTGGAGCTACTGTACGACAACCACTGTCCGCCACTTCCTGCTGAGTTGCGGACAGATGACTCGGTGCGCCTCTTTGAACGGCATTTTCCAGCACGCTGCCCACTCACCGAAGGCTCAAACCGCCTGTCCCAGAAGCGCTGCCAAGTCTGCTCAAAACAGGGGAAAAGAAGCGACAGCACCTTCATGTGTACCAAATGCCCTAGCCAGCCTGGTCTGTGCATCATCCCCTGCTTCAAGATCTGGCATACCAAGCTGCAATTGTGAAATCTCTATGTGCTGTTATTCTTGGAACTTTCATCATGTGCAATTTGTTTGTTTACCCTCTTTTGTGCAATAATATTTTGAGTCATTCATGTGCCACAAGAACTGAGTGCAGTGGACTGAGTGTAGATTGTAAAGTGTGACCTATTTTATGAAGAAAAGTATTCAGATTGCTTGCGGTGTGCAATATTTTTTGTAGTTATGGTCCAAAAACATTGCAAGGATTATTGGAGAGACTTTTATTTTATGTGTTTGTTTATGGACTGAATGAAATATGGACTGTGTGATCTGCTTTCGACATAGAAATTCCCCAAAGACTATTTTTGCTGTGAAGTTCCTTTTTCGCGTTTCAAGTGGATTATACTGTTCTGTGAAAAACATCATTATTATTCCATGATGCAAGAGTAAGGTAGGCTTTTACTTATTTTTTGTGTTCTAACATTCTTATTGTTCAATTTGACTCATTTTTACAGCATGATTTACTAACCAAACTAATGCATGAATTGAGAATGCATTTGACTTGCATGGAGAAAATCCGCTTTTCCCAAAACAAAACAACAACAAAAAAATCCCTTGAGTCACAAACTTACCAAAACATTTTTTGTGGTATTGTCCATTTATTGCCCTTTCAGAAAATATATACTTTTATAGGGGTCAGTTCAGAACTGGATTCACAATATTTTTTTTCCGACACCAACCTGTTTTCTCATAAAAATCGCCCGGCAAATAGGATATGCTTCTTACTTAAAATGCTTGGCAGGCTAAGGGTTAAACAAGCCCTAAACGCTTACAATAATCAACAAATAAATGACTAACCCCCCACAAAACAAAAAACAAAAACAACAACAAAAAAGCAGTAGAAAATATGAGAATGTCAAACATTACCTTGCATACACACACACACGCGCGCGCGCGCGCGCACACAAACACGCGCACACCACACAACACAACACACGCCCGCACAAACCACACACTGCACACTAACACACGCGCAGAGAAGGGACAAAAATGACTTTCCAAAAGAACAGAGCAGGCTAATGGCTTAGGCTTGGAAATTTGGAAATAAAATATATTTCCCTACAGTCCATTGTACATAGGTTGTCTTCACTGTAAAATGATGATGACATTGCTGAAGATGATCATGATGATGATGACAACAGTACAGAACACTCACAATTCTAGAAGTCTGGGAGTGAGTGTTGGCGGTAACAACGGGTTTCGCTGCGCTCTGTCTGTCTCTGTTGGAAGCGGAGGGCTTGGTCACTTTGTCTTCGCTGGAGGTCACCACAAACGCTTCGTCTGGTACCGGGGCCTGGGAAACATTAAAACACAACAGCGCATGCCGCGATGACTTGCTCTCATATGTCGATCTAGATGTGGAGTCACTCACTAAGCTTCTTCAGTAAAACTCATGAGAATTACTTACACACGGACGCAACTGGAGAACATCCAAAAACAGGCAAGGCAGGGGTCCAGGGGCCGCCTAGGCCCCTGGCAGGGTACAGGGGCGGGGGCGGGGGCGCGCTGGCCCCCTGAAGCTAAAGAAAAATCAAAATCATACTCAATTTGAAGTTTATTCCAGTCTTGTAAAGTGATAATTGAACACTTTTTCCCCCTTGAACTTTGAATCAAATTTTTATTTTTATGACAAAATTTTGAAAAACAGGCACTGCCTGGTATCCAAGGCAAGGTTGCATCCTTGCTTACAATTTTTGTTTGTTCATGTCTTTACTAACCTATTTTCTTTGCTAGTTTTATCCGAGCGAACCTCGAGCAGTGTTTAAAAGCTGACTTCATTTCTTTTTCTTTTTATTACATCGCAAAGATGGCATCATTTCTTTATGACATCACAATTATGACCTGTTGCTAGCTTACCAGAGGAATTAAAAGAACACATCCCTTAACCCTTTCGCCGCCAATGTCGCATTTATGCACCACAACGGTTTACCACCCATGTCTCTAAAAGGCATCACATCAGGGCCTGTTATCTGAAGACCTTATTTTCGGAATTTTGTGAGGTAAGGATAGGCCTAATGTTATGCATGTCACAGAGGAATTCCTAATACTGCAGATACATTTTTCCGTTTCCGATTGGTATCCACGCTGGTGGAAGTGACCTGCCTGGAATCCACCACCTCCTCCCTCTCTCTTCCACTTTCTCTCCCATTCTCTCTTTATCACTCTCTCTCCCTCTATCACAACCTTCTCACCCTAACAGACGAAGATTTCCGTTTCCGTTTGGTGTCCACGCTGGTTGAAGTCACCTGCCTGGAATCCACCACCTCCTCCCTCTCTCTTCCACTTTCTCTCCCATTCTCTCTTTATCACTCTCTCTCCCTCTATCACAACCTTCTCACCCTAACAGACGAAGATTTCCGTTTCCGTTTGGTGTCCACGCTGGTTGAAGTCACCTGCCTGGAATCCACCACCTCCTCCCTCTCTCTCTCCCACTCTTTCGCTTCCTATCTCTCTCTATCCCTCCCCCCTTCCCACCCCATATCTACCTCTCTCTCTAGTCATTCAACATTCTCTCACCTTCACAGACGAAGGTTTCTGTTTCCGTTTGGTGTCCACACTGGTGGAAGTCACCTGCCTGATATCCACCTCCTCCTCCCTCCCTACCCCCTCCCCCCCATATCTACCTCTCTCTCTAGTCATTCAACATTCTCTCACCTTCACAGACGAAGATTTTCGTTTCCGTTTGGTGTCCACACTGGTGGAAGTCACCTGCCTGATATCCACCTCCTCCTCCCTCTCTCTCTCCCTACCCCCTCCCCCCCATATCTACCTCTCTCTCTAGTCATTCAACATTCTCTCACCTTCACAGACGAAGATTTTCGTTTCCGTTTGGTGTCCACACTGGTGGAAGTCACCTGCCTGGTGTCCACCTCCTCTTCCTCCGTCCACTGCCCCCCTTTGTCGTCGACGTTGTCATCTTGGTCGTCGTCGTTCTTCTTGTTGTCATCGTTGTTGTCGTCATTGTCAATGTTCTCGCTGTTGTCTTCGAAGCTGTCCTTGGAGCTCAGGTCCTGGTACTCGCGTTCCCTCTCCTCCAGCAGCTGCTGGTGCACCTTCAGCTCCTTGCAGGCCTTGGTGAAACCTGAGATCGAAGCGCTTTACAATGAGGCTATATACTGAACTTTCTCTCTCCTCCAGCAGTTGCTGGTGCACCTTCAGCTCTTTGCAGGCCTTGGTGAAACCTGAGATCGAAGCGCTTTACAATGAGGCTATATACTGAACTTTCTCTCTCCTCCAGCAGCTGCTGGTGCACCTTCAGCTCTTTGCAGGCCTTGGTGAAACCTGAGATCGAAGCGCTTTACAATGAGGCTATATACTGAACTTTCTCTCTCCTCCAGCAGTTGCTGGTGCACCTTCAGCTCCTTGCAGGCCTTGGTGAAACCTGAGATCGAAGCGCTTTACAATGAGGCTATATACTGAACATTCTCTCTCCTCCAGCAGACATTCAGCTCCTTGCAGGCCTTGGTGAAACCTGAGATCTAAGCGCTTTACAATTAGGCTATATACTGAACGTTCTCTCTCCTCCAGCAGACATTCAGCTCCTTGCAGGCCTTGGTGAAACCTGAGATCGAAGCGCTTTACAACGAGGCTATATACTGAACTTTCTCTCTCCTCCAGCAGTTGCTGGTGCACCTTCAGCTCTTTGCAGGCCTTGGTGAAACCTGAGATCGAAGCGCTTTACAATAAGGCTACATACTGAACATTATCTGCCCCTGTCTCGTGCACTGACATGTGTGAGAGATACTTTATTTTACAAGGTTAAGAATTTAGGTTGGGCACACAGAGAGAGAGAGAGAGAGAGAGAGAGAGAGAGAGAGAGAGAGAGAGAGAGAGAGAGAGAGAGAGAGAGAGAGAGAGAGAGAGAGAGAGAGAGAGAGAGAGAGAGAGAGAGAGAGAGAAAGAGAGAGAGAGAGAGAGAGAGAGAGAGAGAGAGAGAGAGAGAGAGAGAGAGAGAGAGAGAGAGAGAGAGAGAGAGAGAGAGAGAGAGACTCAATATCTAATGATGAAAGCTAAATAAGCTCATATCAGTCACAAAAAGCATGAGAGAGAGAGGGAGAGAGAGAGAGAGAGAGAGTAAGACAGAGAGAGAAAGATAGAGAGAGAGAAGAGAGAGAGAGAGTAAGACAGATAGAGAGAGAGAGAGAGAGAGAGAGAGAGAGAGAGAGAGAGAGAGAGAGAGAGAGAGAGAGAGAACAATGAAATAGAAAACAATGAAATAGAAAACAATCAACAAATGAACTAAAGTTTAATTTCTACAGGCCAACCTGCCCTTAGATTACAGAGGCCATAGTAATGTTTCAGAACCATTTTTAAAAATCAAGATTGGTAAAGTAGGTCAACATAATGAGAGAGACAGAGAGAGAGGGAGAGAGAGAGAGACACTGATGGACACTGACCGACTGTGCGTTTGATGGTGAGCGTGTTGAGACTGGTGGTGACTGGACGGATATATTCTGCGGGAATCAGAGCCCTGTAGAGATACAGTAGTGCATTACGATCAACATCATTGACTATGCTGATAAAACTGTAGGTATTGCACACACATGCAGAAATGAATGCATGCATGTACACACACACACACACACGTCTGCACAAGTGCACACACATACACATGCATCTGCACACAAGCACACACACACACATACACCTGCACACAAGCACACACACACATGCATCTGCACACAAGCACACACACACACATACACATGCATCTGCACACAAGCACACACACACATCTGCACATGCGCACACACGCATCTGCACACAAGCACACACATACACATGCATCTGCACATGCGCACACAAGCACACACACACATACATCTGCACACAAGCACACACACACACACATACATCTGCACACAAGCACACACACACCTGCACACAAGCACACATACACACATACATCTGCACACAAGCACACACACACATGCATCTGCACACAAGCACACACACACATACACATGCATCTGCACACACACACATCTGCACATGCGCACACGCACACACACACGCATCTGCACACAAGCACACACACACACATGCATCTGCACAAGCGCACACACATCTGCACACACACACATACATCTGCACACAAGCACACACACACATACATCTGCACACAAGCACACACACACACACATCTGCACACAAGCACACATCTGCACACAAGCACACACACACACACATGCATCTGCACATGCGCACACACACACACATGCATCTGCACACACACACACACATACACATGCATCTGCACATGCGCACACACACACACACATGCATCCGCACACAACACACACACACATCTGCACATGCGCACACGCACACACATGCATCTGCACACAAGCACACACATGCATCTGCACATGCGCACACACACACACATACACATGCATCTACACACAAGCACACACACACACATACACCTGCATCTGCACACAAGCACACACATGCATCTGCACACAAGCACACACATACACCTGCATCTGCACATGCGCACACACACACACATACACATGCATCTGCACACACACACACATACATCTGCACACAAGCACACACACAAACATACACATGCATCTGCACACAAGCACACACACATACACATGCATCTGCACACACACACATGCATCTGCACACACACGCATCTGCACACACACACACATGCATCTGCACACAAGCACACACATACACATGCATCTGCACACACACACACATACACCTGCATCTACACACAAGCACACACACACACATACACCTGCATCTGCACACAAGCACACACATACATCTGCACACACACACACATACACATGCATCTGCACACACACACACATACATCTGCACACAAGCACACACACAAACATACACATGCATCTGCACACAAGCACACACACACACACACATGCATCTGCACACACACGCATCTGCACACACACACACACATGCATCTGCACACAAGCACACACATACACATGCATCTGCACACACACACACATACACCTGCATCTACACACAAGCACACACACACACACACACCTGCATCTGCACACAAGCACACACATACATCTGCACACACACACACACATGCATCTGCACACAAGCACACATACACATGCATCTGCACACACACACACATGCATCTGCACACAAGCACACACATGCATCTGCACACAAGCACACACACACATGTATACACCTGCACACAAGCACACACACACATGCATCTGCACACACACACACATGCATCTGCACACAAGCACACACACATACACCTGCACACACACACACATCTGCACACAAACACGTGCGCATGGCTGCAACTCCTGAAAATGGAAAAAACTGAAAGGCAGGAATCCAGGGGCTGCTGAGGCCCCGTCATTGTACAGGGGCAGAGCCCCATCAACAGAATGTCTGTTTCTGGAGAAATATAAAAAAACTGAAAGGCAGGAATCCAGGGGCTGCTGAGGCCCCGTCATTGTACAGGGGCAGAGCCCCATCAACAGAATGTCTGTTTCTGGAGAAATATAAAAAAACTGAAAGGCAGGAATCCAGGGGCTGCTGAGGCCCCGTCATTGTACAGGGGCAGAGCCCCATCAACAGAATGTCTGTTTCTGGGAAAATATAAAAAAACTGAAAGGCAGGAATCCAGGGGCTGCTGAGGCCCCGTCATTGTACAGGGGCAGAGCCCCATCAACAGAATGTCTGTTTCTGGGAAAATATAAAAAAACTGAAAGGCAGGAATCCAGGGGCTGCTGAGGCCCCGTCATTGTACAGGGGCAGAGCCCCATCAACAGAATGTCTGTTTCTGGAGAAAAAAACAAAAAAACGGAAATAATTGCATGTGTCTGCACACACACACACACACACATCAACCCACACTCCACTCCAGAGGAATGAAACACGACAAAGGGACATTACATGCTAGACTCGGCAAACAGATTTAACCCTTTCACCGCCAAAATCGCATTTTAGCACCACAGTGATTTAACACCTATGTCACTAAAAGGCATCAAATTGGGGTCTGTTATCCAAAGACCCTATTGTCTTAGTTTGGGGAAGTAAGGATAGACCTTATTTTATATGTGTCACAGAAGAATCCCCAATACTGCAGATAGATGCTATTCTCTAGCCAGGTAAATTTAATGGACATTTTTGGCTGAAATATGGCTGGCGGTGAAAGGGTTAAAGGAAGCACCAAGGTTGATAATCTATGAAAGATATTTCTTCACATACTCAAAACTTTGAGTACTTGAATTATATTTGGCTACTGGCAAAAGGAGAGGGTGGGGATATGGGAGGTAGAGTGTGTGTGTGTGTGGGGGGGGGTAGCCCTTGAGGTTCTTACCTCTGGTGCCAGCCTCCGAAAAACCTGACGTCCATTTTACCGTCCATTTCGTTTATGACCTTGGCCGGCCAGTAGCCGAACCCCTTCATTTTGGCATAGACCAGGTCGTGAGGTGGGTTCTGTGGATGTTCATCAATACATCAAATCAATTCAATACAGTATTCAATACATTGATGCCAGTAGCCGAACCCCTTCATTTTGGCATAGACCAGGTCGTGAGGTGGGTTCTGAGGATATTCATCAATACATCAAATCAATTCAATACAGCAGTCAATACATTGATGCCAGTCTCAGAACCCCTTCATTTTGGCATAGACCAGGTCGTGAGGTGGGTTCTGAGGATATTCATCAATACATCAAATCAATTCAATACAGCAGTCAATACATTGATGCCAGTCTCAGAACCCCTTCATTTTGGCATAGACCAGGTCGTGAGGTGGGTTCTGTGGATGTTCATCAATACATCAAATCAATTCAATACAGTATTCAATACATTGATGCCAGTAGCCGAACCCCTTCATTTTGGCATAGACCAGGTCGTGAGGTGGGTTCTGAGGATATTCATCAATACATCAAATCAATTCAATACAGCAGTCAATACATTGATGCCAGTCTCAGAACCCCTTCATTTTGGCAGACCAGGTCGTGAGGACGTTCATCAATGCATCAAATCAATTCAATACAGCATTCAATACACTGATGCCAGAAACCGAACCCCTTAATTTTGGCAGACCAGGTCGTGAGGGGGGTTCTGAGGATATTCATCACTACATCAAACCAATTCAATACAGCATTTCAAATCAATTCAATACAGCATTCAATACATTGATGCCAATAGCCGAACCCCTTCATTTTGGCATAGACCAGGTCGTGAGGTGGGTTCTGTGGATATTCATCACTACATCAAACCAATTCAATACAGCATTTCAAATCAATTCAATACAGCATTCAATACATTGATGCCAATAGCCGAACCCCTTCATTTTGGCATAGACCAGGTCGTGAGGTGGGTTCTGTGAATAGAGATCAATACATCAAATCAATTCAATACAGCATTTCAAATCAATTCTTTTCTTCTTTCTTTTGCATGGGATTTTTGTGAGAAAAGAAAATGGGTGGCGCCTCTGGCTGCGACGCGCTCTTCAGGTGGGAGCAACCTGAATTTCACAGACACCTCTGTGACTATAATGTATTTAATACTAATACTTGAACTATGTCTAACAATGGCGATGAATCTATTCACACAAGGCTGGCAGAACCACTGAACTTTGCATAACAATAGTGATGAATCTATTCACACAAGGCAGGCAGAACCACTGAACTATGCATAACAATAGTGATAAATCTACTCACACAAGGCTGGCAGAACCACTGAACTATGCATAACAATAGTGATAAATCTATTCACACAAGGCTGGCAGAACCACTGAACTATGCATAACAATAGTGATAAATCTACTCACACAAGGCTGGCAGAACCACTGAACTTTGCATAACAATAGTGATAAATCTATTCACACAAGGCTGGCAGAACCACTGAACTTTGCATAACAATAGTGATAAATCTATTCACACAAAGCTGGCAGAACCACTGAACTATGTATAACAATGGCGATGAATCTATTCACACAAGGCTGGCAGAACCACTGAACTATGCATAACAATAGTGATGAATCTACTCACGTAAGGCTGGCAGAACCACTGAACTATGCATAACAATAGCGATGAATCTACTCACACAAGGCTGGCAGAACTACTGAACTATGCATAACAATAGCGATGAATCTACTCACACAAGGCTGGCAGAACTACTGAACTATGCATAACAATAGTGATGAATCTACTCACGTAAGGCTGGCAGAACCACTGAACTATGCATAACAATAGCGATGAATCTACTCACACAAGGCTGGCAGAACTACTGAACTATGCGCAACAGGTAATAACACTAGATAAACTATGCATAACAATAGTGATGAATCTACTCACACAAGGCTGACAGAACCACTGGTCTGGCTTGGCATTGGACATGTAGTAGCAGTTGGGGCATAACTCGATCTCGTCAAGCTAAAGAAAAACATGCACCAGGTAACAAGTTATTATGTTTCTTTATTGTCCATTGGCATTGTGCAACGCACATGGAAACTTGTCTTCCACCATGTAAAATAAAAACATTCAATAAAAGTGTGAAACATAAATTTACGTTAACAAATATGTTAACTCTCACACCACACTCAATCATTCACCCGCTCTCCTGCTCACTCATCATGCAACCCACCACCACTTCCGCCTTCATTTTTAACCCTTCCTTTTCTGTTACCTTCCTTTCCTCCTTTTTTCCTTGTTCCTTTTCTCTTTTTTTCCCTCCCCCCCCCCCCTTTTTTTCCGCTCATAAGAAAGGATTGTCAACAGTGAGACACAGTTGGCAAAGATTACGTCTAGCAAACCATATGCACCGACACACAAAGAGAAATACATGCACACTCAGAAACACACACACACACACATGCACTTGCACGCACACACATAGTCACACGCGTGCGTACGAGCATATGCGCACGCACACACACACAAAGCATTATGCGCACATGCATGCACGCACACACACATACACACACAAATATACTATCTTGTGCAATGTTAATTTAAATGAAAAGACATTAACCCCTTCACTGCCAGAGAAAAACAGAGAAATTATTGATTTTCTAAGTATAAAATTAAAAAAAGACCACTTAGACTCAATCTGAGAAAATGGTCTAGAGATGCATCTTTGTTCACTTGTGTAAGCAAAAAACCACCCATCATTCCAGGACAATGACATCATCAATGACATCACACCCGGTAGTAGACACAGGACTGGGCAGGGAAGGGGTTAAGGACAAAATAAAAACACACACAAAGCAAGAAAAAGCATAAATAGAAACAACTACACCTTCTTACATTGTCACAAATAAAAGGTATTGGTAATCATATTCATGACCCAACAGTTTCTTTTTTTCTTTTTTTTTGCTGTCCCATCAAGTACAGTGGTGTTGCTCGCACGCCGCTCATTCCGAATCCCAACTTGCAGCCACAACCTGGTTTGTTAGGATGCAGAATCCAAAACCAGCAGTCCAAGGCGAGCGAATCTATGTTAGGCCATCAGGAGGCAACCAACCGAGGAGACACTGCACTGCTGCTGAGTCACTTCTGTGGAGTTCAGTGGAGCCTGTTCTGAGCTAGCATACGCAGGACACCACCTACTAAGCCGCCTCCTGACGACAATAATGTCTTAGTCGCGAAGCCAGTGTGAGTGAGGTCCTCCTCCAAGGGAGCCACCATGACCATCCACCGACAGACCCCTTCTTCTTCTTCCATGCCATATGGCCATAATGGGTAAGGTACATATGTGTCCGTTTTTCAGTTTTTACTTGTCTCCCCAGTGCGCACAGCCGACACATTCTGATTTTGGAGGAGCTCAAAACAGAAAAATTATTTGGAAGATTTTCGTTTTAAAAAAGGCAGGAGAATGGGCCAATAAGTCAGACACATAGCAGATGATAGAAAGCAAAGGGAAACGGCAGAGTCAAAGAGAGTGGCAGATTCGAGGAAGTTACAAGCACATAACTTCAAGAAGGTGTGGGAATTATTTTTACGAAAGACCCCCCGGTATTTCCACGGGGAGATAAAGGTGTTGAAACACTCACATCATACTTGCAGTCTCTTAGCATGATGTTGGCCAGTTCTGTCATACCCCCGGGGACATCTAAAAAAGACAGAGATTCACATCATAATGTGATAGTTACCACTGTGCCAGACCCGCTTACCCCCTACACAAGACTTGAGCAGTCTGTGTAGCTGAAATGAGTAGTGTGGGTGCAAAATGTGTAGCTTTAATCATTAAACCATCAAACAATGTTCACTGAAAATGAGTAGAATCAAGCATTATTTTCAATATTGAAGAGTAGTACTAGTAGAGATCCAAATTGAGTAGAATACTACTCGAAAAGAGTAGAGTAAACAGGTCTGCTGTGTGTATATGGTGCCGGTGCCACTATCTGCACAGAAGTTTGTTCAAGCAACAGTATTTTTGGAGGCCTGAAAATTCAATTTCATTAGCATTGGGTCATCAACTGAAACAAAAAAACAAACAAAAAAACTGAAACAAAAAGACATAACAGTGGAATCTCACTTATAAGACCCCCCATTATAAGACTCCTTTCCTTTTATGACCTACTTCTCTCCCTTCTTTGTAAGCATTAAAATTACCTCTCTTATACAACTCCCTTCCCAATTAAAGGGGAATCAGATGCTCTATTCGGATGTAAAAACACTCTAAAAACGCCACAGCATGGATTTAGAATATCGATATAAACACAGACTGCGAACTCTATGGCTATTACATACCTCTTGTGTTACGTTCTTCAAAATAAATGGAGCACTCACACATTTATTTCCAACAAAATTGCAGAAATAACAACAAAGATAATAAACTATAACAACACTTAGCTCACCGCCATAGATGAGCACACAGTTGTAGTGGATGGTCTGGGCGTCAGCAAAGAATTCTTCCAGGCACTTGTACCTGGATGCTTGCACGTTAAGCTCTACGGCATTCAGGAAATAACGAATACTAGTACAGTGGAACCTCCCTTATAAGACCTCCCATTATAAGACTCCCTCCCACATAAGACCTACTTCTCTGAGACATTGCCCTTCTTTGTAAGTATTAAAATTACCTCCCTATAAGACACTCCCTTATAAGACCTTATTTTGGATGATTCTTGAAGGTCTAATAAGGGAGGTGCCGCTGTAGCAATAAAGTACAATAACAACAGACTCACCGCCGTAGATGAGCACGCAGTTGTGGTGGATGGTCTGTGCGTCAGCGTAGAACTCCTCCAGGCACTTGCACCTGGACGCCTGCACTTTAAGCTCTATGGCGTTCAGGAAATAACGAATACTAGCAGCAATGAAGTACAATAGCAATAGACTCACCGCCATAGATGAGCACACAGTTGTGGTGAATGGTCTGGGCGTCAGCAAAGAATTCTTCCAGGCACTTGTACCAGGATGCTTGCACTTTAAGCTCTACGGCGTTCAGGTGATAACAACAATGATAATATATAAGCTATAATAACACTTAGCTCACCGCCATAGATGAGCACACAGTTGTGGTGGATGGTCTGTGCGTCAGCGTAGAACTCCTCTAGACACTTGTACCTGGACGCCTGCACCTTGATTTCCATGGCGTTCAGGTCCATGCGCTGGTAGCAGAACTGACGAAGCAGGTCTTCGTCCGCCTTGCTCCCCAGCTTGTGAAGCTCTTTAGTCTGGGGAAGAAAAAAATCCATGAAAAATACAGCAGAACCTCCCTACTAAGACTGCCTCATGGGTGAAAGTGACAGATTATGAAAATAAGGAAAAGGCGGAGGGTCGGTGTGTGGGTTCCAGGGGCCTACTTTCTGGGTCCGCTGCTGCCTAGGCCCCGGTGGGGTGTAGGGGCAGAGGTCTGCTTGGGGGGTCTTTCATTCAAATTTATGAAAAGCTTTGAACTCTAAAATGACATTTAAGTTGAAAGTTCTAGGAGCAAACACACTTCATGGCTTATGGTCGCTGATTATGGGCTGATTTTAAAATTAAGGAAATCCTTGCTGAGAAGGAAAATTTTCACCCATGCTGCCTCTAAGATGTGACCCCTCAAAAAATGTAACCGATTTTTTTGGTCCCCTTTCATATCCGGGATACTGAATGTCCACCTCACTTCTAAACTCGCTTCGCTCCCTTAGACCACAATTTTGCCTCTGACTTTGCTTTGGTAGTGGTTTGTTGTGGGGCAACCAATCGGTGTAGAGAAATTTTCTATATGAAATCTATATATATATAAAAAAGTCTGATCTACCACTTCCCTATGTCTAAACCTGAGGTAAAAACCCGTAATCTTCTTTCATTTCTCCTTTTGTTTATGTCTGTTTTGTTTGTGTGTATGGCTGGAGTGATTTGTGAGTTTTGTTAATAATTCAAAATTGTTGCGATGCGAATGAGTTAATAGGGAGGTTACACTGCAAACAACAAACCAACATGTGGAACTTCGAAAAAGTTTGTTGGTCTTGGGGTAAAAAACCAAGAACATTAGAATCAAACCCAAATATAAACTAACGGACTGAGCATGAAAGATTGCCAAGTCATGCCAAAATTGAAATGAAGGGGGAAAAAAAGTAGTGTGTGTGCGTGTGTGTGCGCAAGCATGCATGATTGTGTGTGTGTGTCTGTGTGTGTGTGTGCATGCGTGCGTGCGTGTTTGCGTGCGCATGTTGAATATATAATGCATGTGCTTGTGTGCGCATGCATGCGTGTGTTTGTGAGTGCATGCATGAGCTTACGAGTGCAAGTTTTTCATTAACTTTGCTTCTAAAAAACTGCAGCAAAATAACATATCATAAACACGACAAATTTAGCAAAAACAACTGGCACTGGGGCCCACACACACGCATTCACTGACACTGTGACAGTGCTTAGAATCCCCGACACACAAAACTGTTCGTCTCTCACACTCTGAGTCTGACCTTTTCTCTCAGTCGCAGAATGGTGTAGCTGAGCAGAGTGTTCAACATTTTCTTCTTCATCTTGTTCTTCTTCTTGCCGGCCTGTCCAGAGAAACAGGGACAGAAAACAACAAATAAATAACAAACGTAGCTATCATCTTAAGATTTTAGAAACATCAGGGCTCACAGGGACCCCCATTTGGGGGTCTATGAAGCCCTAAAATTCTAAAGGACCCTCCAAAGGAATGTGCAGGGGGTCCCAGGGATGCACTAGAAAAATTATTTTTAGCATTCACAATGCTACTGCGATATCCCGCCTCTAGGACCCTCTATACTGCAAGTGAAGGAGTCCCTGGTACCCCTTGTTTTGCGGGGCGATTGGGAGCCCTGAACATTCTGATTCTTCTTTGCCAAGACTAAAAGTGTAGAGTGGCACAGTGGTAACGCGTTCGCTTCGTGTCAAGTAAACCCGAGTTCGAACCTTGGTACAGGGGATTTTTCCTCTCACTTTGCACTAGGCCTTACGGTCTGAATGTGGAGTCTTTCGGATGAGACGATAAACCGAGGTCCAATGTGCCCATGCACTTAGCACACGTCAAACCCAATGGCAACGAAAAAGTTGTGATTTGGTCAAAATTTACCCCCCCTTTCCTTCCTCATCAATCACACACAAAAAAATTGCATGCAAAAAACAAAACAAAAATGGGTGGCGCGCCTCTGGCTGCGACACACTCTCCAGGTGGGAGCAACCCGATTTTCACAGAGATGCTTCTGTGACTATTAAGTACCTAATAATAAAATAAAAGGGGGCGATCCACTGCATACTATTCAATCCAGCTGCGATCCCACAGCTGTTCCGTCCCACACAAAATCTATTGAGTTAAAAGACTGAATCTAAAAATCTTAGATAAAAACTGCACCAAGCTTTTGTTTGTAAAAATATTTTGGCTGAATGTTCTTCATTGTATTTTTAACATATTTCTTCCATCAGATTTATGGTAAACAATTATTTTTGTTGAGCAGTATCATGCAACATATTTAGTAGAAAATGTTCATGAATAATACACACAGTTTAGTATCGCAAACATAACAAAATTGCCCATGAGTGAAAATCTAGCAATATCCACTGAATACAACTAACTTAGTCACATACTACGACATATTCTTGATTTTTATTTATGAAAAGTTACTTATGGTAAACTAAAGTTGGCTTGAAAAGAACTTGTGATAATATAGATGAACTAAATGTTCCTCCCGAAACAGCTGTGACTGTGACGTTTGTGATGTACTGTATGATTCTTGTGAAATCACGTTTAAAATGAATCCGACAAAATCTTACTAGTTTTGTTCACTATCATTATTTGTAGTCCCCACCCCACCCCCCTACAGGAATCGGATGAAATATCTGCATTTTTGAATCAGACATTGTATGTGATTCGTGTTCTGGGGTCTACATGAGAATAGTGGACAAAAATAGCAATTAGCAGAATTATTTTTAGGCAGAAGTATTTCACGAGAATCATGTACTCGCAGACATCGTCACAATCCGTACATGAATCGGGATTAACTATCTGTATTTTTGCACAAGACATGTTATGTGATGCGTGTTCACACGAGTATAGTGAACGAAAATAGTGGAATTATTTTCAGACGGAAGTATTTCGCGAGAACCATGCCCCACAGACATCACCACAGTCGGATGGCAGCTGGGTTGAGTCGCTTGAAGTGTAGCGGCCCCCTTAAGCTTCAAGCCCACTGTTGATGAGCGGCGTTCTTAACTACCTTGGCTTTTAACGAACACTACTGAGTGAAATTCTAAAATAACACATTTAAACAGAAATTATTCATCATAATAATAATAATAATGCATATTTTCATAGCGCCTATTCTCAGTAAGGTCTCTAAGCGCTCTACAAAACATATTTATATTGATTATTAAGAAAGCTTTAAACAATAAATATTAAACAAGAAAACAACCAACCAAAGACCTAACGCAAAGTAGCCTTACACACCCACAACACCACACACTATCAGGACACACAAGCGCACACACACACACAGACGTATATTCTTGTTATAATAAAGATGATATGGATTTTTTTTAGGGTCTTGCATTCTGCAGTCTTGAAACAAATTTTTATTTTTATAGGTGGGCTACATTTTTAAAATTTACAATCAATTGTGAATTTCCTCAATTTCTTTTAGGGTTTAAAATTTTTTAAAGTAATATACCTACCAAAGTAGTTCACATAAATTGTCACTCACACACACAGACACACACGCACGCGAATGCATGCACCTACCCACCCCACATGCGCGTACGCACGCACATACAAAGTTCTATCTATTAACCAAAAATTTTCTTTCAAATAATGCTTCATTCAGCAAAGCTACACATTTCAGAAGCAAAGAAAAAATAAAGAAATAAATCATTTGACACAACATTCCATACAATTCACAGAACTTTTTTTTTTCCAGCGGCAATGGAAAACTTTACACCCAACCTAGCAATTAAAAAAACTAAACATGTAGTAAAAGCATCCATGGGTTACAGTGAAACATTCTCTCAATCCTGAAATGACACGCTTCAATGTTCTCTGAATCTTCCCATTCCTGAAGTGGTGACCGCATTAAAAAGTTAATAATTTTCAATGTGTGTGTGTGTGTGTGTGTGTGTGTGTGCACAGGAAGGGTGGGGGTGGTGTTAGAATTGCGTATCTTATCATCTTGTTTCAACCCTTTCACCGCCAATGCACCACAATGGTTTAACACCCATGTCACTAAAAGGAATCAAATCAGGGCCTGTTATCCGAAGACCCTATTTTCTTCATTTTGGGAGGTAAGGATAGGCCTAATGTTATACATGTCACAGAGGAATTAACAATATTACAAATAAAAAAAATTCTCTACCCAGTTAAGTTTAATGGTATATTTTGGCTGAAATATGGCTGGCGGCGAAAGGGTCAATCTGTCATCAACGTTGGCAGAAATGTTTGATTTTATAAGACCATGGATCCAGATACGCTGTAACATCACAGAGATAGCCAATCCTGAAAACTCTTTCTATCAGCATGGGTGCAACTCCCCAAAATGAAAAAAAAATGAAAGGCAGGGGTTCAGGGACCCATGGCCCCGGCAGGACACAAGGGCAAAGCCCCGTCGGACGATTCAGGGGCGCAAGTTAAGAGAGAGATATAACGAGACAGACAGTTAAAATGATAGACAGAAACAGTTTGAGTTTGATAAGCCTTGTAAAATTATTACACTGCCTTTGTAAACTTCCAAGATAAAAACAACTAAGTTCAAAACGCCCCAAAAAGCTTGTGGTCATTTTATTGTTTTGGGATGAATTAACCCTTTCACCGCCAATGTCGCATTTATGCACCACAATGGTTTAACACCCATGTCGCTAAAAGGCATCAAATCAGGGCCTGTTATTTCAAGATTTTATCTTTGTAATTTTGGGAGATAAGATAGGCCTAATGTTCTGCATATCACAGATGGATTCCCAATATTGCACATATTTTACTTTCTCTACCCCGTTAAATTTAATGGTATTTTGGGACTGAAATATGTCTGGCAGCGAAAGGGTTAAAAACCTGAAGTTGTTTCTGGTAAAATTAAAAATACTGAAATCAGTGTAAAAATGAAAGAGTAGCACCTATGTATCAGCCTGTCCAATCTCAATTTCAGGAGCATGCCTGAACTACTCTCACCCATGCAGAAGCAACAGCCTAATAGTAATACGCAAGTACACTGCTGCCAATGGAAGATGTTCAACATTAACTGTGTCTTACTACAATACTAGTGACCTTTGTGGGTGCAACAACCCAAAATGAAAACAAGCTCGAAATCGCAATAGTTTGTGGCACGCTGTCTATTTTTACCACTCCAATCATGAGTCACCTCCCCTGGCTTTTCAATAATTTTAATCTGTAAACCAGAATGTTATCTCTGCACCCTTTCGTAACTTTTTATATCTTTTGGAAAACATTTAAAACTATGTATCCTACTTATACTCATCGAAAGAAGCACTGCATACTCGTCGTGTCTGTATTACGTATGTTTATTATTTTGTACGCTTTTAAAATACATCATTTTAAAGTGCGGCCTCAATTTAAGCGTAGCCTCGATTTGAAGTGCGACAATTTTGTCAAAATGTGCGACAATTTTGGACCGACCGACCGACCGACAGACCGACCGACCGACAAAGTGAGTTATAGGTTTGTGGCTTGAGCCACAAACAAAAACCACTCTGAAAGGCCGGGGTCCAGAGGCAGAACTTTGTTGGGGGGGGGGGAGGTCTGTCTTTCTCCTGTGTTTGTTATGTGTGTGCATGCATGTGTGTGCGAGCGCGCGCGTGTGTGTGAATGCGTTTGCATGTGACTGTAAACATGTATAAATGTATATTAGGTATACATGTCCAGCAACAGTTGGGTCAGTGCATAAGCGTGTGCTGGTGTGTAAACATCATGTGTGAATTTTGATTCATGTGATTCGTTTAAGTATGGTTCTGTGTACATATATGCAACAGGTATGCGCATGCATGTAGTGTGTCTTCAACCTCTATTACTTATAGATAACAATTTGTCTCTAGACAATGTCAGTATCTTATTTGCAAAGTTTTTATGAAAAATACACCTTAACAGTTCTCGTGATTGTAAAACTCTTTTTGAGTATGACACTGATAACCCAAAGCTAATTTGCATACAACACACACATTCTGAAATAATCAGGCAAACACAACAACAATAGCAACAAAAACAAAAGAGAAAAAAATGCAAGGGTTTGGAGTCTAAATACATTCAAAACAAACAAAACAATAATACACACACGATTTAAAAATGAGAAACACCCGAGGTTGCTGACGGGACCGAGATGCACCAGCCACGCCTGCCCTATCAACACGAGAGCAGCCATACACAATTTAAAAATGAATAACACAGAAGGAATCTATTCTTCAATCAACTAATCTTAGGGGTACGAGGACCGAGCCACCAAACATAAAATGATCAATACAATAAACAATCCATGCACCAGAGTAATATAAGAGTGCGCAGGCCTGGGGTGCACTAGCACTAGTACAGAGTACATCCAGCAGCACCATTCTATGCTAAAGTTCATAGTGCAGAGGTCAATACATCTTTAAAAAATAAAAAATAAAAAGACCAACAGTTCAAATTCTCAACCCAACGCAACATCATGTAGCAAATAGAAACCACAAAAGGTATAATTTATATATGATTCTCGCTATACAAGAAACTTTTTCCACATTATGGGCTCACTTGCAGTTTCAGGCTATTTTTTTGGTCTCTGGTGGTCAACAGAAAATGAAAAAAAACAACTCCCATCTATTTTACTTTTAGGTAATTATGTCATTCAATATAACGCCAATTTTTTATGTGCAATCATGACCCCCACCAACACCATGATACTCTCAAATACAATGATAAGAAACTATGCTATAATTTACAATGTAACTTTTATAAGTGGTAAAAAAAAGTGTATTTAAAAAAAATTGTTAATGACCATCCACCGTACATATCAACTCGCAAAATGATTAAAAAAATTTTTTTTTAAGTATTCAGGGGTCGCGCTAACGCACGTTTCTTGCATATTTGACGCGTTTTAAAAATCGCTGACGCATTTTTACGGCGTTTACGTGTAACCCATACGCAAAATGACGTCCGCTCAAAATCGCATCTGAGTCTAGATGGTGAATCAGACTTTAGAAGTCCTACGGTCCCTACACGTATAGTGGTTCTGCTACACCAAACATTGGAACAGACTATAGAAAAGTGCCACTGCTTTCAGAGGAGGAGTATCCCATCCCCTCTCTTTCATTAGTTATCCAGATTCCGTCCAGTACTGCTGTGACGTAGGCGCAGTGCAGTGTGGCGGGAAAATCACTGTAAGCGCATTGTCTGACTCCACCCCCCACCCCATCTCCCCACCCCCTTCCAGCCTTTCCTTCCTTTCATGGTGCTTGGCCACTGGATATCCAGATTCCAGTCAATTAACTGTGACGTAAATGAAGCGTTTGGCGCGAAATGACTGGTTAGTGAATAAAAATGCATGTTTTTGTTGCTGGTCTTGTTTTCATTGTTTTTAGCTTAGATTTATCATTTTGTTCTTTGACGCGATTTTTTGCTTCCCTTACGCATTTTTTTGCCGATGTCGCGTAAGCAAAACGCGTTTTCAAAAACACTAGCGCGACCCCTGGGTATTACCCTAATCTTCCCCAACATTCTGAATAAAATCTCTTCAAAGAATTGCTCTTTTGAATATCTTGTAAGAGGGTGGAGCTAAAGGTTTTTGTTAATTGTGCACTTGTGGTGTCTGGCCACCTGTTGCTTGACTGTTTCAGTAGGGGTTTTGAAAGTTTAAAATAAATAGTTAAATACATAAATAAATTAAAATATAATTATTAAAGTTATGTAGTAATAGGAGTTAGGCTTATAAATTATAACTTGGAATAAATAGTAATAAGTAATATTAATTAAAAAAAGCCATACACATGTAAAATTAACATAAAATAGGTTATTAACATTAACTCACGATAGCCCACATTTAGTCCAACAAAATATATCAATCAGTAAAATACCCAATCAGTCATAAAATCATGCAAGCACACATCAAATCAATGCGCCCATAATTTGCATGAAAAGTTATGACATCCATCCCATTTTCTCTTACTCCAAACTGTCCTCCAAGTATTCAATTTTCCTTCAATCCTTTCTTCCACGCACCTGTGTCAGGGCTCTGCATCTAGTATGCTACAAAACTAGCTGTACTCAGGCAACAGCCAAGCGATGCATTCTTATGATGCGAAACAGCCTTTATCTGACTAAGAAGACAAGCAACTGCTCAAAGAGACCAAGGCAGGTAACTCTTGACAAGTTTGCCTGTATGTCACTCACTGTCCCAAAGTTCAAGACTTCTCACAGCCTTCCCCAAACTGGCCATACCCTGTAGCAACTCTCTGTGTGCTGATCATACAACAGAGGTGCCAAACTATTTGATTACAGGCCCAGCAAGAGCATCTCCCATCAACATAACATACCCTGTAGCAACTCTCTGTGTGCTGATCATACAACAGAGGTGCCAAACTATTTGATTACAGGCCCAGCAAGAGCATCTCCCATCAACATAACATACCCTGTAGCAACTCTCTGTGTGCTGATCATACAACAGAGGTGCCACACTATTTGATTACAGGCCCAGCATGAGCATCTCCTATCAACATAACCATCAGTGACCTGATCTATCATATTATATCATATACGGCATATAGGCTTTTAAATAGCCTTTAGCCTGCTATTTCCTTTTAGTTTATAAGGAAACGCGATTTAAAACTTTTTGTTTTTTGATTTTGTTATTTATATATTTTTTATTTATTTTTTAAAGAGTACAACATACAGTGAAAACAAGCAAACTGATCTGCATACTAATTAATTACTGAATACTTATGTTAGTATGGAAGCAATAATCTTCCCAAAAATTATCTAATTTGTTTTTAAAACTATTGAGTGTTCCTGCGGTTGCAGTATCATTTGGTAGAGAATTCCAATTGTTAATAACCCTGTTTGTGAAAAAATGTGCATAAATATTAGTATGAACTAATGATCTAGCTATGTGATTGCATGCCTGCCAACAAATACAGTATGAAGCTTTACTTTCTGCCCTACACACACATTTCCAAACAATAGTACATACTCAAGGCAATCCATTCAATTCACAGTGTAGGTCCACTCCTCAATTCAATCATTGTGAACTAAACCTTTTTGACACAGCATCACAGTATGGTCACACCAATCTGTCAAATAATCAGTGACAAAGATTCTTTTTAAAATAAAAGGAACAATAATTACTTACAGGGCATAGGTTCCTTTGTATATAGCATGACAAGAGCTGGCACACCTCAAGCTCAGCTGCTGGGTCAGTCAATAACTGATTTCCTCTCAAAGATCCTCAAACTTGAAAAGGTGAGTGAACTTGTTTTGTAAATACATAACCTGATTGGCTGTGAAGGTCATGTGATGGCCTTCAAAAAACTAAAATTGCTTTTCTACTAATTAATATTACTTATTACTATTTATTCCAAGTTATAATTTATAAGCCTAACTCCTATTACTACATAACTTTAATAATTATATTTTAATTTATTTATGTATTTAACTATTTATTTTAAACTTTCAAAACCCCTACTGAAACAGTCAAGCAACAGGTGGCCAGACACCACAAGTGCACAATTAACAAAAACCTTTAGCTCCACCCTCTTACATCTTTATCCCTGGGGCTCTATCGTAAAAATAGTTCCACCTTATGGAAGTTCTGTGCTTGTAACTTCCTCTAATCTGCCACTTTCTTTGACTCTGCCTTTTCCCTTTGCTTGTTGTCATCTACTATCTTTCTGCCTAACCCGTCCATTCTCCGCCTTTTTTCACAACACACTTTCAAGAAGATTTCCTCCAGCCAAAGTCGGACTTGCTGGGCCTAACTATTTCTTAGTTAGGCGCATAACGGCAGCATGACACATCTGCGCTCATAATTGACAGGCACCTGTCTGAGCGATCGAAGAAGAAGAAGAAGAAGAAGAATACAGTTGTTCACAGGCAGACCAACAGGCACGAACACAACTCCCGGGGGCAGAGGTCACAGATTACTGAATAGAACAAAAATCATACAAACAAATCTTCAATGCAAGGCGCACTAGTCTACGTCTAACAAAACCATTCCACGATAAGGCCGGGTTCACATTGGACGCGCAAGTTCCGTACGGAAAACCCTAAATAAGTGGAAGAGAGGATAAAAGTTTACGCATAGTGGGGAAATTTGGACACGTGCGCAAATCTTTTTCCTTCTTTGTTTCACCTATTTATGCACGGGTTTCCGCATGGAATATCTGGCCTTAGGCCTTGTGCACATTAGATCTGCAATCCGCAAGTTCCGTACGGAAACCACTTACACTTAACCCTTTCAACGCCAGACATTTTTCAGCTAAAATTTTCCATTAAACTTACCTGGGTAGAGAAAAGATTATGTCTGCAACATTCAAGACTCAGGTGGATTCCTCTGTGACATGTATAAAATAGGGTCTATCCTTACCTCCCAAAAATTAAGAACATATTTCATTCCTCATTTGATGCCTTCATGGGTGCTCCTGGGAAATTAAAATAATCCTGCAATCCGGCAGAATGCAGGGTCAGCGCGCGCACACACACACACACATTTACTGCTCTTTTTGCACCCCTCAAGACTATAACAAGTGCTACATTCCTTTGAATATAGCAAATGCCTATATAGGCCCTTTTTATTGTACATGTGTGTGTGTGTGTGTGTGTGTGTGTGTAAGAAAATCGTTGCTTCTCAAATTCTCATAATCCGAGGACGCCGGCTCTAGCCGATTTAAAAATCCTGCAATTCAGGACATCCTGCAGGAAGCAGCATCCATGTGCCTTTCAGTAACATGGGTGTTAAATCATTGTGGTGCCAAGAGGCGACAGTGGCGTTGAAAAGGTTAAATAAGAAACAAGTGGATGGGATTACGAATAGGTTCCTGCCTGTAATGGGCACACTCTTTCATAATCTCTTACTTCCAGATTATTTTCCTGCGGATTGTGCAAGGGTTTCCATGTGAAACTTGCGCGCATATGCACACACAGGCATAATTCGAACCAGTTATACCGCAAAAATTAATGCACACAATAAAATGAATGCAATACATAGACAGAGTGCAGTACAAGCCAAACAAAACCGTAACAAAATCATATTCATATAACAGGAGCACAGCTACAACTAAAAGAAGACCACCAGTACCGGAGATACAGAAGAAGTGTATGCCACAACAAAATGCTAACAAGCTCCGCAGGAAAGCGGCATAGTGATAAACCTACCTCCACTTCCTGAGAACGCGTGTAATGAAAAGAAAATTTTAAGCAATGAATAATTTAACTAAAGTAGTCTAATGTCTACGGTTTAAAATATTTTAAGCAAGCAAACAGAAAAGAGGTGTGCGGTGGACGGACGCTCACACAGTAAACTGGTAACGTGCACACATATACGCACACACACACATACACACATGAAGTGCACATATATGTGCACACACACACGCATGTACACGCACACACACCACACAACACATTTGTTTTATTTCCCCTTCTAATTGCCAATTATGCACACACACCCAGAGATAAACACATGAAGTGCACATATGCACGCAAGCACACACACACACACACACACCACACAACACATTTGTTTTATTTCCCTTTCTAATTGCCAATTATTGGGTATCAAAAACACACAAACATGCGCACACACAGAGAGAGATAAACACATGAAGTGCACATATGCACGCAAGCACACACAAACACACAACACATTTGTTTCTTTCTTCCTTCTAAAACACACAAAAAACGCACAGACATCAACACATCAACCTGATGAAGTGCACATATGCACGCAAGCACACACACACACACACCACATCACACATCTGTTTCATTCCCCCTTCTAATGGCCAATTATTTGGTATCAAAAACACACAAACATACACAGACACACAGTGCCACCCCACCCTCCCCTACCCCCACATATATGTAACCAACAAAACAAGCAAACAGGATGGTCATTTAGCCAAGTGGATGAGATAAGACAAAAGGGTCAGATAAGTTATGTCAATCTGCCTTACATAATGGACACTATGGGCAAAATGCATAGATTTGGAGAGACACAAATACGCCAATAGGTTTTCCTATCCTGATGACAATCTCAGCAATTATTATTCGCCTCAGTGCATTTGTGTGGAGTGCTAATTACCGTATTTTACGGACTATAAGTGATGCAGCACAGGAAAAGGAGGCTAAAGTTGGGCAGCCACAAGAGAGAGAAAGAGAGAGAGAAAGAAAGAGAGAAAGAGAGAAAGAGAGAGATATGTTTGATTGAAAAATTGTTAAAAATACACTATTAGAGATAGATGAATTCTGTTTTTTGCCTATTAATATGTTGTCTCTGGCCTTTCTGAAAATATGAATAAGTAAAAAGTGATCATTTACGACATTAGCCTGGTTTTCCTGTGCTGTCTGCATTATTAAGGTTATATTTTTTTTCCAGACTGAGACCCCTGTGCCTTATAATATCATATATTAAATATGACTATATATAGTAAGAAACTATAAAAGTATAATAACAAAATAACAATTTTGTGTAAAATTTGAGGGGTGCACCGCATACAGCTATAGTCTGTAAAATAAGGTAATATTAACAGGCATTGAAACCATTCACCGATAAAATAGCAGAAAGGTGGAATACTAGATAGAGTCATAGACACAGTCATGTACACAGACAAAGAAACAGAGACATTGCATACAATTTAATGTTTTACATGTGACCCAGCACCGCAAAGGGACATTAACCTCTTGACTGCCACCAAGGTATTACGTACTGACCTGATGACATCACTGATGATGTCATCAGATGAAGAGGAATAACCCTGATATGCTGGCTTTTGCTCTAACACAGTCAAGAGAGCAATATACCTAGACCATTTTTTTCAGATTGGCTCTATCAGTTGTCTTTTTCATATCATGATTTGCCCAATGATTTTTTCTTTCATTTTCTCTGGCTGTCAAGGGGTAAAGTGTCAAACTGATCATTCTCAGACAATTACACACTTCAAAACTTCAGACAATTCTCTTTCTAATGATACAATTACAAGAAACATTCGTGTATCTTTTTCCGTTCCAGAGTTATAAATATTTAAAGTTAGTAGGGTGAGTGTCGGCCATTCGAGAAAACAGTCTAAAGTCTAGCCTAGCTGAAGATAATGCATTGACTTTCTCGTTTTAAAGGCCTTATAAGACCATTTAGAGACCATATTAAAGATTATCCTTTATAAATATGAAAGTTAACATGTTACTTGTCAGAAAATACAATACCAATAACTCAAAATTGACAAAAAATAAATTTTTGACTTTCCCAGCCAGTTGTGAAAAACTATCCCAGCGACTTAATGTCCCTTTCATGGTGCTGGGTCACATATATATATATTATAAAGCAGGTAAAATAAGATTCAATATGCTGCTCTTCAACACATAGATTTGACAGGCACAGACATTCACACTGACACTGACAGACAGACAGATCAACAAACACAGCTTGCAGGTAGAACGTGTGCTCTCAGGTTCTGCTGTGTATCAGGTGTGTTAAGTTATATTACTGTTAGTTATGCATGAAATAACTCACACTCTCTCTCAGTCACAGACAAACAAACAGACCTAATTTGCATATCAAACAGGCTATACTCTAGGCCTGTTACTTTATACTGGTCAGGTGGATGACACAATGGAAACATTCACAAACAAACAGACAGACAGACAGACAGACAGAAAAACAGACAGACCTAACTTGCATATTAAACAGGCTATACTCTAGGCCTTTTACTCTGCAATGGTCGGGTGGATGACACAATGGAAACATTCATAGACAGACAGACAGACAGACATACAAACAAACAGACAGACCTAACTTGCATATCAAACAGGCTATACTCTAGGCCTGTTACTTTGCACTGGTCGGGTGGATGACACATGGAAAGATTCATAGACAGACAGACAGACAGACCTAACTTGCATATCAAACATGTATAATTTTAGTACTTCATAGACCCCCAAATGGGGGTCCCTGGAAGCCCTGGGCAGACAGACAAACAGAAAAACAGACATACCTTGCATATGGAGCAGGTGAATTTCGGCCCGCCGTATTCTTCGTCAGTGCAGTCGGTGTGGTAAGCTCGGAAACACTCATTCAAAAGTCATTGACAGGCACACAGACAGACAGACAGACAGGCAAACAGACATACTTTGCATATGGAGCAGGTGAATTTCGGCCCGCCGTATTCTTCATCAGTGCAGTCGGTGTGGTAGGCTCAGAAACATTCATTCAAAAGTCATTGACAGGCACACAGACAGGCAAACCGACATACTTTGCAAATGGAACAGGTGAATTTCGGCCCGCCCTACTCTTCGTCAGTGCAATCGGTGTGGTAGGCTCGGAAACACTAATTCAAAAGTCATTGACAGGCAGGCACTGCAGGCTCCCAATCATCCCGCAAAAGAAGGGGTCCCGGGGACTCCTTCACTTACAGCATAGAGGGTCCTAGAGGCGGGATAGAGGGTCCCAGTGGCATAGCGAATGCTAAAAATATTTTTTCTAGTGCATCCCTGGGACACATTCTTACAGAGGGTCCTGTAGAATTTTAGTACTTCATAGACCCCCAAATGGGGGTCCCTGGGCAGACAAACAAACAGAATAAACAGACATACTTTGCAAATGGAGCAGGTGAAATTTGGCCTGCCGTACTCTTCGTCAGTGCAATCGGTGTGGTAGGCTCGGAAACACTCATTCAAAAGTCATTGACAGGCACACAGACAGGCAAACAGACATACTTTGCAAATGGAGCAGGTGAATTTGGGCCCGCCGTACTCTTCGTCAGTGCAATCGGTGTGGTAGGCTCGGAAACACTCGCTGCACAGCAACATGTCCCCCGGTTCGTGACACGTGAAGCAGTACCAGTCATGGTCGTCCCTCATCTGAGAAAATAAAGACAACAAAATCAGTCATCATTCCCCCGAAGACGGAGTGTGGCTGTCCATGTGGCAACGGTCACGCACGTAATGCTCTCATCCCTAGCTGATGCATTTGTTCCATAGTGTTCAGGCACTTCGGCTGTTGGGATGATCCCTTGAGTCTTTTAGCCAGGTATGTCAAAAACAACGACAACAACACAACCATCGTCGTCATCGCTATTATCATCAACATTGTTATTGTATTCATCCAATATAATAACAAGGTCTTATAAGGGAAGGGTCTTATAACAATATAAGGGAGGTAATTTTAATACAAAGAAGGCCAGGGTAAAGTCTCAGAGAAGTAGGTCCTATGTGGGAGGGAGTCTTCTAATGGGAGGTCTTATAAGGGAGGTTCCACTGCATATCCACATTTACAACCAAAAGGGAGTTAATTTGGTGACCGAAAAGGAGCAAAGAACGATTGCTTTCTCTGTCAAGATATTATCTCCTCTAACGGGGCGAAAATGCGTGATTTTGCCAAGTTTAACACACAAACACCACACTAACCCTATCCAATCAACCAACCTCACAATCGTTAAACTTTTTTTCCACCTAACCACTACAGGTACAGTGGAACCTCCGTTATAAGACCTTTAAAAATCATCCAAAATGAGGTCTTATATTATAAGACCTCATTTTGGATGATTTTTAAAGTTATAAGGGAAGTGTCTTATAAGGGAAGGGTCTTATAAGGGAGGTAATTTTAATACTCACAAAGAAGGGCAATGTATGAGAGAAGTAGCCTATCAAGTAGGTCTTATGTGGAGGGAGTCTTATAATGGGAGGTCTTATAAGGGAGGTTCCACTGTATACCCACCATATCCTCCTCATCGGCAGTAGGGATCTTGTAGCCTTCCTGCTCGAGTCCGGTGCGCTGACCCTTGAAGCCGACGGCCGTGTACTCCATGATGAAGCCGTCGCCGACCACACTGTTGAGGTGGCGCCGGCACTCGCCCAGGCCCATGCCATACTCGCGCTGCACGAACTTGGAGATGCGCTCCACGTTGGGGATCTGCTTCTGCTGGCGGATGAACACCACCGCCTCCATGAGCCGCTTGGTGATGGCCACCGTGGCCTGACGTCGCTTGGCTGGGCGCACCATGGTCACCGCCTGACAGACATGCACGCGCAAGCAAATTGTGTCGTTATCCTAAGTTTCATCACAAGTTGAAGTCCCCTGAAGTCGGAGTATGGCCGCCCATGTGGCGGGGCCCTTTAAAAGCAGCCATACACGTAATCTTCCCACCCAAGGCCATGCGAAATGTCGACATGGCACTGGGTGTGCCCCCCGAGCGTTTAAGCTGGGGAACGAAAACAGCATCACAAGTTGATTTTAAGAACCGTTCTTCACAAAGTCAGAAGGCTTTAATTCTGACGTTTCAGTTCACTGGGCACACCATGGTCACCGCCTGACAAGACATGCACGCGCAAGCAAATGTGTCGTTATCCTATTCCTAAGGCCCCCCCAAAAAAATGTCTGTTTGGGGTTTCATCAGTTTGAGAAATAGGCTAGGCTTTTTTTCTCTTTTAAACTTGTCTTTGGCCCATCACACTGCATCATATATATATAGTGCATGTGTGTGAATATATAAATTTTAATAAAACAAAACAGTGTCTACTTTTGCATTTATGATGTTTTATGTTTCTGTTTGCTCGCTTCCTTTCGTTTTCTTTTTTTCCCATTCGTCAAAAAAAAAGTTCAGGCTCGGCGGCCAAAAACTAAGGTCGGTCGGGAAACAGGAAACCAACTTTTTTTTTTGGTGTGTGCCTAAGTTTCATCACAAGTTGATTATATTTTTAAGAACCTTTCTTCACAAAGTCAGATGGCTTTAATTCTGACATTTCAGTTCACTGGGCGCACCATGGTCACCGCTTGACATGCATGCTCAAGCAAAAGTGTCGTTATCTTAAGTTTCATCACAAGTTGATTTTAACCCTCTCATCGCCACTGTCGCCTCTTGGCACCACAATCATTTAACCCTTTCACTGCCAGCCATATTTCAGCCAAAAATTGCTGTTAAATTTACCTGGGTAGAGAACAAAATCCGTCTGCAGTATTGGGGATTCTTCTGTGATATCCCTACTTCCCAAAACTAAGACAATAGGGTCTTTGGATAATAGACCCCATTTTGACGCCTTTTAGTGACATAGGTGTCACTGTGGTGCTAAAATTTAAGTGTGTGTTGGTGGTGAAAAGGTTAACAGTAATAACACCCATGTCACTAAAATGCATCAATAGAGGGTCTGGTATTCAGTGACCTTTAATATGTTCTTAATTTTGGGAGGTAAGGATAGGCCCTATATATATGATGCATGCCGCAGAGGAATCCCCAATATTGCAGACAAAATCTTTTCTCTACCCAGGTAAGCTTAATGGTAACATTTAGCTGAGGAATGGCTAGCGTTGAAAGGGTTAAGAACCTTTCTTCACAAAATCAGAAGGCTTTTATTCTGACGTTTCACACATTGTGACCATGGTAACAAAGTGTAACCGCCTGCGAGACGAACTGTGTGTCTGACGTTAACCTAAGTTTCATCACAAGTAACTCAAGTTGATTTTAAGAACCTTTCATTTGAAAGTTTCAACACAAAGTGACAGTCAGAAAGCAATAATTCTGACAACGTTTCGCTGGGCGCATCATGGTGAAATAAAGTGCCAGCAACAGTGCAAGGAGATTTAATAACCATTGACGGTAAGGACAACATAACAGTAACACAGCTCAATGTAATCATGAATGATAGTAAGTAAATGCAGCCTGTAAAACAACCTAATAATCCCAGTCTGCAAGACAACTATTGTGGTAAATTTATATTAAAAGCCAGCAAGAAGACAACAAAATTATGTCTATGTGTAATTTTTTCTGTTCTTTTTTTGTTACCAATGAGGGCTTTTGCTGAGAAATAAAACACCCCTTTTTGTTGGTCTCATTCCAGGGCTGGCCAAAACTACTAGCCTGGTAGCCCGAGGCTAGTAATGTGGGCGAGTAGAGTATTTCAAAAGTCACAAGTCCAATGGGCAACTGTAAATTTCAGTACTGCATGGCCGTTGTTGTTTTTTAACCACTGAACCTTCCCACACCACCTCTCCCTTCCAACCCACTATCAAAGCAAGCTCAGCTGTCTGCTAAGATAACAACATACCAGCAATGGTGCTGAAAAGAAAGGAAAGGCAGTCTCCTCCCCTTCTCTCTCTCTCTGGAACTCTCTCTTCCTATTATTTCTTTCTGTTTACTTCTCTCCTTTCTCTTTCCTTCCCACTCTTTTTTCTCTTCACTCTCTCTCATTTCTCTTCTTTTTTCTCTCTCCTTCCTTCTCCACTCTGTGTATGTGGGTTTTTTTCTCTCAGAAATTTTTGTTGCTGTTTTCTTCTGGCTATTGAAAATGTGTTTGGGCAAGTAAATTTTTGTAAGCTACTCACCCAGAATAGTGAGTGAAAATTTTAAAGTTTGGCTAGCCCTGCATTCCATTTTTCAGTGCTTAAAAGATATATGTTAAAGAATTAAACGTGTCAAATAAATAAGTGTGTGTGTGTGTGTGTGTGTGTGTATGTGTGCACGTGCATGTGTGTGACTGTGTGTGTGTGTGTGTGTGTGTGTGTGTGTGTGTGTGTGTGTGTGTGTGTGTGTGTGTGTGTCACTGTGTGTCACTGTGAGTGTGTGTGCATCTGCATCAGGTACGTTGGCAGAGACCCAATTCTAGCATAAACACCAATGGAAGACTGAGGACAACACAAATAAAATAAATGTAATAAAAAAAAAAGACAATTAACAAAAAATAATGATTGCTGTTGCCAGTCTTGGAGATAAGAGGCGACTCTTGAACTGAAGGCCTCTGTCGTCTCAGATCCCAGTCTCTTCATTGAGGCTGTTGCAGTCTCGCACAGTTCGCGGGAAGAAGCTGTTCTTGCAGACTTCCATATTGCTGAACTCGATGTTATAGCAGCGGGTGTTATTTCTTGCGAACTGCGCTATGACGTTCTGAGACTGACTTCCTTCAGATCTTGTTGGCCTTACTGGCTTCTTATTTCTGGCAGGAGTGATGAAGTCGTCAGACCGTGATGTTTCTGTCTCTTATTTAAAGGGGTCTGTGTTCCCGATTACGCAGATCTGTACGTAAATTACGTACAAAGTTTCAAGTTTGACGTATACATTTTTCAGTCAATACGTCATTGTGACGTACAGTTTTTCTCTCAGCCAATTGCTTCCTCAAACGTGTTCGCCGCGATCAGAATGTTGAAGCCATTTCGGCTTGCTGGAAACGATCAACAGAATATACTGGGCCTATTCTTTCACTACTATACCAATTACCATGCTTGAAGCAGACGACAAAAACTATCATGAACCACAGAGTAATTTCCCTTTGTTTCTCGCCACCCATGCTGCTCGCATGTGCACTGCTGCCAAGCCAAGTCCGCGCGTTTCTTGGAAGCAAAAAAATGGCGCTGCTTCGCTGGATTGCGAAAACTTCGACGCAAAGTTCTTCCAAAGACTCTGAAGTTTTAAGTGAGGTGACAAAAACCCTCGAACCAGTTCCAGGCCCTTCAAGTTCTACTTCAACTGTCAGTAGTGATGGTTTTTATTTTGACCCTCAAATTTTTTCAAATGACCCTTAAAATTTAGGGGCAAAGGGTCATGATGACCCTTAAATATAAGTTAAAAATTTGGAAGCATGGGGAACACTGGGGGCAATATGGAAGTCATGTCCATGGAGTATATGAGGATATGAGTTACACAGCCAGGGTTTCTTGAGGAATAATCCTGCTTTATGAAGTGGGCAGAGTGGCATTGGATTCCCTCAAGCTTGTCAATGTCCTTCTGGTGATATGGATCCCACACAACAGAGCTGTACTCTAGGGCAGACCTGACAAGCGAGGTGTATGCTGCTTTCCGACATTCCTGGGGGTAAAAACGCAAGTTCCTCCGAAGTAAACCGAGGCTGGCATTAGCTCTTTGGGCTATTTTGATGACACGCTCAGACCAGGACAAGTTGTTTTCCAGTTTGACTCCGAGTCTGAGGTAGGGTATCGAGTTTACATGTTGAGTTGGTAGAAATGGCATGAGTTTCTGATGCTGAGGATAAAGCATTTAGTGGTGCTAGACTTTCTCCCACAATCATTCGCCCATGCTTCGAGGTTCACGAGATCTCTCTGCAGGATTTTGTGGTCCTCCTCCAATTTGATTTGCCAATACAGGAGACAGTGCGTGTGAGTTTGTGTGTGCATGTGTGTGTCTGACTCTGAGTGTATGTCTCATGGAATTGGAGAACGGACAGAGAGAATGTGTGTGTGTGTGTGTGTGTTACTCTGTGTGTATGTGTCACACACACACAGTGTGTGTGTGTGTGTGTGTGTGTGTGTGTGTGTGTGTGTGTGTGTGTGTGTGTGTGTGTGTGTGTGTGTGTGTCTATCACTAAGTAATTTCTTCTGGACACAGTTCCTCTTCTTTAAATTATTAACCAAGTTTTTATAAATCTCTGTAAAATAAACAAACATGGGGACAGCCCAAACTAAATGGTCTGTGAAGTGGAAGACACTGCTAGGCTGGGTTAGGCTAGCATGTCTTTTGAGCAGATGGGCGGAGCACACGGCAACCCAAACGACGCTATGAAACTGACAACAAACATACTTAGATTACAATAGTTTAGCCGAATTTCTGACACTAACAGAAAAAGAGAGTAATTACCCTTTGTTCAATTTTAACAAGGCAATATTTACGACTATATTTGCCCAGCCATTTTAACAATAGTTAGTACTAAAGTTGTGGCCAATTCAGCAGTTCTTTTCGTCGCCGATAAAGGTGCTCTAGATCTATTATAATCATCCGCGATGTCCGAGTTACGGATCATGTCACGATGCGACACTCATAATCGACGTCGTGACCTGCAAAACGCATGCACTACTTTCGACAAATATGAAATATGGACGTATGGAGCAATAAAAACAACAGAAAAATCAAAATACCTCTCAAAAGATGCCGTGGAAATTAGTAACTCTGACAGCGAACAAAAGTAAATAAATGGAAGCAAACACTGTTATGCCGACACGGAATGGGAAACTCACACGAACGCAAGCATCCTGCTGGGGTCGCGACGGTTACGTAGAGCACAAAAAGTGACGCGTCATCAAAATCGCTAAGGGAGGTACTCAAAGCGTGGTGACGTTTTTTGCATTCGCTGCAGGGAAAATTCCGTGTTGCAGACAAGAGAGATCAACGTTCTCCAGAAAATTTGCTAAAAATGCCACGAATAGTCGAATGTGTTCCCAACTTTTCTGAAGGGAGGAACAAAGAGGTAAGCTTAATCTCTCTGATGCTCAATTTTGGTTAATCGTTTGAATAAATTTGTGTTTTGATTTGCCTAAAAGAAAAAGAAAATGTGTGAGTCTTGTACAGTTGCAGTTGCACTCTTGAAGAAGCTTGGACAGGTGGAAGCACGGAACCTCAGCTACCTGAGCACTGTAGTTTGCAATCCTTATCAATGTCAGTCAACAGTGACCCAGATAACTGCATCTAGTGCTGGCTAATACAGTGATAGGAAAAATGATAAGTTTTGTAGTTTGCGCAAATGGTTTTCTTGAATTCAGATTAGCATAGCATACTCAGTCTGCATAGCATAGCAATTTCAAGAATTTGGCACTATAGGCTTATTTTGCCTTTTGCCCTCTAGATATTGTTTCAAGTAATATCATATAATGATATATACTACTTTTTTTTACCCGTGAACTAATAGGCTTTTGTGTATTTATTTGAATCCTAATAAAGTTCCTCTAAATGTTCCTCTTTTTTCGTGCTGCCCCCCTAAAGTGCAGCAGAATCTTCAGCGTGTTGAAGTTGGCTGCCTAAGGTGAAAAAGAAGAAGAAGAAGAGAAGTACATCACGCTTTTATGTACTTTGTTAGGTTGTAATGTATGTCTGCTGTGTGACGGTGACCCAGTTCATTTGGTGATTTGTTAAAAAAAATATCGTGGACAAATTAAAGCTGCACTGACTCAACTTCATTTTTGGTACTTCCAGTTCTACAACTTGTTGGTGTGTTATGAGTTCTTGTAGTACAACTCACTACAAGAACTCATAACACACAAACACACACACACACACACACACACACACACACACACACACACACACACACACACACTATTGTGTCAGCGCAGAGAACGACACCCTTCAAGTCAAACTGGCAGAAGTCTGACACCAGGTCCTTGACAACTTCACACTCTGTCCTTGACAGAGTAAGGTGCCCGAGCTCTGTTAAAGTACAGGGTCACTGTAATTCTCTTTGAGTTATCAACATAGACTTGGATCACCGACCTACTGAGAAATGCTCAATGCTGGGATAGGATAATCGATCCATAGGGGCAGGGAATGTACCTTTTTGTCGAAGCCAAAGTCTGTTGTGTAAATCTTTACATCTTCCTCTGCAATAGCGGAGTATCGGTAGAATATACAGTTTCTCCATACTGCTAATTCATTGGCAGAGCAAGAAAACCGTTTCTGTATGAAATCCAAGGTTGGTTGGAGTTTGCTTTCTGCACCATCTGGTGTTTCACCCTTTGTTGATGTCTACTGCAGAAAATCCATTACGTTATATTTTATTCATTCTTTTCATCCATATTCCGCTTTCTTACACAGACACCGGACCTTAAAACTGTTTATCCTACATTTTAAAAACCCATCATACAATGTATGTAGACGTTCACCGAATATGTTTTTTTACAAAACTGTGTTCTTCTAAAAAGCGCTTATGGTAGGCAGTATTTCATTTAGCACACACGTTAGAAGTCGAGATGTAAACAAAGGGGAGACAACTGATGGAGATCGGAAGTCAAAACAGTTTCACGTGCACAACGAAAACCAGTTGACCCACTTTCCTTCATGATCGATAACACGAACGTGATTACTTTTTGCATTTCAATGTTCTCCATTATATGTACTATTTTACTAACCTTCCACGTGTCCACTTTGCAATCGGAATACACCTTTGTGAGCACGGACACAACACTCAACACTGGTACAAATTTCAGTATAGTCCCTTCGGTCAAACTACACAAAAATGCATTAAACATACAGCAAGTATCGCGTCGTGTCGACATGACATGACTTCTGTGTTGTACTACTTGTAGTTGCAGTTGTACACACACACACACATGCACACGCACACACACACACACACATACACGCATACATGCATGCACAGACACAGACACACACACAGTCATATAATACACACTCGCCCATGCACACACAGACACGCACGCACGCACACAGTGACACACACACACACACGCATGCTCATACAGACTCACGCGCATGCACGCATACACACACACGCACACACACAGTCATATGATTGATACACACTCGCTCATGCACACGCACACACACACACACACATTACATAAGCATACACTCAAAAAGACACATGCACTCTCCTCTCCCTCTCTGTTTTTATCTATCCCTCCTCCTCCACCCCCCTCTCCTCCCCCATCCCCCCTCCTCCAAAAAAGCCCACACCAAACAAAAACAACACATTTCCATTCCGAGAAAATGATTCATTTTTCTTTTCATTTTCTTCCTCTCCTTAGGTGATTGAATCCATCGCCAATGCCATCGCCCACACGGATGGCTGCAGCCTATTGGACGTGGACCCGGGGCTGTCGACCAATCGCACGGTGTATACCTTCGTGGGCAGCCCCGAGGCCGTCATGGAGGGAGCCTTGTGCGCCGCCCGCGCCGCCTATCAGCTCATCGACATGAGGGGACACCAGGGTATGGAGAGAGAGAGGGGGAGAGAGAGAGGAGAGAGAGACACTGTGTCACTGTGTGTTGATGCTTTATTCAACAGTTGTATCATGAATGTGTTGTGTTTTTGGGTGGGGTGGATGGTGTGTGATGGTGTGTGTGTGTGTGCGTGTGTGTGTGTGTGTATGTATGTCTCTGTGTGTGTGTGTGCGCACACGTGTATGTGTGTCTCTGTGTGTGTGTGCTTGCGTGTGTGTGTGTGTTTATGTGTGCGCATGCGCACGTGTATGTGTGTCTCCGTGTGTGTGTGTGTGTGCGCACGCATGTATGTGTGTGTGGGTTATGCCTATTCTTGTTGCATGTGTGTAAGCGATTACCGGTACATGTCTTTGTTGAACTTGTTTTGGGTTGTTTTTTTGTTCAGCGCATAGAGCTCCATATTGGGTGGAGGAATGCTCTATATAAATGCTTCACTATGATTATTATCATCATTATTATTATTATTATTATTGAGCTTGCCTTTTTGTTTTTCAATTTTTTGTCTATATAAATTCTGAATTGAATGTGTCTTGTCTTATTTTTCAAGCCTAATCATGAATAGATCTGGAATTTAAATCCTGTGTAGCGAGGTCATGGTTGGACAAGGCTTGACTTCTTAAAGACCCCCCACGTCACGTGTCACATTCCCTCTTATGCTTAAATTTAAGGTTTATAATATAGAGTACTAACAGGCCTGCGCGTTGGTGTTGAGTATGCGTGTACACCCCCCCCCCCCCTTGAAATTATAGAGAAATCACGTCATGCTTTCATCATTTTGGGGGGTATGCAATCCCCCTTGGTAGTACCAATGGTACTCTAGTCAAAATGAAAAGCAGAGGAGCAACATTTTTAATGAAACTGGAATAAAAAGTCATGCCAGGGAGAGAAGAAAGGAAAGAAGTACCAGAGAAGATTCCATATTTTACGGACTATGACAGTATAAGGCACTACTTTTTCCCCAGACTCAGATGTTAACCCTTTCATCACCACTGTCGCCTCTTTGCACCACAATGATTTAACACCCATGTTACTGAAAGGCATCAAATGAGGGTCTGGTATCTTGTGACCTTATGTTCTTAATTTTGGGAGGTAAGGATAGGCCCTATTTTATGCACGCCGCAGAGGAATCCCCAGTATTCCAGACGAAATCTTTTCTCCACCCAGGTAAGTTTAATGGTAAATTTTGGCTGAGGAATGGCTAGCGTTGAAAGGGTTAATTCAGTTTGCGTGATCTGCAACCTACCAGATGAATTGAAGTGTATTGTGATCTAATCAACTGGCACCTGATCTTTAGTAAATACATTATGTGTGTGACCATATTGTATGTTTGAGACTGTGCTTTAACCCTTTCACCGCCAATGTCGCATTTATGCACCACAATGGTTTACAACCCATGTCACTAAAAGGCATCAAATCAGGGACTGTTATCCGGATACCATATTTTCTTCATTTTTGGAGGTAAGATTAGGCGTAATGTTATGCATGTCACGGAGGAATTCCCAGTATTGAAGATATTTATTTTTTCTCTGCCCATTTATTAAGTTTAAGGATATTTTTTGGCTGAAAAATGGCTGGCGGCGAAAGGGTTAAATGACCCAAAGTGTAACTTAGCTTACTGCACACACAGAGCCCTTTCTGCTGATTATGCCATTCACACAGTGTTGCTGGGTGAACAATACCCCGCTGTTCTTCTTACCACTGACACTATCATCCAACTTCCAAGGCTGTGAAAGGAATGTATGTATGGCACAATGTTATCTTCAAAGGTGGATTTAACAAGCTCTGTCATTTTTTTCCAAATCAGTAAAAACAAAAACAAACAAAAACCCCACTTTTTGTGAGTAACTTATTATTTTATTTTTAGTGACTTGTTCAATACTGGATTAGTTTGTCAACTAACATTGAGGCTGCACTTAACATAAATATATTAAAAAATCTTCTGGACCAAGACATGATGATGTTAATTTTTTTATTTTACTACTTTCGATGAATGATATTGATAATAAGAAAAAAAGTCCATTCTATTTTTTGGGTTAAAATTCATGGGTTTAGATGTAGAAAGCAAGCCACCCTGATACAAATCAAAGTCACGCAAGCCACCCTGATACAAATCAAAGTCACAAACGAGAAAGGGCATAAAAGGGCCGCGAGGCCCACTTGCAGCCCTGATCACTACTACTACTCATCCTCCTCCTACTATTACTACTACTTTTTCCCATTGATTCAGATAGAAAATGAAGATGATATCTGTGCGTTAGGTGAAAATTTGCTAGGTTTTTTTAGGCACTGTCCTGAAAAAATGAAATCTACTGCGTCAGATTGGATATTTCAGCATCATAAACAATAATAATAATAATGACAATTTATATAGCGCTTATTCTCCTTACAGGGCTCTAAGTGCTTTACAAAGAAGTTAAAAATCTGAGCAAAAACAACGCACTTATTATAGGTAAGGAACAACCCGAAACGAAATCACAATAACTACATTTACGTCCCCCACCCCCCCCCCCTTCACACTCCCCTAGAATCCAAACCATTACAAATAGCGTTTTCCATGCAAAAGGCATTTTCTCACACTACCCCCCTCTGCCCACCCCCGCATTCACCATCCTTCAAGTGATTACGCACAAGATCTGTGTTATCACTGGGATGGGAGCAATGCACATTGCCCGTTTATCCCTGCCCAAGATACTGCAGCGGATAATTGTATCCAAATAGGAATTGTTCGGAAATAATGAAGGGGAGTAATTTCATGGTGTGTGGGAGTGATCTTGCCTAGTTCAATCGGTCAAACGGGGGAAGTTACTCTACCATCTGGTAGATCCCCAGCTCTCGCTTTCGTGTGTTTGAGTAGACATATATATATAGCACTTAGAACACCGTGCGTCATTCTAAAAATTGATGTCATTTATATTTTTACGTCACATTTTGCAAGTTCTAAAAAAAATGTTTGCAAGTCGCTGACTCGCATCCTGTGGTTTCAAGCTTCGCCGCCATGCCACCATGGTTGTTTTGACCGAGTAAGTCGAGGTAATCAACTCTAATTTTCACGAAGTGCTCTCCCCTATTTTTTTTCGAAAATCATCTATTGCCGCAGTGCTTCTTCTTCTGCATTCCTGTGCCATTAGGCCACAACGGGTACGTATGTGTCCGTTTTCCAATTTTCACTGGTGTCCTCGCTGCATTCAGCCGACACATTCCGCAGTTGGAGGAGGCCGCAGTGCTAAATAATAATAATGTTGATGGTAATGATGGTACAGACTTCCCATTATAAGCCCCCTTCCTGCATAAGACCTACGTCTCTGAGACATTGAACTTCTTTGTGTTAAGATTACCTCCCTTATGAGACCTCGTTTTGGATGATTTTTTAAGGTAGGTCTTATAAGGGAGGTTCCACTTCATTAATGATGATTGATTTCCAGGGCAGCACCCTCAGATGAGAGTGCTAATGGACGTAACTATGCCCATTCATCCTTGACCATGGAAGATTGCGTCCAAATCGCCATAATGCTTAATAATAATGATGGTAATGATGATGATGATGATGATGATGATTTCCAGGGGAGCACCCTCGGATGGGAGCATGGATGTGTGCCCCTTCATGCCGGTCCAAGATACGACCATGGAAGATTGCGTCCAAATCGCCATAATGCGAAATAATGACGATGGTAATGATGATGATGATAATTCCAGGGGAGCACCCTCGGATGGGAGCAATGGATGTGTGCCCCTTCATCCCGGTCCAAGATACGACCATGGAAGATTGCGTCCAAATCGCCATAATGCGAAATAATGACGATGGTAATGATGATGATGATAATTCCAGGGGAGCACCCTCGGATGGGAGCAATGGACGTGTGCCCCTTCATCCCGGTCCAAGATACGACCATGGAAGATTGCGTCCAAATCGCCATAATGCGAAATAATAATGATAATGACGATGGTAATGATGATGATGATTCCAGGGGAGCACCCTCGGATGGGAGCAATGGACGTGTGCCCCTTCATCCCGGTCCAAGATACGACCATGGAAGATTGCGTCCAAATCGCCATAATGCGAAATAATAATGATAATGACGATGGTAATGATGATGATGATGATGATGATTCCAGGGGAGCACCCTCGGATGGGAGCAATGGACGTGTGCCCCTTCATCCCGGTCCAAGATACGACCATGGAAGATTGCGTCCAAATCGCCATAATGCTAAATAATAAAGACAATGGTAATGATGATGATGATTCCAGGGGAGCACCCTCGGATGGGAGCAATGGACGTGTGCCCCTTCATCCCGGTCCAAGATACGACCATGGAAGATTGCGTCCAAATCGCCAAAGCTTTTGGCGAACGACTGGCGCTAGAACTGGGCGTGCCAGGTAACTATGGAAATTGCTGTGAATTCATCATTATAAATAATCATGACTTCTGACTGTTTCATTTTGATTGAAATAGTGAGGCTAAGAGGGGAGATAATGAAATTGAATTTCATTTTGAACTCGGTGCGCTTTAAAAAGGGACACCCTGACGGATGAGATTTTGCAAGAAACACGTTGAGATCACCAGGAAAACACCTTTAGTAGGCTTTACAGAGATCGCAATACTCACTTTGCTCTGGTTTCCTAGAAATCAAACCATCAAATCGGCGATTCCACAAAGTGAGTGTTCCAACCTTTGAAAAGGCTGTCTTTCTGATGACCTCGACGTGTTTCTTGCAAAGTTACATTTTGGTCGTTTGTGAATTACCCTGACTCTCAAGCAAGGAGTCACTTTCGCTGGCTCTTGGTGCTGCAGCCTAGAGGGCATTAGTCAGCCTGTGGGGACCTTCCCCGCTGCCAGCTGTCAGGTCCTTTTGGCCGAGAGAGTGGGGATGTACCGTGGGCAAGGTTTCTTTGCTACAAACAGATCCCAGCCCATCCCACCAGAATAGTCGTCACACCGTCTGCTATTGGTGGAAGTCGTTATTGACACAGACTGTCTGGCACGCGTGAAAGGTGGTTGCGTGCGTGCTCCGTGAGGAAAGCATGTTAAAAGATTTGTTGTCTCGCTTTCATGTTTTAGGTGGTTGTTGTTGTCGTACCCTGGCTTAAAGACTCCAGGGATCATCAATCCAACAGCCGAAGCACTTGAACACTGTGGTACAAATGCACCAGCTAGGGACGAGAAAATTACGTGTCTGACCGTTTTTGATTACCCCTCAGCCACACTCTGACTTTGGAGGATTTTGGAGACTGATTATGTTATGCTAGGAGCTTGTCACGGCTAAAGACCAATCCCCGCATAACTATGCAGAGCATAACATTTTGAGGTAGCCTTGGTGTTCTAGCCTATGTCAGTTGGTCTGACAAAACCTTAAAGGTGGACCATGACGGATGAGTTTTTGCAAGAAACACGTCGAGATCGATCAATCAATCAATAACTTTAATGATCCCTGAGGATATTACAAAGCACATTCACAGGCTCGATAAACAAACAATGCTAAAGCATCTTATATATACAGTGGAATCCGCTTAATCGGCCACTTTTGGGACTAGGAAAAATATGGCCGATAAAGCGAATCGGCCGATAAAACGAACATCGAGATACTGTATGACGCAGTCAAAAGCAATGACGTCAAAATTAAATGTTGCAGTTCAAATTCAAATTCTTTCCCTTTTTGTAATGTGTGTGTGTGTGTTTATTAATCCTACAACTTGACAGAAGCACGAGTAAAAGACAATGATTTTGTTTTCTTGAGTGATTTTAGCGCCATGCAGGGTCTTTCAATTGACAACAGCTCACCTTCCAACTTCACACTCAACCATGTAAACGTCAAAAGCGTGTTGTCAGTTTGTCTGCCTCTGTTGTTCTCCCGTTCCAAAAGGGGTAAAGAGGAAAAATTAGAGAGAAAAAGTGGCCAATAAAGCGAAATTGAAGATTTCAGCTTTGGCCGTAAAAACAAACAAAATAACACATGCTTAAAGGCCCATACGCTTCTCGTAAATAACGTGCAGAATGATGCAAAATCGATCTGTATTGTAAACTCTGACATAATTCAAAGTCACAGACAAGCATAAAACTGAACGCAATCATACTGTGAGCTCAAAGTTAGCAAAACTGCGCTGACCTTTTTACTTCTGTGTACTCTGCTATCTTGAAATCTCGTCTAGGGGTAATTAGCTCAAATGACGCAGCTAAGGGTAGTCAGTAGGCCTAGTTTAGTAGTTAGTCCAGGCGAAATTAAGCTTGACCTTGTTTTGTGATATATATTAGGTTTTTATGTCGATCTAACATGATTTGAGGGTGCTGAATCTAAATCCGTTGGAGGTCAAGTTGTAAATGTTGGGCATTTTGAGCTATGATAAAATATTCAAAATGGCCACTATGGGACTCTAAAGAACTGTTGAAACATGCACTTACCGTAATTATGTTGTATCTAATGCTTTTATTTGTAAGAAAAATAGTATAGTTTGCTGAAATGATTCAAACTATGTGAACTATATCCTATTTTTGTACTTATTAGCCCCCAGCCACTCTGCAGAGAGGACTATCACGATTTTGTGTCCTTTCATTTGCCTGGCAATTATCTTAAGAACAATGTCAGAGGATCACTTCAAATTTGTGTGCTACTATTTTAATGAAGCTGATGAGCCCCTCAGTATACCTTATTGACTTTGACCTTTCACCTTGAGTATGTGATTTTAATGTATCAACTATACTTTTTCAACTTTTGCACTGCTGTGGTAAAATAAGCTATGTGTTTGTTTTTTCCTAAGCTAACGTGTATAGAGAATATTGAATTCCTGATACCTATTTTATTAAACCTTTCATCTTAAATGCTTGACCTTGAATTTGCATTGAATATTTTAACTTTTTGTTTATATGTTTTAAATCTTGGCAGTAATGGTCTCATAATTGGTGCATTAGCCAATTTATAGGTGGGTAAAAGTGCCGGCGTGCAATGGAATGTCGGCCATTTTACCCACCTATAAAATAAAAAGAAATATCGACACTGATCGCCGTGTTATTCTGCTTGGCGCCTAACAACAAAGGCCAAGCGTCAAGATGAAGGCTAGAGATGTCATTGGTACTTAGGTTAGCATCTAGATATGTTTAACCATTGGCTCATGTACCAATTATGAGACAGTTACTGCAATGATTTAAAATATATTAAAGCAAAAAGTTGAAATATTCCATGCAAATTCAAGGTAAAGCATTTCAGATGAATGGCTTAGGCATAAATTAGGCATCAGTAATTCAACATCCTCTACAAACCTTAGCTTAGAAACATGTTACAACAGCAGTGCAAAGGTTGAAAAAGTATAGTTGATACAATAAAATCACATACTCAAGGTCAAAGGTCAAAGTCAACAAGGCATACTGAGGGGCATATCAGCTTCATTAAAATAGTAACACACAAATTCGAAGTGATCCTGTGACATGGTTCTTAAGATAAATGAAAGGGCACGAAAGATCGCGATAGCCCTCTCCACAGTGGCTGGGGGCTAAGAAGTACTAAAATAGGATATAATTCCCATAGTTTGAATCATTTCAGCAAATTATACTATTTTTCTTACCAAAAAAAGCATTAGATACAAAATAATTACGTTAAGTGCATGTTTTTACAGTTCTCTAGATACCTATGGCGGCCATTTTGAATATTACGTCATAACTCAAAATATCCAACATTTACAACTTGGCCTTTAACGGATCTGGATTCAGCACCCTCAAATCATGTTAGATCAACATAGAAACCTAATATATATCACAAAACAAGGTACACTTTATAATTTCGCCTGGACTAGAACAAGAAGAGAGGAACTTGAAGGTGTACAACTTAGCGTCATAATAATAATACGTATCCTCTGACAGCGTTACGTCATAAGCTAGGTCTGAAAGTGTCCCAACAAGTTCTATTAATAAAAACGGGCCACAAACAGGCAAATTAATTTGTCTTCAAATAGTTCAACATCAGTCACAGGTGCCGTATTGATTTCCCCTAATCTACGTCACGCCAAATGGATTATCGCACAAATCCCATTTTTGGTGAGATTCAATGGCAGCTGGCAAATCTGCCCCAGGAGACCGATTTTTGCGAAATAAAAGTGTGCGCTCACTTTATCTTGACGAATGTGACATAAAAGGTAGGTTACATAGATACAGTTTGCATACTGTGTCTATGTGTAGTAGGAAATAATGCTGAAACGTTTTCCAGAACGTTTTTAGGTCCGAATGGAGATGCGCATGGTCCTTTAAGAAGAAAAAATTCTGTTCCAGAGGAAATTGGCTGATTAAGCGGCTTTGGCCAATTATCCGATGGCCAATTAAACGGATTCCACTGTTTTTTCGAAATCTGTATGTGTGTCTGTCTCTGTCTGTCTGTGTGTGTGTGTGTGTCCCTTATACATGGCCACAGTTCTCAACCGATCGACACCAAATTTGGTATCAAGCATCCTTGGCACCCTCGGAAGGTCATGCCTGTCGCAGTCAAAATCGTCGCTCGTTCAAAGAATTCGCCGGAAGTAGCTTTTCACATTCTTTGCATACTCTGAAGTTTTTGCGCATGCGCTAACACGTCATTTTGTTCCTAAACAAGTCCTCTTTTCATTTATTATATTTGCTATACTCGTATTATTTGTCAAAAACAACGTATTTTTTTCTTAAAATATTCAATCAAAAAAAGAAAAGGTCGGAAAATGCGAAGCAACTATGTCAAATATGCTACAAAAATGTTAGGCCTAGAGTGACGTCCCCTGTTGCTAACGAGCATTTTTAAGGAGCGACAATTTTAAGTGATCCCTCAACTGCATCGCCTGTGCAAAAAAATCGCAGTCATTGTAATATACGGAAATAGGCCATGTAATGGTCTCTCTGCACCTTAGACAACAACAACAACTACTACTAATACAACTCGTACCACTACCAATCATAGTCTCTCTCAAAGTTACTGTGATTGAACTATGAATTTGACTGATCGAGAGGCAATTTTAACTGCCAATGGATCAAATGTATTTCCCATGCACAATAGTCGCAGTCTTTCTAGAACACGAAAACAGGTCATGTAAAGGTCTCTGTACACGTAAACAACAACAACTACTTCTACAACTCTTACTACAACTGATCTTGTTCTCTCTAAAAGTCTCTCTACTACTAATGTGACTGAGCGACTATTTTGACTGCTGATCCTTCAACTGCATCGCCTGTGCAAAAAAATTTAGCTGTAAGGGGGCGGAGTTGACGCGCGAAGCGCTAGTACATTATATATAGCTCAAACATCACAGAGGGAAACAGCAAAAACATATAACAAAACGTGTTTCTTACAAAAACTCATCCGTCAGGGTGCCCCTTCAAGCCAAGGCGCATGCTTTAGGTAAATGTTTAGGGTATCTGCGTGCACACACGATATACAGAATGGAATGTTGTTGTTTTTCTCCCCCAGTGTATCTGTATGGGGAGGCAGCCTCAGAGGAGAAGCGGAAATCTCTGCCCAGCGTGCGCTCTGGGGAATACGAAGGTCTGCCGGAAAAGGTAACCATTGTGAGGGTCTTTTAACCCCTTGATTGACATATACCGTATTTTACGGACTACAAGGCGCACCTGATTATAAGTCGCACCCCCCAAATTGTATGCAAAATTAGATTTTGATACTCTATTTCCTTACTATGTTATCAGTCACATTATAAGGCGCAGGGGTCTCAATCTAGGAAAAAAAAGTATCGCCTTATAAGATATAGTAATAATTTTATTTCATATAGCACTGAAATCCATACAGTAGTATGCTCAATTCGCTTTACAAAAGCAACATTATAAGATGAAAAACATGCAGTAAAATCAACAAGACCAACATTCCTATGCAAAGAAATGAAGTAACAAAGATAACATGATTCTTACTCACAAAACTAATGTACTATGCTGACAAATGGACATAAGCAAACTCAAGCCCACAAACAATTACAGTTATTTTGGCAAAACAGTGAGGAATTTAGTAGTCCAGATATAAAAAAAAAATGGTGATATTTTTTGTTGTTGTCACATCTTAGAAGGTTGGGAAGGTCTTAATAGGGAGGTTCCACTGTACTTTCACTGGGAGCAAAGATGTATGGCTTCTCTTTATCATTGTGTGTCACCAGGTCCAGGATTCCGAGTGGAAGCCAGACTTTGGCCCTGCAGAGTTTATCCCCCCTTGGGGAGCCACGGCCGTGGGTGCCCGCAAATTCCTGATCGCCTACAACGTGAATGTGTTGGGGACCAAGGAACAGGCACACCACATCGCCCTCAACGTCAGAGAACAGGGGCCGGAGAAGGTGGCTTGATATGTGTTATCAATGTACTGTGTGTGGTCATTGTTAGGTGCAGTAATATTATTCCTGATCGCCTACAACGTGAATGTGTTGGGGACCAAGGAACAGGCACACCACATCGCCCTCAACGTCAGAGAACAGGGGCCGGAGAAGGTGGCTTGATATGTGTTATCAATGTACTGTGTGTGGTCATTGTTAGGTGCAGTAATATTATTCCTGATCGCCTACAACGTGAATGTGTTGGGGACCAAGGAACAGGCACACCACATCGCCCTCAACGTCAGAGAACAGGGGCCGGAGAAGGTGGCTTGATATGTGTTATCAATGTACTGTGTGTGGTCATTGTTAGGTGCAGTAATATTATTCCTGATCGCCTACAACGTGAATGTGTTGGGGACCAAGGAACAGGCACACCACATCACTCTCAACATCAGAGAGCAGGGGCTGGAGAAGGTGGGTTGATATGTTATCAATGTACTGTGTGTGTCACATTTCTTGTCGTTCCAGCCCAGCCGCCTTCCCAAGGTGCAGGGTCACATTATTATGACACAGACAATGATGCCGTCTGTAATTGTCGCATCCATTTCTTGTCGTTCCAGCCCAGCCGCCTTCCCAAGGTGCAGGGTCACATTATTATGACACAGACAATGATGCCGTCTGTAATTGTCGCATCCATTTCTTGTCGTTCCAGCCCAGCCGCCTTCCCAAGGTGCAGGGCATCGGCTGGTACCTGGAGGAGGCCAACATGGCTCAGGTGTCCTTGAACCTGACCGACTTTGAGGTCACCGGCATGCACACCGCCTACGAGGCCTGCCTGAAAAAGGCCCAGGTCTGTATTGTATTGCACGGATGCTCCTGCTTTCAGGATGTCCTGAAGTTCAGGATGTATTTGTCCAGGATGTCCTGAAGTTCAGGATGTATTTGTCCAGGATGTTCTGAAGGTCAGGATTTTTTTTATTGCCGCCGGCGTCGCTGGCTTATGAGAATTTACTAAGAGACTTTGAGAAGATGCATTTTGCTGGTTATAGAGGTCATGAAGTTTAACCAGAAGTGAAAGTGCAACGAGAGCCTGTCAATTACATTGGAAACTGTTGTTTCCCTTCAGCTTCCAGGGGGCATTGCCCCCCGGAACCCTCAGGAGGGGCGCTGTCCCTGCACACCGCCAGGGTCTGGGCGGCCCCTGGACCTCTGCCTTGTGAGATTTTTGAAATTTCCCAGGAGTACCCATGGTATTGTATTGTATAGTATTACTAGTCTCACTTCTTCTTCTTCTGCGTTCCCAGGCCATATGGCCTTAATGGGTAAGGTACGTATAGTATGTGCACACCGTGTACGAGGCCTGCCTGAAAAAGGCCCAGGTCTGTATGTATTGTATTGTGTAGTATTACCATATTTTACAGACTATAAGGCGATACTTTTTTCCTAGACTGAGAGCCCTGCGCCTTATAATGTGACTGATAATAAAGTAAGGAAATTGAGTAACAAAATCTGAATTTTTAGTCAAACTTGGGGGGTGCGCCTTTAAGCGGGAGACAGACTATGCGACTGCCTCATATGACTCGATCAGGTTGACCAAATTTTGTTTCCCGCACAGAAGAGGTCACAAGCCATGTAACTCGATCAGACTCGATCAGTGAAATTTAGAACCCACCCTGTTCGGCCCTGTCACCTGACTGGGCCCGACTGAGTCAGACTAATCAAGCAGGATGATATGCAAATGAGGTGAAACATCACAATCTGATCGAGTCACATGAGGCAGTCACATAGTCTGTCACCGGCTTTATAGTCCGTGAAATACGTTGCTAGTCTCACTTCTTCTTCTTCTTCTTCTTCTGCGTTCCCAGGCCATATGGCCATAATGGGTAAGGTACGCATGTGTCCGGTTTTTAGTTTTCACTGGTCTCCTCCCGCTGCGTACAGCCGACACATTCCGATTTCGGAGGAGCTCAAAGGAGAAAAATTCATTTGGAAGATTGGGTTTTTTTAAAGGCAGGAGAATGGGCCAATAAGTCAGAAAGATAGTAGATGATAGTAAAGCAAAGGGAAAAAGCAGAGTCAAAGAGAGTGGCAGATTAGAGGAAGTTACAAGCAGAGAACTTGAAGCAGGTGGGGGAACTATTTTTACGAAAGATCCCCCTGGTATCCCCACGGGGGGGGAGACTCATGGAAGGTCGGGGTCGTCCAGCTCCCCGTATTGTTTTTATAGCAATAATACACATGGGCATAGTGCGCATGTTGTGGCTGTGTGCATGTTTGCGATAGTTAATATTGTAGTAGCTTATTTATATATTTATGATCTATTTATTTATTTATTTATTTAAATAATTGTGAAGCGCCGTGAGCTCAAGAAAGAAAGGGCGCTCTATAAATATTATTATTATTATTATTATTGTGCACCACATAGTATTTGTTATCCTTTTTTACTGGGTTTTTTAAAACCTTGATCCGATAAGTAGAGTAGAGTGGCTCAACGTTTCCAGCACTGTGTGGACTTATGTGCTATAGGGTGCAATGATGGAGGTGTCATGTTATGAATTGTACTGTACGTTTTGTTGATTACAGGTTGTTGAACGTTGGTAAGATACATTGATGAGTGTTTTGTAATAAGTGGTCGAACTTTACGCGGTGACAGTCCTGAGATGACCATAGCTGTTGACAGCACTATAATGGAAATAAATAAATAAAATAAATAAAGAAGTCTATAACAAAAAATCGCATTTTTTAATGATTATTTTCCAGGAGTTGCAACTGGCAGTGGTTGGGTCGCAAATCGTGGGCATAGTGCCTCTACAGGCTCTGCTGGAGGCTGCCGACTACTTCATGAAGAAAGACAGCCTGTTTATACTGGAGGAGGATCAGAAGCTCAGACTGGTCAGTGAAATGATGATGGTGATGGTGATGATAATGATGATACTTGAGACTTACGACAATTTCATGCGCATGCACACACATGCGCGCACACACACATACAAACATACAAACACACATTCAAGATTCAGGATTCTTTAATCAGCCAATACATCATAATACAAAGGAAATCGTTTTGGTTTTGCACAACACACAATCCAACAACAACGAAAGCATGCACATCGAATGGACAACCAATATAAGAGGGAAAAAAAGAAATATATGGTAACAAAATCAGGTTATATAATCCACGGCGCACCAACTCTCCCCTTTCCGACCTATCTTAGCTGGCCTGGGACTTAGGCTCAGAAGAGCTGTAAAACTAATTAAAGCAACCCGCGTCAGTGGGTCACTGGCCCACTTACAGCCCATCTTGCTGTGAGGCGGGAAAGAAAAGCACTGTTGCCCTGTACTGGCAGTGGAAAAGACGCTTTCATGTTTGTGCTGGTGTGAGTGTCTCATTTCTACATGGTGGTGTTGTTGTGCCGATTGTGCAGTGTTTTGAATACTACTGTGATCATTGATTGAGTGCCATTGTTTATAAGGGCCGTAGCTTTCAGCAGATACAAGTATCAACTTTCATTTCGATTAATTGACTAGGCCCCAACTCTACTTTCGTAGTTTCCCACGATAAAATTCGTCAATTCTCGTTCCGTTTCTCTTCTTTAAGACTACTATTTTTTAAAGGCAATTTTGTGTTTTTATTATTTTTTTATTTCCTTAAAAGTAGCCAGACAGAATCGTATACTAAAAACGAGTCCATCTTACAAGTTTTGTTCCATAGCTATTACGCTTTCAGGCGTGAGGCGAGTTTGAAAATCATTGAATAAGTATGTCAGTGCCAGCGCCGATTCAACACGGACTGTGTAGTCTCCATAAGAAGCAGGCGAAAGCTGACCTCGGCTCAGAATAGTAGGCCAAAATCTCGGTCAGCTAGACATACTCTGTGTTTCTGTTTTTGTCTGACACTCGCCCTGTCTCTGCCCCCCCCCCCTTCACTTTTTCTTCTGTCTTTTTATTTGCATGTCATTGTCTTTGTCATTTGTTTCATTTCCTCAACTTCACTGTTGTGCTTTGTTGGGTTTTTTTCTTTCTCAAAATTGTTTACTTTATGCATGGTGTGGGTGTGTAAATGAAAGGGCATGGTGCAAAGAACCTATTGTAGCTTACCCTTTAATAATCCTCAATAATAATAAAAACTATTCCCCCCCTCTCTCTCTCTCTCTCTCTCTCTCTCTCTCTCTCTCTCTCTCTCTCTCTCTCTCTCTCTCTCTCTCTCTCCTCTCTCTCTCTCTCTCTCTCTCTCTCTCTTAGTCTGCGTGTATGCAATTGCCTAAGTCAGGAAGATAAGAGAGAGAGAGAGAGAGAGAGAGAGAGAGAGAGAGAGAGAGAAAGAAAGACAGAAATGTATGAAGAGAGTGAATAAATTTTAGTAAATTTTATTGTGTGCTTATTTTTAGTCTCTCTCTCTCTCTCTCTCTCTCTCTCTCTCTCTCTCTCTCTCTCTCTCTCTCTCTCTCTCTCTCTCTCTCTCTCTCTCTCTCTCTCTCTCTCTCTCTCTTCTCTCTCTCTCTCTCTCTCTCTCTCTCTCTCTCTCTCTCTCTCTCTCTCTGTGTGTGTGTGTGTGAATGCGTGCGTGCGAGTATATGTGTGTGTGTGTGTGCGCGCGCTTCAATTTGATTTTTATCAAGATTTAGCGCTGTATAAATACTGTATGTTGTTGTTGCTGTTATTGTTGTGTGTGTGTGCGCGTGCATGTTTGCACATATTAAGTGTGATGTGATGTGTGTGCAGTGTTTTTGTTATTGGCATTTTGTTGATAAGTGTTTGAGTGTTACACTTTCCTAGTTTCTTAGTATAATTTTCTCTGCCCGCATTTGATGCAAGTTAGGCCGATAGGCTACTACTTGTCAGTCCAAGCTGTGTAGCAGCACAACAGAAGAGGTTAAACACAACACGCTCTCCATCTGGCTAATTGGTTACATACGCCGCCGCCTGCACGCTAAGCCAAAGGAGGGGGGAAAGAGGTCAAACTGACCGATAAGAGCAAACCACAGGACGGTCAGAATGATGGAGAGGGGAGGGGGAGATGGGCAGAAAAGGAGGGGGGAGGTTGAAGGGTGGGTAAAAATAGCCTGGCCAGTCAAGAACTAAGTTATGCTAGATTTGTGTGCCGTGAATCATGTGTCTCACCCTCGGATACTTGCATACACACACACATGCGCACATACACACACATGCAGACACACACACACACACTTCACCCTCCTTAAGTGTAAATGATTTTTTTTTTTTAAAGAGAAATCTACCTTATTCTTTATGTGTGTGTTTTGTTTGTTTATTTGTTTTTCCTACCTCATTTTCTGTTGCATTGTTTGTCTGCAGGTGATCAACAAGCTAGGCCTGAATTCTCTGGGAGCCTTCAGTCCTAAGGAGAGAATCATCGAGTGAGTGGCATTGTGGAACTTTGTTGAATAAGTAAATATAGACAGCTGATAATTTTGTTTGTCTCAGCTAGAAAATGAAAATGATACACAACTTTAATCTTTAGCCTATTGTAAAAATAGTTCCCCCACTTTCTGGAAGTTCTGTGCTTGTAATTTCCTCTAATCTGCCACGCTCTTTGACTCTGCCTTTTCCCTTTACTTTCTATCATCTACTATATTTCTGACTGGCCCCATTCTCCTGCCTTTACAAAAAAAACAACTCCCAAATAACTTTTCTCCTTCAAGCTCCTCCGAAATCAGAACGTGTCGGCTGTACGCAGCGGGGGGGGAGACTAGTGAAAACTGAAAACCGGACACATACGTACTTTACCCATTATGGCCTTTTGGCCTGGGAGCGCAGAAGAAGAAAGGTGGGAGTGTAATGTGATGTACTAGGTGAATGTATTCGCCCATGGTGCCAGAAGAGTTAACCCTTTCACCGCCAATGTCGCATTTTAGCAGCACAATGATTTAGCGCCCATGTCACGAAAAGGCCTCAAACCAGGGTCCGTTATCCAAAGACCCAGTTTTCTTCATTTTGGGAGGTAAGGATAGGCCGTACGCTATACATGTCACAGAGGAATCCCCAATATTGCAGATGATTTTTCGTCTCTACCCAGGTAAGTTTAATGGAATTTTTTGCTGAAAAATGGCTGGCGGCGAAAGGGTTAAGTACTGATGATAAATTATCTTTCAGATACATGATCCCTACAGCAGAGGACGGCCCTCTGGCCACCATGGATCTGAAGGATTTTGTGCTGACAGTGGGATCCAGATCCCCTTCCCCCGGCGGAGGATCCGTGGCCGCCCTATGCGCTGCCATGGTGAGTTGTTGTTGTTGTCGTAACCTGGTTAAAAGACTCCAGGGATCACCCCAGCAGCCGAAGCACTTGGTACAGATGCACCAGCTAGGGATGAGAACATTACGGGTGTGACCGTTTTTGATCACCCCTCCACGTGGCCAGCCACACTCCAACTTCGGAGGAGCCATGGTTAGTGAGGCATTGTGGGATCGTCGTAGCATAAACAGTGAAGCGTTACTTTTGTGTATGTTATGTATGCGTTGTTCTGTTGTTGTAATCTGGGGGTTTTCTTGTTTATTAAATTTTTTTTTTTTTTTTTAAATTGTCACTTTCAACCAGAATTGGTTGATCTAGAGAGGTACCTGTAACCGTAGTAATAGTAGTAGTAGTAGTGGCAGTAGTAGTAGTAGTAGTAGTACAGGGTTTAATGTGTATTGTGAATTTGGATCAATGATTTTCCTTTCCATTCACATAGGAAAAGTGTGAACCCCAGGAGGTTTGACTGCAAGTCGAAGAAGACCGAACGAAGGGACCGACGTTGAATAAATAATAATGATGGTCTGCTTGAGGCTCCTATTACAAAGTTATCCTGATAACAACAATAAGGATGCTCCAGAGAGTGGCCCTAAATTACATTAATGGGTTTATGACATACTGCAACCAAACACTCTACAGTCCAGACAGAGGCAGTCATTGATTGATAAAAATGACTATGATAATAATCAATGTTACAGGTGGCTGCCCTAGATTCTATGGTTTGGTTTCGTGACATACGCCAACCACAAATTCTACAACCTGGAGAGTCAGATGATTGATAATGATGATGGTATTTGTGACAAGTGTCAAACTGACCATTCTGAGAAAATTACACACTTGAATACTTCAGACAATTCTCTTTCTAATGATACAAGAACCATTCTTGTATCTTTTTCTGTTCCCGAGTTATGAGCATTTAAAGTTAGTAGGGTGAGCGTCGGTCATTTTGAGAAAACACAGTCTAAAAGTTTTGCCTAGCTATAGAAAATGCATTGACCTACTCATTTTCAAACACTTATAAGACCATTTAGAGATCACACAAAAGATTATCCTTTATAAATATGAAAGATGTTAGAGAACATAAAAATACCCATAACTCAAAATTGACAAAAAATAAGATTTTTTGACTTTGCAAGCCTGTTGTGAGAAACTAGCCCAGTGACTTAATATCCCTTTCGTGGTGCTGGGTCACATTTACCGTTGCAGGGAGCTGCCCTGGGTTCAGTGGTAGGCTTCGTGACATACGGCAATCGTAAATTCTACAATCTGGCCAATCAGATGGGATAACCGCTTAATGATGATGACGACGACAATTATGATGATGATGACGACGACAATTATGATGATGATGACGACGACAATTTACCATTGCAGGGAGCTGCCCTAGGTTCCATGGTTGGCTTCATGACATACGGCAATCGTAAATTCTACAACCTGGACTGTCAGATGAGGGGCCTGATCCCTCCAATGTACAAAGCCATGAAAGATCTCATCCCCTTCGTGGACGCCGATGCTGCCGCCTTCAGCGAATATATGGTATGTGAGTGTCAGTGTGTTTCGTATATCGTCTGTGAAATTCAAAAACATTGTATCTCGATTTTTGGGGGGTTGAGTTGGCTCTCTAATTTTTCCCGCCACCTTCCACCAAAAGCTCGTGTCTCTAATGGCTTTCTATCTGGGGTAAATCGTAAGTCCCAAATTCAGATCTAGTTAAAAATTAAGGACAAAACCCTGGTATCTTTGTTCTTTTCACGTATTAACATTTTTTTATTTTTTTTAAACAAAATGCAAAATAACTTTCTAAATCAGTAAATGATATTGATTAACAATACCTTTAATTTTGTTCATCATTATATTACTTGGTTTAAATGCAGTCTCCATCTGTTCAATCAATTGTGCAACTATGATGTTAACCCATTTAGCACTGCGTATAATAAAACATGTAAGCTAAAACAATGGCGTAAAATTGAAGACTGCAGAAACGTCAACCGGTACTTCTTGTTTTCACTTTTCATCTCTCATACAAACATTTGACTGGGAAACCTATACACGTTTAGAAAGAAGAAAGCTTGAATTTTGCAATGAGAGTAAAGAAAACAACTTGCCTTGAATATGGTGACAGCAGTAATCCAGTAAAGCACTTTCACAGTGGCTGCAGCTAACCCCACCCCCACCCCCATCCGACGATGATCCGTCACTGCTACTCGTGTCAGACATCACAAAACCATGCAGTCGAACCCTTTTCCTTCACTTTGCAACCAAAATACGAGCCTAACTACCTTCCTAGTCTCCATCAGAGTAGCCATGGGCAGCACACTCCTCACTGGTGTCTTCCTCATCCTCACAATCACCACTTTCATCTTTTTCACTCACAAAATTGCAAACCGACCGATAAAATGGCTAGTCTCAGACAGCAGGAAGTCGTACGAGTGCTACGAGCTTTGTGATTGGTTAGCTGTATTCGCTTATTGGATTGGCCAAAGTTCAGCGCGATATTTGAACTGAGCCAATATACTGGCTCATCGTGTTCGACCGAGGAGCCACTGTATTGGCTCAACGTGCTTAGAGGGTTCATTTAAGGAGCATGGTATAAGCTTCGAGCTTGTTGTTGCTCTAATTGTCTTTCTGTTTGATCGTTTTTAAATTAAACCAATCAATTGTGGTAAACGCGGTTAATTTTTTAAACACTTTTTTTTCATTTTTCTCAAAACTACCAAAATTTAGATACGAGGTTTTTTAATTTCACCGACGATATTCTAGTCACATGGAGAGTGCGTCGCCACAAGATATCGCTATATTGTTCTTCCTGCTCATCAGCTGATGTGTTGATATGGAATGGATATATTGTTCTTCTTCCCGCTGGTCACTCGAACTGGAGATATCACCATCTTGGTTCAAAAGCCCTGCACGTAGACGATCTGAAGCTTTACTTTGTTTACTACAACTCCAACGGCTAGGACTGAAGCATCTTTTGCTCACGTCTGTATACCTACTTTCCTTCTCTTTTACAAGATAACAAGTTTTAAACTTTGATCGTTCACATCTCCAGCATATTAGTTTTGTGTCCTTGCTCATATGCTTCCTCAAGCTAAATTCACAATTCACAAATCTGTATTGTCTTCCAATGAAGAAAATCCGTTTTCAACGTGCACATACATCTAAAACCGACGAGACATAAACCAAGACATAAAATACATGTACATACGTCAAAGCACATGCTATTTACAGTGGAGTCCGGGTAAAACGAATTTTAACGGAACACAGACTCAGTTCGTTGTATCAGGATTTCGTTATACATGTACATGTACAATGTATGTTGAAAACAAAAACAGTTCAAACACTCACCAATGATAACCGAAAACATAAACTTGACCAGTTTGGATCGTCTGTCTTAATCACGGGATGTACAAGGCTTGAAGAAGTTCAGCAGTGTTGTCTGACGCTGATCTGTTTTGGCACACTTTTCAACAAGTTTGTCCATTAAGTGACAACACATCACACAAATTTAGTTTGTTATAGGCTTTCACGAACTTTTCGATCTTTATTTTGAGCGCGAATTGTAAAGCGACCTTGAGAAACCGAATGATCTGTAGGAAGCCTAGGCCTAGCAGACGACCCAGTGTGAATCTAAATGAGTTCACGCATGCGCAGTTCATATTTTCCAACTTCCTTCCTCTTGACAACACGTTCTAGCTTGGAGTTTGAAGGCCTAGGTTTTTGCAGCGCATCGCACAGGCTGAGTTCGTTATAGGCTATTTTTCAAAGTAAATAAAATTATCCTGGGGCGTAGAACATGTGTTCGTAAAAAGCGGATGTTCGTTATTTCAAAAGGATTTTTTGTTCGTTATACCCATGGCTTTGCAAGTGACAAATAGAAGGGCATTTGCCGGGAAATTGAAGTCAGTTCGTTAATCGCGAAATTTCGTTAAAAGCGAGTTCGTTATAGTTGGACTCCACTGTACATGGAACAGTTAACTTTTTCATTACGTAGCACGCACATATGCGTGGTAGAAGCTTCCTCCATTCAGTATGCAGCACGCATATATGTGTGTGGTGACTTTATCTATGAACAGTGCACGTTTGACTTTGCAAGCCTGTTGTGAGAAACTAGCCCAGTGACTTAATGTCCCTTTTGTGGTGTTGGGTCACATATGTGGTGTGTTTTCTTTGCAGCTGGCAACAAAGCTTCCCCATGAGACTGAAGAGGAAACCAAATTGTGAGTAATGAAACGTGATCTGCATTGTCAACTTGCTTATGTCTGTGTGTGTGTGTGTATACACGCTTGCGTACATTCGTATCCTATCTGTGCATGCGGGCAGTGCTAGTCATTTCCAAGTTTTGCATTATAATATCAATGCTTTCTAGTTTACTGATTTGCTGCAGAGTTTTGTTTTTTCATTCATATGTGTGAGGATACTGAAGAGTCTTTCAGTACAGATAGTTCCCTCACCTTCTGGAAGTTCTGTGCTAGTAACGTCTGTTGGTGTTAGTCCTTTAGTGTGTTAGTCCTTTAGTTATTCTCATCTCTTATTTATTATCCTGTCATGAAGATATACTTGATTATTAAAAAACGTTGGGACTTTCCTGGCACTGTATTGCTGTACCTCCAGGATCGTCCCACCATCTTTATAGTTACAAATGTCCCATATGTGCCTGTTCCATGTCGGAGGACATTAAACGGACTTTCATCTGCCTCTTTTCTTATAATTCTTTTGAACAATTTCTCCTTTGAACTCCTCGAAAATCAGAATGTGTTGGCTGAGGGCCGTGAGGAGACAAAAACAACTACTGAAGACCGGATGCGTTGATGCTTTATTCATTATAACCTTATGGCCTGGGACCCATCAAGGAAATTCTGTCAACAATGACGTTTTTAATATATTTATTTATTTATTTCATGTTCTTCTTCTACCGTTGAGTATCCACAATCATCAGTTTGATTTTATTATACTATATGCGGTCGAGGTCCGAAGTCGGGCATCAAAAAGAAACAAAATAAAACAAAAACCTACTCTACAAAGATGACCCAGCCAGTCTGGTCTCGCTGATCGAGCCCCCGACATGATGCTGAGTTGGCAGGAACACCTAAACTGGGGGGGGGGGGGGGGGGGGGGATTTGCATCTTGATGGAAGGCTAGATGGTGCATGGTAGGAAAGAACTTCTCCTGTATTCAGTCCGGCACTGGATGGTGGATAGTTGCCGGCTGTGTCCTCTTAGGCAAGTTGGAGCTGACTTCAGTTGGACTTCTTATTGCCATCATAATGTTCTCATTACCTTAAATTCAGAGCTTCCCACGTTGTGGACTTCTTTTGTGTGGAAATTTAGTGGTTGACAAGAAACTTGGTTAAAAACAACCACCAAAATGCCCTTACTATCTGGCCTTTCTCCCTTTCTTCTATGCTTCCTCTTCTCCCTGATGCTTTCCATTGTACAATTTGATGTAGCCTATGTCAATTGGCGTGGCATAGCCTTAATACAGCTGTTTCGGGAGGAACATTTAGTTTATCTATATTTTCATAATTTTTTTCAAGCCAACTTTAGCTTACCATAAGTTAACTTTTCATAAATAACAGTCAAGAATATGTTGTAGTATGTGACTAAATTACTTATATTCAGTGGATATTGCTAGATTTTCACTCATGGGCAATTTTATTTATGTTTGTGATACTAAGTGTATTATTCAAGAACATTTTCTACTAAATATGTTGTATTATACTGCTCAACAAAATAAGTTTTTACCATAAATCTGATGGAAGAAATATATTAAAAATACAATGAAGAACGTACAGCCCAAATATTTTTACAAGCAAAAGCTTGGTGCAGTTTTTATCTAAGATTTCTAGATTCAGTCTTTTAACTAAATAGCTTGATTTTGTAAGGGATGGAACAGCTGTGTTTAGCCAAGGCGACTGTTTGTTGTTGATTCCAGCCGTGACGCGGCCATGGAGGGGGGTCTGTTGACGGCGGTGCAGGTTCCGCTGTGTGTGGCCAGAGTGGTGAACACCCTGTGGCCCTCCCTCAAGGAACTCTCTACCATCGGGAACATCAACTGCAAGTCAGATCTACAGGTATTTCTTTTCTTCTTCTTCTTGTTATTGTGTGTGTGTGCTGTCCCATCTTCTGGGCCGTACAGTGGTGTTGCTTCCACGCCGCTCATTCCGAGTCCCAACTCGCAGCCACATCCTGGTTTGTCAGATTCCGAGGAATCAAAAAACCAGCCGTCCAAGGGGAGCGAATCTATGTAAGGTCATCAGGATGTATTTCATTAACACACACACATGCACGCACACGCACACGCACGCACACGCACACACACACACACACACACACACACACACACACACACACACACACACACACACACACACACACACACACACACAGAGAGAGAGAGAGAGAGAGAGAGAGAGTTCAAATACCACTTTGTGTGGCTCGAGTGGTGAATATCCTGTGGCCCTCCCTGAAGGAACTCTTTACCATTGGAAGCATCAACTGCAAGTCAGATCTGCAGGTAGAGTCACTTACACGCTAGCACAAAAGGACGCATGAATGAAGCATACACTCAAGCACATATACACACACACTATTCGGTAGGAGTGGGCTGTGTTGTTCCGGTGGAATGGATGACACGAACTCACATAGCATGCATCCTGTGCGTCAATAGCAGTCTAAACAAAGACTTTGGGCGTGGGGCAGGAAGAAGAAGAACATGCACATTCACTGAAGGAACTCTCCCTCTACAGGTATAGTCATAGACACAGACTGACAAACAGACACACACACTCATACACACGCTGAAGGAACTCTCTACCATCGGAAACATCCACTGCAAATCGGATCTGCAGGTATACATAAAGATACAGACAGACAAACACGCAGGCAAACGGGCAGGCAAGCAGGCTGACAAACACACACAGACAC
>CM065704.1:42305045-42382545 GCA_017654935.2 Phymorhynchus buccinoides
CCCCAAATGGGGGTCCCGGGCAGACAAACAAACAGAATTAAACAGACATACTTTGCAAATGGAGCAGGTGAAATTGGACTTGCACGTATCTTCGTAGTGCAATCGGTTGTGGCTCGGAAAAACACTCATTCAAAAGTCATTGACAGGCACACAGACAGGCAAACAGACATACTTTGCAAATGGAGCAGGTGAATTTTGGGCCGCCGTTACTCTTTCGTCAGTTGCAATCGGTGTGGTAGGCCGGGAACAACTCGACTGCACAGCAACATGTCCCCGGTCGTGACACGTGAAAGCAGTACAGTCATGTGTCCCTCATCTGAGAAAATAAAGACAACAAAATCAGTCATCATTCCCCCGAAGACGGAGTGTGGCTGTCCATGTGGCAACGGTCACGCACGTAATGCTCTCATCCCATAGCTGATGCACTTGTACCACAGCATTCAAGTGCTTACGCTCCCGGGATGATCCCTGGAGTCTTTTAGCAAGGGTATGTCAACAACAACGACCAACAACACAACCATCGTCGTCCGCTATTATCATCAACATGTTATTGGTATTCATCCAATCTAATAACACAGGGTTTATAAGGGGAAGGGGTCTTAGCGAAAATGCGTGATTTTGCCAAGTTTAACACACAAACACCACACTAACCCTATCCAATCAACCAACCTCACAATCGTTAAACTTTTTTTCCACCTAACCACTACAGGTACAGGGTCTTATAAGGGAGGTAATTTTAATACTCACAAAGAAGGGCAATGTATGAGAGAAGTAGCCTATCAAGTAGGTCTTATGTGGAGGGAGTCTTATAATGGGAGGTCTTATAAGGGAGGTTCCACTGTATACCCACCATATCCTCCTCATCGGCAGTAGGGATCTTGTAGCCTTCCTGCTCGAGTCCGGTGCGCTGACCCTTGAAGCCGACGGCCGTGTACTCCATGATGAAGCCGTCGCCGACCACACTGTTGAGGTGGCGCCGGCACTCGCCCAGGCCCATGCCATACTCGCGCTGCACGAACTTGGAGATGCGCTCCACGTTGGGGATCTGCTTCTGCTGGCGGATGAACACCACCGCCTCCATGAGCCGCTTGGTGATGGCCACCGTGGCCTGACGTCGCTTGGCTGGGCGCACCATGGTCACCGCCTGACAGACATGCACGCGCAAGCAAATTGTGTCGTTATCCTAAGTTTCATCACAAGTTGAAGTCCCCTGAAGTCGGAGTATGGCCGCCCATGTGGCGGGGCCCTTTAAAAGCAGCCATACACGTAATCTTCCCACCCAAGGCCATGCGAAATGTTCACATGGCACTGGGTGTGCCCCCCCCCGAGCGTTTAAGCTGGGGAACGAAAACAGCATCACAAGTTGATTTTAAGAACCGTTCTTCACAAAGTCAGAAGGCTTTAATTCTGACGTTTCAGTTCACTGGGCACACCATGGTCACCGCCTGACAAGACATGCACGCGCAAGCAAATGTGTCGTTATCCTATTCCTAAGGCCCCCCCCAAAAAATGTCTGTTTGGGGTTTCATCAGTTTGAGAAATAGGCTAGGCTTTTTTTCTCTTTTAAACTTGTCTTTGGCCCATCACACTGCATCATATATATATAGTGCATGTGTGTGAATATATAAATTTTAATAAAACAAAACAGTGTCTACTTTTGCATTTATGATGTTTTATGTTTCTGTTTGCTCGCTTCCTTTCGTTTTCTTTTTTTCCCATTCGTCAAAAAAAAAGTTCAGGCTCGGCGGCCAAAAACTAAGGTCGGTCGGGAAACAGGAAACCAACTTTTTTTTTTGGTGTGTGCCTAAGTTTCATCACAAGTTGATTATATTTTTAAGAACCTTTCTTCACAAAGTCAGATGGCTTTAATTCTGACATTTCAGTTCACTGGGCGCACCATGGTCACCGCTTGACATGCATGCTCAAGCAAAAGTGTCGTTATCTTAAGTTTCATCACAAGTTGATTTTAACCCTCTCATCGCCACTGTCGCCTCTTGGCACCACAATCATTTAACCCTTTCACTGCCAGCCATATTTCAGCCAAAAAATTGCTGTTAAATTTACCTGGGTAGAGAACAAAATCCGTCTGCAGTATTGGGGATTCTTCTGTGATATCCCTACTTCCCAAAACTAAGACAATAGGGTCTTTGGATAATAGACCCCATTTTGACGCCTTTTAGTGACATAGGTGTCACTGTGGTGCTAAAATTTAAGTGTGTGTTGGTGGTGAAAAGGTTAACAGTAATAACACCCATGTCACTAAAAATGCATCAATAGAGGGTCTGGTATCCAGTGACCTTTAATATGTTCTTAATTTTGGGAGGTAAGGATAGGCCCTATATATATGATGCATGCCGCAGAGGAATCCCCAATATTGCAGACAAAATCTTTTCTCTACCCAGGTAAGCTTAATGGTAAGATTTAGCTGAGGAATGGCTAGCGTTGAAAGGGTTAAGAACCTTTCTTCACAAAATCAGAAGGCTTTAATTCTGACGTTTCACACATTGTGACCATGGTAACAAAGTGTAACCGCCTGCGAGACGAACTGTGTGTCTGACGTTAACCTAAGTTTCATCACAAGTAACTCAAGTTGATTTTAAGAACCTTTCATTTGAAAGTTTCAACACAAAGTGACAGTCAGAAAGCAATAATTCTGACAACGTTTCGCTGGGCGCATCATGGTGAAATAAAGTGCCAGCAACAGTGCAAGGAGATTTAATAACCATTGACGGTAAGGACAACATAACAGTAACACAGCTCAATGTAATCATGAATGATAGTAAGTAAATGCAGCCTGTAAAACAACCTAATAATCCCAGTCTGCAAGACAACTATTGTGGTAAATTTATATTAAAAGCCAGCAAGAAGACAACAAAATTATGTCTATGTGTAATTTTTTCTGTTCTTTTTTTGTTACCAATGAGGGCTTTTGCTGAGAAATAAAACACCCCTTTTTGTTGGTCTCATTCCAGGGCTGGCCAAAACTACTAGCCTGGTAGCCCGAGGCTAGTAATGTGGGCGAGTAGAGTATTTCAAAAGTCACAAGTCCAATGGGCAACTGTAAATTTCAGTACTGCATGGCCGTTGTTGTTTTTTAACCACTGAACCTTCCCACACCACCTCTCCCTTCCAACCCACTATCAAAGCAAGCTCAGCTGTCTGCTAAGATAACAACATACCAGCAATGGTGCTGAAAAGAAAGGAAAGGCAGTCTCCTCCCCTTCTCTCTCTCTCTGGAACTCTCTCTTCCTATTATTTCTTTCTGTTTACTTCTCTCCTTTCTCTTTCCTTCCCACTCTTTTTTCTCTTCACTCTCTCTCATTTCTCTTCTTTTTTCTCTCTCCTTCCTTCTCCACTCTGTGTATGTGGGTTTTTTTCTCTCAGAAATTTTTGTTGCTGTTTTCTTCTGGCTATTGAAAATGTGTTTGGGCAAGTAAATTTTTGTAAGCTACTCACCCAGAATAGTGAGTGAAAATTTTAAAGTTTGGCTAGCCCTGCATTCCATTTTTCAGTGCTTAAAAGATATATGTTAAAGAATTAAACGTGTCAAATAAATAAGTGTGTGTGTGTGTGTGTGTGTGTGTGTATGTGTGCACGTGCATGTGTGTGACTGTGTGTGTGTGTGTGTGTGTGTGTGTGTGTGTGTGTGTGTGTGTGTGTGTGTGTGTGTGTGTGTGTCACTGTGTGTCACTGTGAGTGTGTGTGCATCTGCATCAGGTACGTTGGCAGAGACCCAATTCTAGCATAAACACCAATGGAAGACTGAGGACAACACAAATAAAATAAATGTAATAAAAAAAAAAGACAATTAACAAAAAATAATGATTGCTGTTGCCAGTCTTGGAGATAAGAGGCGACTCTTGAACTGAAGGCCTCTGTCGTCTCAGATCCCAGTCTCTTCATTGAGGCTGTTGCAGTCTCGCACAGTTCGCGGGAAGAAGCTGTTCTTGCAGACTTCCATATTGCTGAACTCGATGTTATAGCAGCGGGTGTTATTTCTTGCGAACTGCGCTATGACGTTCTGAGACTGACTTCCTTCAGATCTTGTTGGCCTTACTGGCTTCTTATTTCTGGCAGGAGTGATGAAGTCGTCAGACCGTGATGTTTCTGTCTCTTATTTAAAGGGGTCTGTGTTCCCGATTACGCAGATCTGTACGTAAATTACGTACAAAGTTTCAAGTTTGACGTATACATTTTTCAGTCAATACGTCATTGTGACGTACAGTTTTTCTCTCAGCCAATGCTTCCTCAAACGTGTTCGCCGCGATCAGAATGTTGAAGCCATTTCGGCTTGCTGGAAACGATCAACAAAATATACTGGGCCTATTCTTTCACTACTATACCATTACCATGCTTGAAGCAGACGACAAAAACTATCATGAACCACAGAGTAATTTCCCTTTGTTTCTCGCCACCCATGCTGCTCGCATGTGCACTGCTGCCAAGCCAAGTCCGCGCGTTTCTTGGAAGCCAAAGAATGGCGCTGCTTCGCTGGATTGCGAAAACTTCGACGCAAAGTTCTTCCAAAGACTCTGAAGTTTTAAGTGAGGTGACAAAAACCCTCGAACCAGTTCCAGGCCCTTCAAGTTCTACTTCAACTGTCAGTAGTGATGGTTTTTATTTTGACCCTCAAATTTTTTCAAATGACCCTTAAAATTTAGGGGCAAAGGGTCATGATGACCCTTAAATATAAGTTAAAAATTTGGAAGCATGGGGAACACTGGGGGCAATATGGAAGTCATGTCCATGGAGTATATGAGGATATGAGTTACACAGCCAGGGTTTCTTGAGGAATAATCCTGCTTTATGAAGTGGGCAGAGTGGCATTGGATTCCCTCAAGCTTGTCAATGTCCTTCTGGTGATATGGATCCCACACAACAGAGCTGTACTCTAGGGCAGACCTGACAAGCGAGGTGTATGCTGCTTTCCGACATTCCTGGGGGTAAAAACGCAAGTTCCTCCGAAGTAAACCGAGGCTGGCATTAGCTCTTTGGGCTATTTTGATGACACGCTCAGACCAGGACAAGTTGTTTTCCAGTTTGACTCCGAGTCTGAGGTAGGGTATCGAGTTTACATGTTGAGTTGGTAGAAATGGCATGAGTTTCTGATGCTGAGGATAAAGCATTTAGTGGTGCTAGACTTTCTCCCACAATCATTCGCCCATGCTTCGAGGTTCACGAGATCTCTCTGCAGGATTTTGTGGTCCTCCTCCAATTTGATTTGCCAATACAGGAGACAGTGCGTGTGAGTTTGTGTGTGCATGTGTGTGTCTGACTCTGAGTGTATGTCTCATGGAATTGGAGAACGGACAGAGAGAATGTGTGTGTGTGTGTGTGTGTGTTACTCTGTGTGTATGTGTCACACACACACACAGTGTGTGTGTGTGTGTGTGTGTGTGTGTGTGTGTGTGTGTGTGTGTGTGTGTGTGTGTGTGTGTGTGTGTGTGTCTATCACTAAGTAATTTCTTCTGGACACAGTTCCTCTTCTTTAAATTATTAACCAAGTTTTTATAAATCTCTGTAAAATAAACAAACATGGGGACAGCCCAAACTAAATGGTCTGTGAAGTGGAAGACACTGCTAGGCTGGGTTAGGCTAGCATGTCTTTTGAGCAGATGGGCGGAGCACACGGCAACCCAAACGACGCTATGAAACTGACAACAAACATACTTAGATTACAATAGTTTAGCCGAATTTCTGACACTAACAGAAAAAGAGAGTAATTACCCTTTGTTCAATTTTAACAAGGCAATATTTACGACTATATTTGCCCAGCCATTTTAACAATAGTTAGTACTAAAGTTGTGGCCAATTCAGCAGTTCTTTTCGTCGCCGATAAAGGTGCTCTAGATCTATTATAATCATCCGCGATGTCCGAGTTACGGATCATGTCACGATGCGACACTCATAATCGACGTCGTGACCTGCAAAACGCATGCACTACTTTCGACAAATATGAAATATGGACGTATGGAGCAATAAAAACAACAGAAAAATCAAAATACCTCTCAAAAGATGCCGTGGAAATTAGTAACTCTGACAGCGAACAAAAGTAAATAAATGGAAGCAAACACTGTTATGCCGACACGGAATGGGAAACTCACACGAACGCAAGCATCCTGCTGGGGTCGCGACGGTTACGTAGAGCACAAAAAGTGACGCGTCATCAAAATCGCTAAGGGAGGTACTCAAAGCGTGGTGACGTTTTTTGCATTCGCTGCAGGGAAAATTCCGTGTTGCAGACAAGAGAGATCAACGTTCTCCAGAAAATTTGCTAAAAATGCCACGAATAGTCGAATGTGTTCCCAACTTTTCTGAAGGGAGGAACAAAGAGGTAAGCTTAATCTCTCTGATGCTCAATTTTGGTTAATCGTTTGAATAAATTTGTGTTTTGATTTGCCTAAAAGAAAAAGAAAATGTGTGAGTCTTGTACAGTTGCAGTTGCACTCTTGAAGAAGCTTGGACAGGTGGAAGCACGGAACCTCAGCTACCTGAGCACTGTAGTTTGCAATCCTTATCAATGTCAGTCAACAGTGACCCAGATAACTGCATCTAGTGCTGGCTAATACAGTGATAGGAAAAATGATAAGTTTTGTAGTTTGCGCAAATGGTTTTCTTGAATTCAGATTAGCATAGCATACTCAGTCTGCATAGCATAGCAATTTCAAGAATTTGGCACTATAGGCTTATTTTGCCTTTTGCCCTCTAGATATTGTTTCAAGTAATATCATATAATGATATATACTACTTTTTTTTACCCGTGAACTAATAGGCTTTTGTGTATTGATTTGAATCCTAATAAAGTTCCTCTAAATGTTCCTCTTTTTTCGTGCTGCCCCCCTAAAGTGCAGCAGAATCTTTCAGCGTGTTGAAGTTGGCTGCCTAAGGTGAAAAAGAAGAAGAAGAAGAGAAGTACATCACGCTTTTATGTACTTTGTTAGGTTGTAATGTATGTCTGCTGTGTGACGGTGACCCAGTTCATTTGGTGATTTGTTAAAAAAAATATCGTGGACAAATTAAAGCTGCACTGACTCAACTTCATTTTTGGTACTTCCAGTTCTACAACTTGTTGGTGTGTTATGAGTTCTTGTAGTACAACTCACTACAAGAACTCATAACACACCAACACACACACACACACACACACACACACTATTGTGTCAGCGCAGAGAACGACACCCTTCAAGTCAAACTGGCAGAAGTCTGACACCAGGTCCTTGACAACTTCACACTCTGTCCTTGACAGAGTAAGGTGCCCGAGCTCTGTTAAAGTACAGGGTCACTGTAATTCTCTTTGAGTTATCAACATAGACTTGGATCACCGACCTACTGAGAAATGCTCAATGCTGGGATAGGATAATCGATCCATAGGGGCAGGGTATTCTATCATCCTTACCATTCCACTACAAAGTGCATATTTGTACAAGATTAGCTTGGAAGACAGAACAAAATCAAGAGTGTCTTACTACCACAACTCCCAATCCACGTAACTTCCGGTGTAGCAGACTACTCACTTTCTTTCAAGCTAGCATGGAAGGCAGGCTTGTTATTCTGTTTCTCCAGGAATTTTTTCTCCTGCTTTCAGCTTTATGAGTGTCTTTTGTTTTCCTTTAGTTTTCTTTGTGTTGCTTTGCTACTTGGGTAAGTTCGTTCGGCCTCCCCCCCCTTTTTGGTTGTAATCTTTGTGAAGATTTCGGGCCTGTTGGTCAAAAGGTGGGCGTGGCTTCTGGCTTCGGGTTTCGCGTTATGGAATCTACTCCTTCTAAAAAAGTTGTAGATTCTTCGGCGTTAGTTGGCAAACCTTCAAGTAGTTCAACTAAGGAACCTCAGCCTACTCCTCCCAGGGATGACAAGGGCCGTTTTCTAAAATCGAGTCCTTCAGAGAAGTCTTTGTCCAAGTCAAATTCTCGGTCAAGAAGTTCGAGTAGGTCTCACTCTTCGCGTTCGGTTCAAGATACAAAGCAAGTGGTGTCGGAATTGCTGGCTCATTTGCGTTCTACGGGCGAATTGTCTTCGGCCATGCCGTTCTCCTTCTCCCAAGTGGACTCGGCTGGTTTGGTCCAGCACATTTCGGTGGATGATTCTCATGTTGATTTGTTGGGTGTTTTGGACGATGACCCGGCCTTTTCGACGGTCGGTCTTCCACTCCAGGATTCGTTGTCCGTTGAAGATCTCTCACGGATGGAGCTGCAAACCGGCATCCGGGTTTTTCCCGAACAAGGTCAGTACGGCTCTTCTAGCCAAGCTAGCTCCCGTACCCCATTGGTTCCTGGCGTTCATGATACCGCACGGGCACTTCCGGTTCTGGAAGAAGAAGCTGCGAAGAAACCGGTGGTGCTGTCCGACTTGTCTTACAGAGCTATAGACAACCGGGCGGTACCCACCGATGCCACCATTACGCCTGGTGATGCCGGCCGAAAAACGGACGATGCCGCTAATGGGGGTAGCTTCCCTGGCGACGGCAGCCTCGGTGCCTTAGGCACCGGGCCGGCATCCGCACCCGGGGTTCTCCGGAGCGGACCGGCCACGGCGACATGGTCTCGCGGGTCCACCACGGGCACGGCGGCTACGGCCTCTGCCGTGGGTGGTCCCCAGGCCCAGGACCGTACGACGGCGGGCATTCAGTCCATGGGACGTTTGCCTCGGCCCGTACCGGTCACGCCCGTTACCGCTGGTATGGTTCCACCGGTTTCAGGGCAGGTTCCTCAGCGGTCCTACTCTCACCAGGAAGTTATGGACCTTTTGTCGCGTCGTTCTTCCTTGGGTCAGTCAGCTCAGCCGGCGGCGTCGGTTACGGCTTCGGATCACACGGTGGATCCTATGGAAGAGGATTTTTCTGATCCTTCTGTTTCTGGCATACAAGGGTATCTGGCGGCCTTGCAGCCTTACTGCCAGGATGTTGTCTCGGTGGAGTCCTCTCAGGTTCTGCCCCAGGATGATGCTTTCGGTACCCTTCAGTCTCGGCGTGGTCATAGACTGGTCTTGCAGTGCTCTTCGTCGATTTGTGATGCTCTCGATTTGGCTGACACACACATGTGGTCTAGAGCTAAACAGTCTAGAAGGGAACAGGAGGTGTCCCCACCTATTCCTTCTCTGTCCGGTTCATGTCCTGTGGTTCCTCAGTTCGCCCCAGTTCTTCCCATGGAGAGTGAGTTTTTGCCGATTCCAGCCTTTTCGGCTCTTTCCCAGGAGGAAATTTCTGATCTTGGTCTGTTGCTGAATGGTCCTTCCATCAGGTCGGTGTCCATCCCTGCCAAGTCTTACTTGGCTCTGGAGAAGGCTGTCTCGCAATCATTGATGCATTGTTCCACGGCTACTTCTATGCTGCACGGTCTTCCCACTCTGTTGGGCAGGACCTCCACGGGCCGTCCTGAGGATTTTCGTCTGGCGGATGCCATTGATGAGCAGGCTTTAGGCTGCCTTCTGTCAGCCTTGCGTGATTCAGTTCAACTCACCGCTCTGGGCCTCGCTACCTTGCGTAGTAGGCTTTCGGCCTTTTTCAGGGATCAAGCTCTCCAACAGTCCTCTCTTGCCATGTTGGAGGTGGAACGTCGTGCCCTTCGTTCGGACCCAATCCCTTCCTCAGGAATTTTTGCTTCGGCAAGGGTGTCCAAAGTTAAGGAGGCGTGTTCGGGTCGTCAGTCTCTCTCTCACAATGACAGGGTCCTGGCTACTTTGCAGACCTTGGCGGCTAGGGCTAGGCCACCCTCTCGTTCTGCTTCTGTGTCTCCTGCTCGTTTCCAGCAGCGTGGTGCATTTTCAGCCCGTCGGGCCTCTTCTTCTTCCTCTCGCTTTCGTACTCCACAGCCGTTGAGGAACTCGTTCCGTGGCTCTTCTCAGCCGTACCCTTCTCCTTCGGCTCGGGGCAGGCCCTTCCAGCGCGGTGCAAATCGCTCTACTCGTTTTCAGAACTCAAAACGCTACCCTCCTTTTCAGTAGGGCCCGCGCGGCTTCGGGTGGATCCCGAGTTGGCTGTTCCATCAAGTGTGGACTCTCTGGCTCAGCATCACCTTCAGTGGTCTCTGCTGTCAGTCAGCTCTTGGATCCTCCGTGTCGTGCGGGATGGGTTCCGCTTTCCGCTGCTCGCGGAACCTCCTCTCTCGCGGGTGCCTATTGTCTTTCCTCCCCCTGCAGATCCTCTTCGCTTTCAGATCTTGGACGCAGAGGTCAAGTCCCTTCTGGACAAGGGTGCTGTGATTCCAGTACCCAACCCGGGCCCGGGTTTCTACTCGCGCATGTTCACTGTACCAAAGAAGAACGGCGAGTTCCGTCCAGTGCTGGACTTGTCTCCTCTCAATGCTTTTCTGCGCCCCATGGCGTTCAGAATGGAGACGGCTGCTTCGGTTCGCAACTTCATCCAGCCGGGGGATTGGGCGACTTCCATAGACCTCAAGGATGCCTATTTCCATGTTTCGATCCACCCAGATCGAAGGCATCTCTTGAGGTTCGTATGGGGGAACACGACTTATCAGTTCGTAGTCCTTCCCTTCGGGCTCTCTCTGGCCCCATGGATTTTCACCATGGTGGTCAGGGAGTTCGTCGGCGTGGCCAGGTCCAGGGGGATCCGTCTCAAGGTGTACCTGGACGACTGGCTCACCTTGGCTCAGTCCAGGGACCGGTGCCAGGAACACACCTCGGAGCTCCAGGACCTAACCGTCCAGGTTGGCTTCAACGTGAACGTCAAAAAGTCGGATTTGACTCCGGCCCAGGAATTCAAATATCTGGGGATGGTATTCAATACCCAGACGTTCACGGTCTGTCCGTCTTCGGAGCGAATCCAGTCCATTCAGTCCTTTCTGGAAAGCCTTCTGTTGGCGGGTTCAGCAACGGTTCGTCAACTTCTCAAGTTGCTGGGCTTCATGGAGTCCTTGGCAGACCTCTTGCCTCTGGGTCGTCTGCACAAGCGTCCTCTACAACGGAAGTGTGCGGAACTCGGGGTTTCTCATCTTCCTCTGGAATCTCAGGTCGTTTTGGGCCCGTGGTTTCGCAGTTCAGTCCTCCAGTGGTTGGACCCGGTTTGGCTGGGGTCCTCAGTTCCCATTCGGCCTCTCCACCATCAAGAATTCCTTTTCACGGATGCGTCAAAGGAAGGTTGGGGGGCTCATCTGGACCGGCGGGAGGTTTCGGGGTTGTGGTCCGAAGCAGAGTCGTCTCTCCACATCAATTTTCTGGAGATGGAGGCGGTTTCGCTCGCGCTCAAAGCGCTACTTCCCCTGCTACGAGGCAAGTGGGTCACAGTTTGTGGCGACAACACCACGTGCCTCTCATACCTTCGGCGTCAGGGGGGCACGAAATCGCCTTCACTCTCCAGGAAGGCAGAGGAGATCCTGCTTTGGACTGCACGGAATTCCATTCATCTAACCGTGGAGTTCATTCCCGGGAAGCTGAATGTTCTCGCCGACCAGCTGAGCCGTTCCAACCAGGTGATTGCAACGGAGTGGACTCTCGTCCATCGGGTCCTTCAACCCATTTGGTCGATGTGGGGAAAGCCACACGTCGACTTGTTTGCAACTCGCTTCAGCCGGCGTCTTCCGCTCTTCGTCTCCCCGATGGCAGATCCCTTGGCATGGGCAAGGAATGCCTTCAGTCTCCAGTGGTCGGGTCTGTGGGCCTACGCCTACCCACCCACAGCTCTTCTTCCAAGGGTGTTGGAAAAGTGCGCTCGGGAGCGTCCTGCTCTCATTCTCATAGCGCCAAGATGGGAAAACAGTCCGTGGTTCCCCGAGCTGTTAGCTCTCACCCACGTGCCGGGTGTTCCCCTCCAGTTGACACCAAGGTCTCTGGTTCAACCGCGCACAGGCGTTCCGCATCGAAATCCTGCCGTCCTTCATCTGACCGCTTGGCTACTTTGCGGTCAGGGTTGCGGTCACAGGGTCTGAGAAGTGAAGCCATTGAAGTGATTCTTCAATCCCGCCGTCAAAGCACTAATACCTTGTATTCCTTGCGTTGGACCTCTTGGTTCAATTTCTGTACAGTTGAGTCTTTTTCTCCTTTGCACCCGACTGGTGCTCAGTTTGTTTCCTTTTTGTCTCATTTGCATAATGAGAAGGGCCTCTTGGCCCAAACTTTGTCAGGTTATAAGTCGGCAGTTATTAGCACTATTTCTATTGCTACTGGTCGTCAACCTTCCTTTGCTTCTTCTGTTTTGGTTTCCCATTTTTTGGATGGTTTGCGTAATAAGTCAATTCGCCCGACCATCAGACTTCCGCAATGGGACGTTTTTCTTGTGCTTCACTTTCTCAGGTCAGAATGTGAACCGCTTTCTTCGTTATCTTTTAAGCTTCTTTCTTTTAAGACGCTTTTCCTTGTTAGTCTTGCCTTAGCGAGACGTGTGAGTGGTATCCACGCTCTTAGTGGTTTAGTTAATGATTATGAGTTCGCGGAGGATGGTTCCTCGATCTCCCTGTCTTTTCTACCGGAATTCCGTGCGAAAAATCAATCGGCTCAGCAAGCTTCTCCGTTGGTTGTTATCGAGAGTCTCTCTAACATCCTCGCTCCGGACGATGAGGATAGATGTCTGTGCCCGGTTCGCTGTTTGCGCACGTATCTCCTTCGGTCAGCCTCGTTCCGTAGCCAGAAGCGCCGCCTTTTCATTTCTTTGAATTCCAATTATTCAAGCGATATCCGTAAGGCCACTTTGGCTCGCTGGTTAGTCGAGTTGATTCGACTAGCCTACTCCCACGCCGATCGTTCTGCGCCCCCAGGTATACGGGCTCACGAAGTTAGGGCTATTAGCACCTCACTAGCCTTGGTCAGGGGTGTTCCAGTCCCTGCCATTATGTCCTCCGCCTTCTGGAAGTCGGAGACTACCTTTACCTCTTACTATCTGCGCGAGTTTTCCACTCTCCGGCAGGACAACACTTTTGGTATTCGCCGTGCTGTGTTGTCCTCCAAGACGGTGTCCTTTTGAGGTATGACTTTTGTCTGTTTGTTTTTATAGACTTATTTTAAGTCTTTTGGGGGATATGTAACATGCTTTGCGGATTTACCTTCTTATTCTAGAGGGTATGTGTGTGTTTATGTGATATCTCTGTCATGGTTTGTTCCGTGGTCTCAGAGTAGTGCTTTACCATTACCCTCCTCCTTGTTGGTAATCTTGCACTTTGTAGTGGAATGGTAAGGATGATAGAATAGATTGAGGAATTTTTATTAATTCTACTATCTATTTTATCTATATACTTACCATTCCACTACATTTAATTGACCCTCCCACCTCCCTCCTAATGGTTTTTGAATGTGTACCTTCCCTTTTATTGGGTGCTTGCTTTCAAGAAAGTGAGTAGTCTGCTACACCGGAAGTTACGTGGATTGGGAGTTGTGGTAGTAAGACACTCTTGATTTTGTTCTGTCTTCCAAGCTAATCTTGTACAAATATGCACTTTGTAGTGGAATGGTAAGTATATAGATAAAATAGATAGTAGAATTAATAAAAATTCCTCAGTTAGGGGAGACAACTGATGGAGATCGGAAGTCAAAACAGTTTCACGTGCACAACGAAAACCAGTTGACCCACTTTCCTTCATGATCGATAACACGAACGTGATTACTTTTTGCATTTCAATGTTCTCCATTATATGTACTATTTTACTAACCTTCCACGTGTCCACTTTGCAATCGGAATACACCTTTGTGAGCACGGACACAACACTCAACACTGGTACAAATTTCAGTATAGTCCCTTCGGTCAAACTACACAAAAATGCATTAAACATACAGCAAGTATCGCGTCGTGTCGACATGACATGACTTCTGTGTTGTACTACTTGTAGTTGCAGTTGTACACACACACACACACACACACATGCACACGCACACACACACACACACATACACGCATACATGCATGCACAGACACAGACACACACACAGTCATATAATACACACTCGCCCATGCACACACAGACACGCACGCACGCACACAGTGACACACACACACACACACCATGCTCATACAGACTCACGCGCATGCACGCATACACACACACGCACACACACAGTCATATGATTGATACACACTCGCTCATGCACACGCACACACACATTACATAAGCATACACTCAAAAAGACACATGCACTCTCCTCTCCCTCTCTGTTTTTATCTATCCCTCCTCCTCCACCCCTCTCCTCCCCCATCCCCCCTCCTCCAAAAAAGCCCACACCAAACAAAAACAACACATTTCCATTCCGAGAAAATGATTCATTTTTCTTTTCATTTTCTTCCTCTCCTTAGGTGATTGAATCCATCGCCAATGCCATCGCCCACACGGATGGCTGCAGCCTATTGGACGTGGACCCGGGGCTGTCGACCAATCGCACGGTGTATACCTTCGTGGGCAGCCCCGAGGCCGTCATGGAGGGAGCCTTGTGCGCCGCCCGCGCCGCCTATCAGCTCATCGACATGAGGGGACACCAGGGTATGGAGAGAGAGAGGGGGAGAGAGAGAGGAGAGAGAGACACTGTGTCACTGTGTGTTGATGCTTTATTCAACAGTTGTATCATGAATGTGTTGTGTTTTTGGGTGGGGTGGATGGTGGTGATGGTGTGTGTGTGTGCGCGTGTGTGTGTGTGTATGTATGTCTCTGTGTGTGTGTGTGTGCGCACACGTGTATGTGTGTCTCTGTGTGTGTGTGCTTGCGTGTGTGTGTGTGTGTGTTTATGTGTGCGCATGCGCACACGTGTATGTGTGTCTCCGTGTGTGTGTGTGTGTGCGCACGCATGTATGTGTGTGTGTGTGTGTGGGTTATGCCTATTCTTGTTGCATGTGTGTAAGCGATTACCGGTACATGTCTTTGTTGAACTTGTTTTGGGTTGTTTTTTTGTTCAGCGCATAGAGCTCCATATTGGGTGGAGGAATGCTCTATATAAATGCTTCACTATGATTATTATCATCATTATTATTATTATTATTATTGAGCTTGCCTTTTTGTTTTTCAATTTTTTGTCTATATAAATTCTGAATTGAATGTGTCTTGTCTTATTTTTCAAGCCTAATCATGAATAGATCTGGAATTTAAATCCTGTGTAGCGAGGTCATGGTTGGACAAGGCTTGACTTCTTAAAGACCCCCCACGTCACGTGTCACATTCCCTCTTATGCTTAAATTTAAGGTTTATAATATAGAGTACTAACAGGCCTGCGCGTTGGTGTTGAGTATGCGTGTACACCCCCCCCCCCCCTTGAAATTATAGAGAAATCACGTCATGCTTTCATCATTTTGGGGGGTATGCAATCCCCCTTGGTAGTACCAATGGTACTCTAGTCAAAATGAAAAGCAGAGGAGCAACATTTTTAATGAAACTGGAATAAAAAGTCATGCCAGGGAGAGAAGAAAGGAAAGAAGTACCAGAGAAGATTCCATATTTTACGGACTATGACAGTATAAGGCACTACTTTTTCCCCAGACTCAGATGTTAACCCTTTCATCACCACTGTCGCCTCTTTGCACCACAATGATTTAACACCCATGTTACTGAAAGGCATCAAATGAGGGTCTGGTATCTTGTGACCTTATGTTCTTAATTTTGGGAGGTAAGGATAGGCCCTATTTTATGCACGCCACAGAGGAATCCCCAGTATTCCAGACAAAATCTTTTCTCCACCCAGGTAAGTTTAATGGTAAATTTTGGCTGAGGAATGGCTAGCGTTGAAAGGGTTAATTCAGTTTGCGTGATCTGCAACCTACCAGATGAATTGAAGTGTATTGTGATCTAATCAACTGGCACCTGATCTTTAGTAAATTATATGTGTGTGACCGTACTGTATGTTTGAGACTGTGCTTCTTTAACCCTTTCACTGCCAATGTCACATTTATGCACCACAATGGTTTACAACCCATGTTACTAAAAGGCATCAAATCAGGGCCTGTTATCCGAAGACCATATTTTCTTAATTTTTGGAGGTAAGAATAGGCGTAATGTTATAAATAATAATAATAATAATGGGAATTTATATAGCGCTCTTTCTCACATGAGCTCAGTGCGCTTTACATTGATAACAAGAACATTAAAGGCAAACAAATAATTAATCCTTAGAAAGTAAAATAAGCACGATGCTTACACACAACGTTCTCTTACTTCCTTACTCACACACACGCACACGCACACGCACACGCACACATACACACACATGCATGCGCACACGCACACTCGCACACAATTAATTATACAAGAGTAAAATAGTTACAACATGAACATTCTAAGAAGAAACATAGAGACCACATTCACATTCCCAATCAAGTTTGAATACAATACTGCAACTTGAAATAAAATCATACTGCCATCGACATACCAATTACATGACTAATTATAATAGACAAATTTTGCAAAAACAAAAATACCCTTCTACCTCATTTACAAGCATTTAAAGTTTACAAGACGTAGACATTCTACATACAAAATACGAATAATAAAATAATTGTAAATACATTTTTTACAAGATTTCTGCAATAAAACGTCCCCCCCCCCCCCCCCCCCCCCCCCCCCCCCCCCACCTCACACACAAACACTAATCAATCATAATATGTCCGAAACAAGTGAGTGTTATGCATGTCACAGAGGAATTCCCAGTATTGAAGATATTTATTTTTTCTCTGCCCATTTATTAAGTTTAAGGATATTTTTTGGCTGAAATATGGCTGGCGGCAAAAGGGTTAAATGACTCAAAGTGTAACTTAGCTTACTGCACACACAGAGCCCTTTGTGCTGATTATGCCATTCACACAGTGTTGCTGGGTGAACAATACCCCGCTGTTCTTCTTACCACTGACACTATCATCCAACTTCCAAGGCTGTGAAAGGAATGTATGTATGGCACAATGTTATCTTCAAAGGTGGATTTAACAAGCTCTCATTTTTTGGGTCCAAATCAGTAGAAAAAACACACCAGGAACTCTTTTTGTGAGCAACTTAATTATTTATTTTTTGTTACTTGTTCAATACTGGATTAATTTGTCAGCTAAAATTGAGGCTGCACCTAACATAAAATAATATATATACAACAAACAAAGAACTGCACGACAAGTGTAAAGTGACGTTATTTTATTCACAATCTTGAGACAAAGCAAAACTACTGGATATTTCGGCGAATGCGCCTTTATCAACACAGACAAACAATTAAACAGCAAATATAGCAAAAGGAGCAAAAAACCAACAAGGTCAATATAAAAAGCAATACTTCCCCTCTACACGACTACAGTCCAATGCGTAAATGATACAGGTGTGCTTCTTCATCCCGGTCCAAGATACAACCATGGAAGATTGCGTCCAAATCGCCATAATGCTAAATAATAATGATAATGACGATGGTAATGATGATGATGATTCCAGGTGAGCACCCTCGGATGGGAGCAATGGACGTGTGCCCCTTCATCCCGGTCCAAGATACGACCATGGAAGATTGCGTCCAAATCGCCATAATGCTAAATAATAATGATAATGACGATGGTAATGATGATGATGATAATTCCAGGGGAGCACCCTCGGATGGGAGCAATGGACGTGTGCCCCTTCATCCCGGTCCAAGATACGACCATGGAAGATTGCGTCCAAATCGCCATAATGCTAAATAATAATGATAATGACGATGGTAATGATGATGATGATGATGATGATTCCAGGGGAGCACCCTCGGATGGGAGCAATGGACGTGTGCCCCTTCATCCCGGTCCAAGATACGACCATGGAAGATTGCGTCCAAATCGCCATAATGCTAAATAATAATGATAATGACGATGGTAATGATGATGATGATGATGATGATTCCAGGGGAGCACCCTCGGATGGGAGCAATGGACGTGTGCCCCTTCATCCCGGTCCAAGATACGACCATGGAAGATTGCGTCCAAATCGCCATAATGCTAAATAATAATGATAATGACGATGGTAATGATGATGATGATGATGATGATTCCAGGGGAGCACCCTCGGATGGGAGCAATGGACGTGTGCCCCTTCATCCCGGTCCAAGATACGACCATGGAAGATTGCGTCCAAATCGCCAAAGCCTTTGGCGAACGTCTGGCACTAGAACTGGGCGTGCCAGGTAACTATTGAAATTGCTGTGAATTCATCATTATAAATAATCATGACTTCTGACTGTTTCATTTTGATTGAAATAGTGAGGCTAAGAGGGGAGATAATGAAATTGAATTTCATTTTGAACTCAGTGCGCTTTAAAGGGACACCCTGACGGATGAGATTTTTCAAGAAACACGTTGAGATCACCAGGAAAACACCCTTTACAGAGATTCACAACACTCACTTTGTTCTGGTTTCCTAGAAATCAAACCATCAAATCGGCAATTCCTCCATGGTGGAGGTGCTGGAACAATGGAAGTCAGATTTTTCAGTGAAAGACAAGGCAAGTACCTTGTCTTTTCTAATGGCCGCCTGAATCAGACCAAATCGTTTGCAAAAAATTTCCACATTACAAGATTTTTTAGCTATTTTATAGTCTTCCAAAAGAAGTTTCGCTCACAACAAAGGAAATAACTCCAACTACTGTTTCTGTCTGGTCCGTCCGTCCGGCCGGCTATTCGTCCGTTTTTTTCAAAACCTATTCAGTCTATCATCATCAAATTTGGTATACTAGTTTGCCAAGATGCAAGCTATCCACTGATGTATTTAGTTTTACATTAAGGTCAAGGTCGCACCAGTTACGGGGTTCAAACCCCAAAACACATAATCGCTAATATCTCGCAAAGTTTTGCATGTATTTCAATGCAGTTTTTTTTCACAACATTTCTTGATGAATGGTCTATAACACAGTTGTCATGAATTGTTCTGTGCACTCATGTGCGCATGATCGCGCACGCTCAAATCACGGGTCCGAACCCCAAGGCTATGACTTGAAAATGTCACAAAGCATTGTTGGAAACTTCATCGTTTGAAACTCTATCTGTTGACTGATGATTTGATGTAAATATTACAAGTGAACCCGTAAGCCTAGACTCCACCAACACGGCTGGAAACACCCAGAGACAGACACAGAGAAAGAGACAGAGAGAGAAAGCGAGCGGTGAGGGAGAGAGACAGAGAGAGAGAGAGAGGGGGAGAGAGAGGGGGGGGTAGCAAACAGTTGGCTGTAGCACTGTGGCTCACACTTGACTACTGAGTTCCTGCGCGCGTGTGCTAGCTTGCTGGCATCGCCGAGTCTTGCTTGCCTCAGTGACTGGCTGGATGGGGGAAGGAGATGCATTAGGGGAGGAGGTGAGTGGGTTTCACGATAGTGCATAGGTGGAAACTAAATGATCCCAATTGAACGGCCGTGCCTAGGCCCTTTGTGTCACAGGCCCGATATGTCCCACTTTCCGGCCGTCCATCTGGCCGTGCATGCGTCCTGTTTTCAGTTCTCAATGGTCTCCCATGGTGTACAGCCGACACATTCTGATTTCGGAGTAGCTCGGCGATGCTGCGAGGGGACTTTGCAGATGCTTTGCGTTGCACTTGTTTGTTTTTTTGCTGTGCACTCTACAAAGAAGAAAAAGCTCCAACAACAATGAGTGGCCTCCACCCACCCCGTCCAAAATGGCGTCTCTCTACGGCAACTCCGCGAAGGAGGAATCGCTGTTTTGACGGTTTGATTTATAGGAAACCAGAGCAAAGTGAATGTTCCAACCTTTGAAAAGGCTGTCTTTCTGGTGACCTCGACATGTTTCTTGCAAAAACTCATCCGCCAGGGTGCCCCTTTAAAGAGAAAAAGAAAGACAAAAGTTCTGACTTAAAATTAGGCTTAAATTCTGGATTGGACGACACTAGCCTGAAGTTGGGACCAATACTACGGTGAGAGCAGTACAATGATGGTTTTCCTCAGTTACGGGAAATCAAAGTTACATTTTGGTTGTTTGTGAATGACCCTGACTCTCAAACGAGGAGTCACTTGCTCTGGCTCTTAGTGCTGCAGCCTAGAGGGGATTAGTCAGCCTTTGGGGACCTTCACCGCTGCCAGCTGTCAGGTCCTCTTGGCCGAGAGAGTGGGGCACAGCTGTTCCGTCACACACAAAGTCGAGCTATGTAGTGAAAAGGCTGGATCTTAGATTTAAACAAAAATGCACCAAGCATGTCCTTTATTTTGGCTGTATGTTCTACATAGTATTTCAAATATATTTCTTTCATCAGATTAATTATAAGAACTTTTTTTTGTTGAGCAGTATCAAGAAACATATTTAGTAGAAAATGTTCTGAAATAATTCACTTAGTATCGCAAACATAAATAAAATTGCCCATGAGTGAAAATCTAGCCATTTTAACTGAATAAAACTAATTCACGCACATACTACAACATATTCTTGACTATTATTTATAAAAAGTTACTTATGGTAAACTAAAGTTGGCTTAAAAAACCCTGAAAATATAGGTGAACTAAATGTTCCTCCCGAAACAGCTGTGGGGGATGTACCGTGGGCAAGGTTTCTTTACTACAAACAGATCCCAGCCCATCCTTCCAGAATAGTTGTCACACCGTCTGCTATCAGGGAAAGTCATTATTGACACATAATGTCTGGCACACGGGAAAGGTTATTGCGTGCGTGCTCAGTGAGGAAAGCATGTTAAAAAATTTGTTCTCTCGCTTTCACGTTTTAGGTTGTTGTTGTCCAGGGATCATCAATCCAACAGCCGAAGCACTTGAACACTGTGGTACAAATGCACCAGCTAGGGATGAGAACATTACATGTGTGACCGTTTTTGATTACCCTGCCGCCTGGGCAGCCACACTCCGACTTCGGAGGATTTGGGAGACTGATGATGTTATGCTAGGAGCTTGTCATGGCTAAAGACCAATCCCCGCATAACTATGCAGAGCATAACAACATTTTGATGTAGCCTCTGTGTTCTAGCCTATGTTAATTGGTCTGACACAGCCTTAACCCTTTCATCGTCACTGTCGCCTCTTGGGACCACAATGATTTAACACCCATGTTACTAAAAGGCATCAAATGAGGGTCTGCTGACCAATGACCTTATGTTCTTAATTTTGGGAGGTAAGAATAGGCCCTGTTTTGTGCATGGCACAGAAGAAATCCCCTATGTTGCAGACGAAAATCTTTTCTCTACCCGGGTAAGTTTAATGGTAAATTTTAGCTGAGGAATGGCTGGCATTGAAAGGGTTAAGCTAAGGCACATGCTTTAGGTAAATGTTTAAGGTATCTGGAATGTTGTTGGTTTTCTCCCCCAGTGTATCTGTATGGGGAGGCGGCCTCAGAGGAGAAGCGGAAATCTCTGCCCAGCGTGCGCTCTGGGGAATACGAAGGTCTGCCGGAAAAGGTAACCATTGTGAGGGTCTTTTAACCCCTTGACTGACATATAATAATAATAATTTTATTTCATATCGCGCTGAAATCCATACGGTAGTATGCTCGATTCGCTTTACAAAAGCAACAATATAAGATGAAAAACATGCAGTAAAATCAACAAGATAGTCATACTACTACCAACATTCGTATGCAAAGAAATAAAGTAACAAAGATAACATGATTCTTACTCACAAAACTAATGTACTAGACTGACAAATGGACATAAACAAACTCAAGCCCACAAACAATTACAGTTATTTGGGCAAAACAGTGAGGAATTTAGTAGTCCAGATATATACAAAAAATTGTGATATTTTTTGGTGGTCACATCTTAGAACGTTGGGAAGGTCTTAAATGGGAGGTTCCACTGTACTTTCTCTGGGAGCAAAGATGCATGGCTTGTCTGTACCATTGTGTGTCACCAGGTCCAGGATTCCGAGTGGAAGCCAGACTTTGGTCCTGCTGAGTTTATCCCCCCTTGGGGTGCCACGGCCGTGGGTGCCCGCAAATTCCTGATCGCCTACAACGTGAATGTGTTGGGGACCAAGGAACAGGCGCACCACATCGCCCTCAACGTCAGAGAACAGGGGCCGGAGAAGGTGGGTTGATATGTGTTATCAATGTACTGTGTGTGGTCATTGTTAGGTGCAGTAATATTATTCCTGATCGCCTACAATGTGAATGTGTTGGAGACCAAGGAACAGGCGCACCACATCGCCCTCAACGTCAGAGAACAGGGGCCGGAGAAGGTGGGTTGATATGTGTTATCAATGTACTGTGTGTGGTCATTGTTAGGTGCAGTAATATTATTCCTGATCGCCTACAATGTGAATGTGTTGGAGACCAAGGAACAGGCGCACCACATCGCCCTCAACGTCGGAGAACAGGGGCCGGAGAAGGTGGGTTGATATGTGTTATCAATGTACTGTGTGTGGTCATTGTTAGGTGCAGTAATATTATTCCTGATCGCCTACAATGTGAATGTGTTGGAGACCAAGGAACAGGCGCACCACATCGCCCTCAACGTCAGAGAACAGGGGCCGGAGAAGGTGGGTTGATATGTGTTATCAATGTACTGTGTGTGGTCATTGTTAGGTGCAGTAATATTATTCCTGATCGCCTACAATGTGAATGTGTTGGAGACCAAGGAACAGGCGCACCACATCGCCCTCAACGTCGGAGAACAGGGGCCGGAGAAGGTGGGTTGATATGTGTTATCAATAACTGTGTGTGGTCATTGTTAGGTGCAGTAATATTATTCCTGATCGCCTACAACGTGAATGTGTTGGGGACCAAGGAACAGGCGCACCACATCGCCCTCAACATCAGAGAGCAGGGGTTGGAGAAGGTGGGTTGATATGTTATCAATGTACTGTGTGTGTCACATTTCTTGTCGTTCCAGCCCAGCCGCCTTCCCAAGGTGCAGGGTCACATTATTATAACATAGACAATGATGCTGTCTGTAATTGTCGCGTCCATTTCTTGTCGTTCCAGCCCAGCCGCCTTCCCAAGGTGCAGGGTCACATTATTATAACATAGACAATGATGCTGTCTGTAATTGTCGCATCCATTTCTTGTCGTTCCAGCCCAGCCGCCTTCCCAAGGTGCAGGGCATCGGCTGGTACCTGGAGGAGGCCAACATGGCTCAGGTGTCCTTGAACCTGACCGACTTTGAGGTCACCGGCATGCACACCGCCTACGAGGCCTGCCTGAAAAAGGCCCAGGTCTGTATTGTATTGCACGGATGCTCCTGCTTTCAGGATGTCCTGAAGTTCAGGATGTATTTGTCCAGGATGTTCTGAAGGTCAGGATTTTTTTTATTGCCTAGAGCCGGCATCGCTGGCTTATGAGAATTTATTAAGAGACTTTGAGAAGATGCATTTTGCTGGTTATAGAGGTCATGAAGTTTAACCAGAAGTGAAAGTGCAACGAGAGCCTGTCAATTACATTGGAAACTTGTTTCCCTTCAGCTTCCAGGGGCATTGCCCCCCGGAACCCTCAGGAGGGGCGCTGTCCCTGCACACCGCCAGGGTCTGGGCGGCCCCTGGACCTCTGCCTTGTGAGATTTTTGAAATTTCCCAGGAGTACCCATGGTATTGTATTGTATAGTATTACTAGTCTCACTTCTTCTTCTTCTGCGTTCCCAGGCCATATGGCCTTAATGGGTAAGGTACGTATAGTATGTGCACACCGCATACGAGGCCTGCCTGAAAAAGGCCCAGGTCTGTATGTATTGTATTGTATAGTATTACCATATTTTACGGACTATAAGGCGATACTTTTTTCCTAGACTGAGAGCCCTGCGCCTTATAATGTGACTGATAATAAAGTAAGGAAATTGAGTAGCAAAATCTGAATTTTTAGTCAAACTTGGGGGGTGCGCCTTAAGCGGGAGACAGACTATGCGACTGCCTCATATGACTCGATCAGGTTGACCAAATTTTGTTTCCCGCACAGAAGAGGTCACAAGCCATGTAACTCGATCAGACTCGATCAGTGAAATTTAGAACCCACCCTGTTCGGCCCTGTCACCTGACTGGGCCCGACTGAGTCGACTAATCAAGCAGGATGGTATGCAAATGAGGTGAAACATCACGATCTGATCGAGTCACATGAGGCAGTCACATAGTCTGTCACCGGCTTTATAGTCCGTGAAATACGTTGCTAGTCTTCTTCTTCTTCTTCTTCTTCTTCTGCGTTCCCAGGCCATATGGCCATAATGGGTAAGGTACGCATGTGTCCGGTTTTTAGTTTTCACTGGTCTCCCCTGCTGCGTACAGCCGACACATTCCGATTTCGGAGGAGCTCAAAGGAGAAAAATTCATTTGGAAGATTGGTTTTTTTTAAAGGCAGGAGAATGGGCCAATAAGTCAGAAATATAGTAGATGATAGTAAAGCAAAGGGAAACGGCAGAGTCAAAGAGAGTGGCAGATTAGAGGAAGTTACAAGCACAGAACTTGAAGAAGGTGGGGGAACTATTTTTACGAAAGATCCCCCCGGTATCCCCACGGGGGGGGGGGAGACTCGTGGAGGGTCGGGGTCGTCCAGCTCCCCGTATTGTTTTTATAGCAATAATACACATGGGCATAATGCACATGTTGTGGCTGTGTGCATGTTTGCGATAGTTAATATTGTAGTAGCTTATTTATATATTTATGATCTATTATTTATTTATTTATTTATTTATTTAATAATTGTGAAGCGCCGTGAGCTCAAGAAAGAAAGGGCGCTCTATAAATGTTATTATTATTATTATTGTGCACCACATAGTATTTGTTATCCTTTTTTACTGGGTTTTTTAAAACCTGGATCCGATAAGTAGAGTAGAGTGGCTCAACGTTTCCAGCACTGTGTGGACTTATGTGCTATAGGGTGCAATGATGGAGGTGTCATGTTATGAATTGTACTGTATGTTTTGTTGTTTACAGGTTGTTGAACGTTGGTAAGATACATTGATGAGTGTTTTGTACTAAGTGGTCGAACTTTACGCGGTGTCAGTCCTGAGATGACCATAGCTGTTGACAGCACTATAATGGAAATAAATAAATAAAATAAATAAAGAAGTCTAACAAAAAATCGCATTTTTTAATGATTATTTTCCAGGAGTTGCAACTGGCAGTGGTTGGGTCCCAAATCGTGGGCATAGTGCCTCTACAGGCTCTGCTGGAGGCTGCCGACTACTTCATGAAGAAAGACAACCTGTTTATACTGGAGGAGGATCAGAAGCTCAGACTGGTCAGTGAAATGATGGTGATGATGATGATACTTGAGACTTACGACAATTTCATGTCGACTACTTCATGAAGAAAGACAACCTGTTTATTATACTGGAGGAGGATCAGAAGCTCAGACTGGTCAGTGAAATGATGGTGATGATGATGATACTTGAGACTTAACGACAATTTCATGTCGACTACTTCATGAAGAAAGACAACCTGTTTATTATACTGGAGGAGGATCAGAAGCTCAGACTGGTCAGTGAAATGATGGTGATGATGATGATACTTGAGACTTACGACAATTTCATGTCGACTACTTCATGAAGAAAGACAACCTGTTTATTATACTGGAGGAGGATCAGAAGCTCAGACTGGTCAGTGAAATGATGGTGATGATGATGATACTTGAGACTTAACGACAATTTCATGTCGACTACTTCATGAAGAAAGACAACCTGTTTATTATACTGGAGGAGGATCAGAAGCTCAGACTGGTCAGTGAAATGATGGTGATGATGATGATACTTGAGACTTACGACAATTTCATGTCGACTACTTCATGAAGAAAGACAACCTGTTTATTATACTGGAGGAGGATCAGAAGCTCAGACTGGTAAGTGAAATGATGGTGATGATGATGATACTTGAGACTTACGACAATTTCATGTCGACTACTTCATGAAGAAAGACAACCTGTTTATTATACTGGAGGAGGATCAGAAGCTCAGACTGGTCAGTGAAATGATGGTGATGATGATGATACTTGAGACTTAACGACAATTTCATGTCGACTACTTCATGAAGAAAGACAACCTGTTTATTATACTGGAGGAGGATCAGAAGCTCAGACTGGTCAGTGAAATGATGGTGATGATGATGATACTTGAGACTTACGACAATTTCATGTCGACTACTTCATGAAGAAAGACAACCTGTTTATTATACTGGAGGAGGATCAGAAGCTCAGACTGGTCAGTGAAATGATGGTGATGATGATGATACTTGAGACTTACGACAATTTCATGTCGACTACTTCATGAAGAAAGACAACCTGTTTATTATACTGGAGGAGGATCAGAAGCTCAGACTGGTCAGTGAAATGATGGTGATGATGATGATACTTGAGATTTACGACAATTTCATGCACATCCACACACACATGCGCGCGCGCGCATGTATACATGCGCGCACATACACACACACACACACACACACACACACACACACACACACACACACACACACACACACATACACACACACACAGAAGGCAGGATGAAAAAAAGCCTTGTTAGCTTATTCTTTAACTCTCAATAAAGATCATTTTGACTTGACTTGACTTGACACATACGCACACACACATACACACACACACATACAAACGCATACACAAGATTCAAGATTATTTAATTAGCCAATGCTTCAGTGTACAAAGGAAATCGTTTTGGTGTTGCACATCACACAATCCAACAACAACAAAAGCATGCACATGGACGGACAACCAATACAAGAGGAGGAAAAACACACAGAAATATATGGTAACGAAATCAGGTTATTATAATGTCTCACCCTCGAATACTCACACACACACACACACACACACACTCGAACACACATGACATATACACACTTACACACACACACACACTTCACCCTGCTTAAGTGTAAATGATTAAAAAACAAAAACTGAGATAAATCTACCTTATTCGTTTATGTGTTTTGTTTGTTTATTTGTTTTTCCTACCTCATTTTCTGTTGTATTGTCTGTTTGCAGGTGATCAACAAGCTAGGTCTGAATTCTCTGGGAGCCTTCAGTCCTAAGGAGAGAATCATCGAGTGAGTGGCATTGTGGAACTTTGTTGAATAAGTAAATATAGACAGCTGATAATTTTGTTTGTCTCAGCTAGAAAATGAAAATGATACACAACTTTAATCTTTAGCCTATTGTAAAAATAGTTCCCCCACTTTCTGGAAGTTCTGTGCTTGTAATTTCCTCTAATCTGCCACTCTCTTTGGCTCTGCCTTTTCCGTTTACTTTCTATCATCTACTATATTTCTGACTTATTGGCCCCATTCTCCTGCCTTTAAAAAAAACCACCTGCCAAATAACTTTTCTCCTTCAAGCTCCTCCGAAATCAGAACGTGTCGGCTGTACGCAGCGGGGGGGAGACTAGTGAAAACTGAAAACCGGACACATACGTACCTTACCCATTATGGCCTTTTGGCCTGGGAGCGCAGAAGAAGAAAGGTGGGAGTGTAGTGTGATGTACTAGGTGAATGTATTCGCCCATGGTGTCAGAGGTTAACCCTTTCACCGCCAATGTCGCATTTTAGCAGCACAAAGATTTAGCGCCCATGTCACGAAAAGGCCTCAAACCAGGGTCTGTTATCCAAAGACCCAGTTTTCTTCATTTTGGGAGGTAAGGATAGACCTTACGCTATGCATGTCACAGAGGAATCCCCAATATTGCAGATGATTTTTCGTCTCTACCCAGGTAAGTTTAATGGAATTTTTTGCTGAAAAATGGCTGGCGGCGAAAGGGTGAAGTACTGATGATAAATTATCTTTCAGATACATGATCCCTACAGCAGAGGACGGCCCTCTGGCCACCATGGATCTGAAGGATTTTGTGCTGACCGTGGGATCCAGATCCCCTTCCCCCGGCGGAGGATCCGTGGCTGCCCTATGCGCTGCCATGGTGAGTTGTTGTTGTTGTCGTAACCTGGCTAAAAGACTCCAGGGATCACCCCAGCAGCCGAAGCACTTGGTACAGATGCACCAGCTAGGGATGAGAACATGACGGGTGTGACCGTTTTTGATCACCCCTCCACGTGGCCAGCCACACTCCGACTTCGGAGGAGCCATGGTTAGTGAGGCATTGTGGGATCGTCGTAGCATAAACAGTGAAGCGTTACTTTTGTGTATGTTATGTATGCGTTGTTCTGTTGTTGTGTCCGGGTTTTTCTTGTTTATTAACTTTTTCACTACGTAGCACGCACATATGCGTGGTAGAAGCTTCCTCCGTTCAGTACACAGCACGCATATATGTGTGGTGACTGTGTCTATGAACAGTGCACATTTAAGTACAGTCTAAGGGAAAAAAACTTCTTTAACTATATTCAGCAATCAGTTATCTGTCTTCTGAGTGCTTTCCCTTGAGCAAAACTGGTCTAAATTTGTCACAAGCAGCTTTTGAAAAGACTAACCGAAAGTGTGGACAATAGTAGTAAAGTGGCAAAAACCGCTATCCGAACAAGATGGGTATGTTTGTATTCATATATCTTTGGTGTGAAAATGGAAAAAAGTAGTCAAAGAAAATTGATGTAGGTATTCTGTCCTGCAATACCAAACACTCACACTTGGCATGCAAACAACGTAAGCAAAAGTAGAGATGAAAATTGCCGATTTGACTACGTCTGTGGTGAAAAGCTGCTGGGCATTAGCACGGCATGAAAGAGTTAAAAAGAAAAAACATGAAAGAAAGAAAAATTGTCACTTTCAACCAGAATTGGTTGAGCTAGAGAGATACCTGTAACCATAGTAGTAGTACAGGGTTTAATGTGTATTGTGAAACTGGATCAATGGTTTTCCTTTCTGTTCACATAGGAAAAGTGTGAACCCCAGGAGATTTCACTGCAAGTCGAAGAAGACCGAAAGAAGGGACCGACGTTGAAAAATAATAATGATGGTCTGCTTGAGGCTCCCAGTACAAAGTAATCCTGATAACAACAATAAGGATGCTCCAGAGAGTGGCCCTAAATGACATTAATGGGTTTATGACATACTGCAACCAAACACTCTACAGTCCAGACAGTTAGAGGCAGTCATTGATTGATAAAGATGACAATGATGATAATCAATGTTACAGGTGACTGCCCTAGATTCTATGGTTTGGTTTCGTGACATACGCCAACCACAAATTCTACAACCTGGACAGTCAGATGCTTGATAATGATGATGTTGTTAATGATAATGATGGTATTTGTGACCCAGCACCACGAAAGGGATATTAAGTGTCAAACTGACCATTCTGATTACACACTTGAATACTTCAGACAATTCTCTTTCTAATGATACAAGAACCATTCTTGTATCTTTTTCTGTTCCCGAGTTATGAGCATTTAAAGTTAGTAGGGTGAGCGTCGGTCATTTTGAGAAAACACAGTCTAAAAGTTTTGCCTAGCTATAGAAAATGCATTGACCTACTCATTTTCAAACACTTATAAGACCATTTAGAGATCACACAAAAGATTATCCTTTATAAATATGTTAGAGAACATAAAAATACCCATTACTCAAAATTGACAAAAAATAAGATTTTTGACTTTGCAAACCTGCTGTGAGAAACTAGCCCAGTGACTTAATATCCCTTTCGTGGTGCTGGGTCACATTTACCGTTGCAGGGAGCTGCCCTGGGTTCAGTGGTAGGCTTCGTGACATACGGCAATCGTAAATTCTACAATCTGGCCAATCAGATAGGATAACCGCTTAATGATGATGGCGATGACAATTATGATGATGATGACGACGACAATTTACCATTGCAGGGAGCTGCCCTAGGTTCCATGGTTGGCTTCATGACATACGGCAATCGTAAATTCTACAACCTGGACTGTCAGATGAGGGGCCTGATCCCTCCAATGTACAAAGCCATGAAAGATCTCATCCCCTTCGTGGATGCCGATGCTGCCGCCTTCAGCGAATATATGGTATGTCAGTGTCAGTGTGTTTCGTATATCGTCTGTGAAATTCAAAAACATTGTATCTCGATTTTTGGGGGGTTGAGTCAGCTCTCTAATTTTTCCCGCCACCTTCCACCAAAAGCTCGTGTCTCTAATGGCTTTCTATCTGGGGTAAATCGTAAGTCCCAAATTCAGATCTAGTTAAAAATTAAGGACAAAACCCTGGTATCTTTGTTCTTTTCACGTATTGACATTTTTTTATTTTTTTTAAACAAAATGCAAAATAACTTTATAAATCAGTAAATGATATTGATTAACAATACCTTTAATTTTGTTCATCATTATATTACTTGGTTTAAATGCAGTCTCCATCTGTTCAATCAATTGTGCAACTATGATGTTAACCCATTTAGCACTGCGTATAATAAAACATGTAAGCTAAAACAATGGCGTAAAATTGAAGACTGCAGAAACGTCAACCAGAACTTCTTGTTTACACTTTTCATCTCTCACATAAACATTTGACTGGGAAACCTATACACGTTTAGAAAGAAGAAAGCTTGAATTTTGCAATGAAAGTAAAGAAAACAACTTGCCTTGAATGTGGTGACAGCAGTAATCCAGTAAAGCACTTTCACAGTGGCTGCAGCTAACCCCACCCCCACCCCCATCCGAAGATGATCCGTCGCTGCTACTCGTGTCAGACATTACAAAACCATGCAGTCGAACCCTTTTCCTTCACTTTGCAACACAAATACAAGCCTAATTACCTTCCTAGTCTCCATCAGAGTAGCTATCGGCAGCACACTCATCACTGGTGTCATTCTCATCCTCACAATCACTACTTTCATCTTTTTCACTCACAAAATTGCAAACCGACCGATAAAATAGCTAGACTCAGACATCAGGAAGTCGTACGAGTGCTACGAGTTTTGTGATTGGTTAGCTGTATTCGCTTATTGGATTGGCCGAAGTTCAGCGCGATATTTGAACTGAGCCAATATACTGGCTCATCGTGTTCGACCGAGGAGCCACTGTATTGGCTCAACGTGCTTAGAGGGTTAATTTAAGGAGCACGGTATAAGCTTCGAGCTTGTTGTTGCTCTAATTGTCTTTCTGTTTGATCGTTTTTAAATTAAACCAATCAATTGTGGTAAACGCGGTTAATTTTAAACACTTTTTTTGCATTTTTCTCAAAACTACCAACATTTAGATACAAGGTCTTTTAATTTCACCGACGATATTCTAGTCACGTGGAGAGTGCGTCGCCACAAGATATCGCTATATTGTTCTTCCTGCTCATCAGCTGATGTGTTGATATGGAATGGATATATTGTTCTTCTTCCCGCTGGTCACTCGAACTGGAGATATCACCATCTTGGTTCAAAAGCCCTGCACGTAGACGATCTGAAGCTTTACTTTGTTTACTACAACTCCAACGGCTAGGACTGAAGCATCTTTTGCTCACGTCTGTATACCTACTTTCCTTCTCTTTTACAAGATAACAAGTTTTAAACTTTGATCGTTCACATCTCCAGCATATTAGTTTTGTGTCCTTGCTCATATGCTTCCTCAAGCTAAATTCACAATTCACAAATCTGTATTGTCTTCCAATGAAGAAAATCCGTTTTCAACGTGCACATACATCTAAAACCGACGAGACATAAACCAAGACATAAAATACATGTACATACGTCAAAGCACATGCTATTTACAGTGGAGTCCGGGTAAAACGAATTTTAACGGAACACAGACTCAGTTCGTTGTATCAGGATTTCGTTATACATGTACATGTACAATGTATGTTGAAAACAAAAACAGTTCAAACACTCACCAATGATAACCGAAAACATAAACTTGACCAGTTTGGATCGTCTGTCTTAATCACGGGATGTACAAGGCTTGAAGAAGTTCAGCAGTGTTGTCTGACGCTGATCTGTTTTGGCACACTTTTCAACAAGTTTGTCCATTAAGTGACAACACATCACACAAATTTAGTTTGTTATAGGCTTTCACGAACTTTTCAATCTTTATTTTGAGCGTGAATTGTAAAGCGACCTTGAGAAACCGAATGATCTGTAGGAAGCCTAGGCCTAGCAGACGACCCAGTGTGAATCTAAATGAGTTCACGCATGCGCAGTTCATATTTTCCAACTTCCTTCCTCTTGACACCACGTTCTAGCTTGGAGTTTGAAGGCCTAGGTTTTTGCAGCGCATCGCACAGGCTGAGTTCGTTATAGGCTACTTTTCAAAGTAAATCAAATTATCCTGGGGCGTAGAACATGTGTTCGTAAAAAGCGGATGTTCGTTATTTCAAAAGGATTTTTTGTTCGTTATACCCATGGCTTTGCAAGTGACAAATAGAAGGGCATTTGCCGGGAAATTGAAGTCAGTTCGTTAATCGCGAAATTTCGTTAAAAGCGAGTTCGTTATAGTTGGACTCCACTGTACATGGAACAGTTAACTTTTTCATTACGTAGCACGCACATATGCGTGGTAGAAGCTTCCTCCATTCAGTATGCAGCACGCATATATGTGTGTGGTGACTTTATCTATGAACAGTGCACGTTTGACTTTGCAAGCCTGTTGTGAGAAACTAGCCCAGTGACTTAATGTCCCTTTTGTGGTGTTGGGTCACATATGTGGTGTGTTTTCTTTGCAGCTGGCAACAAAGCTTCCCCATGAGACTGAAGAGGAAACCAAATTGTGAGTAATGAAACGTGATCTGCATTGTCAACTTGCTTATGTCTGTGTGTGTGTGTGTATACACGCTTGCGTACATTCGTATCCTATCTGTGCATGCGGGCAGTGCTAGTCATTTCCAAGTTTTGCATTATAATATCAATGCTTTCTAGTTTACTGATTTGCTGCAGAGTTTTGTTTTTTCATTCATATGTGTGAGGATACTGAAGAGTCTTTCAGTACAGATAGTTCCCTCACCTTCTGGAAGTTCTGTGCTAGTAACGTCTGTTGGTGTTAGTCCTTTAGTGTGTTAGTCCTTTAGTTATTCTCATCTCTTATTTATTATCCTGTCATGAAGATATACTTGATTATTAAAAAACGTTGGGACTTTCCTGGCACTGTATTGCTGTACCTCCAGGATCGTCCCACCATCTTTATAGTTACAAATGTCCCATATGTGCCTGTTCCATGTCGGAGGACATTAAACGGACTTTCATCTGCCTCTTTTCTTATAATTCTTTTGAACAATTTCTCCTTTGAACTCCTCGAAAATCAGAATGTGTTGGCTGAGGGCCGTGAGGAGACAAAAACAACTACTGAAGACCGGATGCGTTGATGCTTTATTCATTATAACCTTATGGCCTGGGACCCATCAAGGAAATTCTGTCAACAATGACGTTTTTAATATATTTATTTATTTATTTCATGTTCTTCTTCTACCGTTGAGTATCCACAATCATCAGTTTGATTTTATTATACTATGTGCGGTCGAGGTCCGAAGTCGGGCATCAAAAAGAAACAAAATAAAACAAAAACCTACTCTACAAAGATGACCCAGCCAGTCTGGTCTCGCTGATCGAGCCCCCGACATGATGCTGAGTTGGCAGGAACACCTAAACTGGGGTGGGGTGGGGGGGGGGGGGGATTTGCATCTTGATGGAAGGCTAGATGGTGCATGGTAGGAAAGAACTTCTCCTGTATTCAGTCCGGCACTGGATGGTGGATAGTTGCCGGCTGTGTCCTCTTAGGCAAGTTGGAGCTGACTTCAGTTGGACTTCTTATTGCCATCATAATGTTCTCATTACCTTAAATTCAGAGCTTCCCACGTTGTGGACTTCTTTTGTGTGGAAATTTAGTGGTTGACAAGAAACTTGGTTAAAAACAACCACCAAAATGCCCTTACTATCTGGCCTTTCTCCCTTTCTTCTATGCTTCCTCTTCTCCCTGATGCTTTCCATTGTACAATTTGATGTAGCCTATGTCAATTGGCGTGGCATAGCCTTAATACAGCTGTTTCGGGAGGAACATTTAGTTTATCTATATTTTCATAAGTTTTTTCAAGCCAACTTTAGCTTACCATAAGTTACTTTTCATAAATAACAGTCAAGAATATGTTGTGGTATGTGACTAAAGTACTTATATTCAGTGGATATTGCTAGATGTTCACTCATGGGCAGCTTTATTTATGTTTGTGATACTAAGTGTATTATTCAAGAACATTTTCTACTAAATATGTTGTATTATACTGCTCAACAAAATAAGTTTTTACCATAAATCTGATGGAAGAAATATATTAAAAATACAATGAAGAACATACAGCCCAAATATTTTTACAAGCAAAAGCTTGGTGCAGTTTTTATCTAAGATTTCTAGATTCAGTCTTTTAACTAAATAGCTTGATTTTGTAAGGGATGGAACAGCTGTGTTTAGCCAAGGCGACTGTTTGTTGTTGATTCCAGCCGTGACGCGGCCATGGAGGGGGGTCTGTTGACGGCGGTGCAGGTTCCGCTGTGTGTGGCCAGAGTGGTGAACACCCTGTGGCCCTCCCTCAAGGAACTCTCTACCATCGGGAACATCAACTGCAAGTCAGATCTACAGGTATTTCTTTTCTTCTTCTTCTTGTTATTGTGTGTGTGTGCTGTCCCATCTTCTGGGCCGTACAGTGGCGTTGCTCCCACGCCGCTCATTCCGAGTCCCAACTCGCAGCCACATCCTGGTTTGTCAGATTCCGAGGAATCAAAAAACCAGCCGTCCAAGGGGAGCGAATCTATGTAAGGTCATCAGGATGTATTTCATTAACACACACACATGCACGCACACGCACACACGCACGCACACGCACACACACACACACACACACACACACACACACACACACACACACACACACACACACACACACACACACACACACACACACAGAGAGAGAGAGAGAGAGAGAGAGAGTTCAAATACCACTTTGTGTGGCTCGAGTGGTGAATATCCTGTGGCCCTCCCTGAAGGAACTCTTTACCATTGGAAGCATCAACTGCAAGTCAGATCTGCAGGTAGAGTCACTTACACGCTAGCACAAAAGGACGCATGAATGAAGCATACACTCAAGCACATATACACACACACTATTCGGTAGGAGTGGGCTGTGTTGTTCCGGTGGAATGGATGACACGAACTCACATAGCATGCATCCTGTGCGTCAATAGCAGTCTAAACAAAGACTTTGGGCGTGGGGCAGGAAGAAGAAGAACATGCACATTCACTGAAGGAACTCTCCCTCTACAGGTATAGTCATAGACACAGACTGACAAACAGACACACACACTCATACACACGCTGAAGGAACTCTCTACCATCGGAAACATCCACTGCAAATCGGATCTGCAGGTATACATAAAGATACAGACAGACAAACACGCAGGCAAACGGGCAGGCAAGCAGGCTGACAAACACACACAGACACACACACACACACACACACACACACACACAGGGAACTCTTTAGCATGGGAAACGTCAACTGCTAGTCAGATTTTCGGGTAGAGTCATAGACAGAGAGTTAGACACACAACAAATGCACACACACGCACACACACGCACACGCACACACACACACACACACACACACTCACTCACTCACACACACACACACATATGCTTGCATACATGTAGATGCATACTCACTCATTTGCACGTCAAGTTCATGAGGTGTCAGCATGTCGAGATGATGATGATGACAATAATGATGATGATAATATTTGATCAGGTGGGAGTCAGGGTCCTGGAGACAGGGGTGTGGGGGGCCTATCACAACGTGATGACCAACCTGAAAGACGTCAAGAACGAGGAGTTCAAATCCAAGGTAAGTCACCCTCTGCCCTCAGTGTCTGTTGGTCAGTCCTCCGCCAGTCACACTCCTTGCCTAGAGAGCTATCGCAATCGTCTGTGTCTAAAAAAACCTTTCCTTCAGATTTTCTTCCTTGATTTCGCCTTCTACTGTAGAGTGGCACAGAGGTATCGCGTTCACCTCGTGTCAAGTAGACCCGATTTCGAACCTTGGTACAGGGGATTTTTCCTCACTTTACACTAGGCCTTACCGGTCTGAACGTGGAGTCTTTCTGATGAGATGATAAACCGATTTTTGTGTGACTGACAAGGAAGGAAAGGGTGGGTGGGTCAATTTGGACCAAATGACAACTTTGACGTTGCCACTGGGTTTAGCGTATGCTAAGTGCATGGGCACATGGGACCTCAGTTTATCGTCTCATCCGAAAGACCACGTTCAGACCGCAAGGCCGGTGTTACGGCGAAAAGCAACCCCCGTACGTTAGGTTAGGTGCATTATAGTCACAGAGGCGTCTCTGTGAAATTCGGGTTGCTCCCACCTGGAGAGCGCATCGCAGCCAGAGGCGCGCCACCAATTTTGTGTTTTTTGCATGCGATTTTTGTGTGACTGATGAGGAAGGAAGGGAGGGGGGTAAATTTTGACCAAATGACAACTTTTTTGTTGCCACTGGGTTTAACGTGTGCTAAGTGCATGGGCACACGGGACCTCGGTTTATCGTCTCATCCGAAAGACTCCACGTTCAGACCGTAAGGCCTAGTGCAAAGTGAGAGGGGAAAATCCCCTGTACCCAGGTTCGAACTGGGGTTTACTTGACACGAGGCGAACGCGCTACCACTGTGCCACTCTCCACCTCAAGGCACACCCACAAATGTTACACAAAAATCAGATTTTATTGGTGTACTTTCTTACTACGTTTGACGTTCTTGTTTGGCCACTGCATCTCAACCCCGACAAGACGGGAGTAACTATTTTTTTCGAGAGTGTGCATGCATGCATTGCATTGCTTTAACTGAAGAAACACCCCCAAAAATCTAAAAATAGACCAACACATGACAGGGTGCTTGACAGTGAATGTCTTTGCATTTGGTGGGAGTGTAGAGGTGTACTGGGCGAATGTGCCCGTGATGCCGGAAGAGCTAAAACCCAAGATGTTTCGGTGTTTTCTGCGTCCAGGTGAAGACGGAAATGGACGAAGCGCTGAAAAACGCGCAGGAAGGATGCGCCGCCATCTTGAAAACCCTGGAGGAAAGGAAAGAGTGATTTGCCCTTGATCACGCCTCACGGCTAACTCCACTACCCCCCCTCTTCAGTACACCCCCCCACCCCACTTTCTTTATATTAACTTCTGGTGTGAGGGACCAATGGGTGATAGTCAGTAACCAGCAGTTTTTGTGTGTGTGATAAATCTCGGTTTTAACCTGATTTTTTTTTTCCTGTCATTTTGTTTTTGCTCAATATTTTATTTTTTTCTCAACTGAATGTTGAATTTATTGCGAATATTTGAAAAAGAAAATCCTTAGCTGTGGTTTTGTGTCGGATTTTGTTTGTTTGTTTTTTGTTTTTTTAACCTTTTGCGGGACCAAATTTATTGGTGGTTTGTTATTTTGGCTGTTGATGGTTGTCGGTTTTTGAACGGTTTTCATTGTTGATTGCTTCGTTTCTTTGACAATCGCTTTAACTTACGGTGTGATATCTACAAAAACAAATGGTGATTTGTTGCATTAATTCATTGTTGACATTGCTTTTTTTTGGGGGGGGAGGGATGTGTGGTGGTATAATTATCATTATTATGATTTTAACGTTTATAATGGTGTGAAGTTTAACTGGTAACAGTTTGGGAAATTTGCAAGACGTTTTGAACTAACTTAAGATGTTGCCTTGATACTTACTAAACTGCCTTAATGCTAAAATCCGTCCTGTGTTTTTTTTAAAAGGATTTATCAAGCTGTGCCAGTCTCTCCCTGTAGGTCTGTCTGTCTCTTTCTCTCTCTCTCTCTCTCTGGGTAAGATTTAACGTGGTGACAGCCCTTACATGGCCTTAGTTGTCGACAGGGCTATAATTTTAATTTCTCTCTCTCTCTCTCTCTCTCTCTCTCTCTCTCTCTCTCTCTCTCTCTCTCTCAATTTAATTTCAATTCATTATCTCTCTCTCTCTCTCTCTCTCTCTCTCTCTCTCTCTCTCTCTCTCTCTCTCTCAAAATGTTCTTTTGCCAGTTTGTTTTCAAATTGTATTTCTTCGATGTTTTCGAAAGCTGGATGAAATCAAGCCAAATTATTCTGTTATTGTTTTTTTCCCCACTCAATAACGAACATCCGTTCGTTCATTCTCTCTCTCTCTCTCTCTCTCTCTCTCTCTCTCTCTCTCTCTCTCTCTCTCTCTCTCTCTCTCTCTCTCTCTCTCTCTCTCTCTCTCTCTCTCTCTCTCTCTCTCTCTCTCTCTCTCTCTCTCTCTCTCTCTCTCTCTCTCTCTCTCTCTCTCTCTCTCTCTCTCTCTCTCTCTCTCTCTCTCTCTCTCTCTCTCTCTCTCTCTCTCTCTCTCTCTCTCTCTCTCTCTCTCTCTCTCTCTCTCTCTCTCTCTCTCTCTCTCTCTCTCTCTCTCTCTCTCTCTCTCTCTCTCTCTCTCTCTCTCTCTCTCTCTCTCTCTCTCTCTCCCCTGTGCCCTGAAGATTTGGACCGAACACTCTTTTGACTAAAAGGACTTCAGAGAAAAACTTTGCAAGTCTGATAAACTCTTAAAGAGGTCTGAAGTTTTTAATTTAAAAGGCAAAGTAAAACATGTCCTTTTTTTGCATTTATTATAAAACAACCTTTTCTACAGAAACCAAAATATGTGGAAATGAGTTTTGGTATTTAAGAAGCCACCCACCTACGGAATTGTGTTTTAATTTGTATTTGCATTTAATTTTTTTTTAATTAAAGCTAGTGTCTTAGATCTAAAGGTGCTTTCATTGCTCCTATTATGCTTCATTTTCACAGCTGAATTTACACACTCACGCCTGCTAACTTTACATTCTGTGAATGGTTGAGTCCTGAACCATGTGGAGATATTTTGGGGGAGATAATAGAATAACATTCTTCTGTTCTAACGTTTGTGCCATGTACTAAATACATACATTTGCTGTTTCTGAGTATTGTGCGATCTAAGTCTTGCTGGATAATTGTCTTAGGGGATGACAGCTTCCAATATGATTTTTGTGATTGTAACAGAAAAAGTTGATCGTTATGAAATGATCTGAAAGCGTTGTCACTAATTATTTGCCGTATCACAGCTTGCATGAAGAAAAGAGGTTGACCGTCTGATTTTGGATATCATTTTATTTGTGCGGTTTTTGTTTGTTTGTTTTTTAAGTCCACTAAAGTGGAGGGGATATTTTTTGTTATCAGGTCTAATCAACTAAAATCTGGAGTTAAGGATGATGTTTGGTTCTTCAGAATTTGCATTGGATTGTTCAGGGCTCCCAATTGTCCCGCAAAACAAGGGGTCCCTTCACTTCAGGTTTAGAGGGTCCCAATGACAATGTTGCGAATGCTCAAAAGAATATTCATTTGAAGTGTACTTGATAAGTAGCTTGACAGAAGTTTTCAGAACGTCAATGTGTGCTCGCATGAATGCATGTGTGTGTGTGTGCGCGCGCGCACACAGAGGTAAGCAAAAAATAGGTCTATGACAATCAGGAAGAGAGAAGAGACTGAAAAAAACTGGAAAATTAGTTCAATGAATTAGGCCACGTAGTGAAAACAATGGGTGCTGAAAGTTCCTTGATACTGATAGGTCATTAACTTGGAATGCAAAACTATGTAGTAGTAGTAGTAGTGGTAGTAAGTAGGGACAAAACAAGCCGTGAAGCTTTTTAGGAGTCCTATCATTTTAAACATTGGCAGGTATTGTGTTGATCAAGGTTTGTGCGGTTAAAAAAATTTGCTATGAAAGTAAATTAATCAAAGCTTCTGAATATACTAAAAACATTTTGGAAATTCATCTAGACGATTTTTGACTATGGTTTGTTATTTGGCCCGTTTTTATAGTGCATCCCTGGGACCCCCAGCACATTCTTTTAGAGGGTCCTTTAGGATTATAGTACTTCATAGACCCCCCAAATGGGGGTCCCTGGGAGCCCTGATTGTTTGTGACTTCAGTTTATTTGTTTTGTTTTGGTCAGCTGATTTTTTCCATACTTTCTGTTATGCCTGAGTCGTTATGGTATAGCACCTACTGATCATTTACAATGAACGTTTTTATGAGAATAACTCAAACTTCCCTGACTTTCGGGTTCATAAATCCAATTCATCATAGTTTGTTATTTCTACACACATGACTGACCTGTTTGTGTGGTGGGTTTGTTTTTTGATGGCCAATTAACAATGGGTTAACAGAATATTTCTGGATGGCAAATGCAGACCTGTCTACCCATAGGATTTCGCCGTATTTTATACGCGTACTTGACAAAAATACAGTACCTTAAAAAAAAATCTGGCGAAAAAAAAATTGGGCTATCACTTCTGTTTACTGCATATGATATCGAGAACGGGCATATTGTTTTAGCTGCCGTGCGTATGCTCTCTTTCTCACGCCTTTTTGTGTTGATTGGCCAAGATCTTCCACTTCCGGTTCAAGATTTTGCGTGGTTTCGTGGCAGCCATTTTGTTTCCTTCGCTGTTTAGCAGACGACTACTCCGGTTATCTGCGAACATGTCGAAGCGTCCGTCTAGTAGTGAAGATGACGGCCCCAAATCAAAGAAAAGGGAGCAAGAATTTCTTGACAAATATACCCAAGAACCAGGCATCACGGCTTCAAGTTTGGGGAAAACTTACGCGTACTGTAAGTACTGTAAACGCGACTTCTCGATTGCATTGTCCGGGATGTTCGACATCACCCGCCATTGTGAGACGAAGGGGCACTTGAAGCAGCTAGTTTTAAAGTTTTTCACTGGAGTACTCCAATTTTGGAAAAAATACTCTTATTTTGGATTTGGAATACAGACAAACTCTATTTTAAGACTTCCAAAATGTCCGGAAAAATCGGTCGTAAATTGGAGAGGTCGTATGACGGAGGTTTTCACTGGCAGCCGTAGAAAGAAAAAGTTCAGCACAGTTCATACTCTCTTCTTCATGCACACATACAATGACATATTAAAACTGGATTTGGGTCTTTCCAACTCCATAGGATTGTGCAATCGATGTATTACAGTTTCACTTCGCCGACTTCTGTTAATCACCTCCACTCTCGTCCAAAGTCAGTAGTTTTCTTTTTCAAAGTCAGTGGTTTTCGTGCTTTTCCTACGCTTTCCGCCATCTTTTCTACAACAAGGGAAGCAACTCCGCTTTCAGGCCCTTGACCGTGGTTGTTTCCCTTTGCTCGAAGTCTATGCAGACGACAACAACGGTCGTAAAAACCAACAAAATGGCGGTCGTAAGTCGCGTTTTAGAGGAAGTCGTTTAAGAGAGGTCGTTTACATAGTAAAATGCATCCGTGCCAACAAATCCGGTCTCAAATGAGAGGTGGTCGCTTAACAGAGGGTCGTAAAATAGGGGTTTGTCTGTACTCCAAACTGAATTTTGGGGTAGACAGGTCTGCAAATGATAAAGAGAGAGAGAGAGAGAGGAAAAAAAGACTGCAATGAATGAAAGAATACGCAGAAGAGTAGTGGCGAATGATGTGTGTGAATTACGCAGGAAAATGAGTGATAACAACTTAAGCATTCTACAGGGATTTGGGCACTGCCTTCCTCAGTTAAGTGTGTAAAAGTACAGTGAATCTGATTTCCCATCCATTTATAGTCATACAAAAAACTTGAGCTAAAGGCTAAGATAAAAACCCTTCTACATTGTTATGGAGTTCAAGTGTAATAAATTTAAAGGGTAGCATTGACTTCGTATTTTATGATTTGTGTGTGTGTGTGCTTTAAGCATTCATGTTATTTCTTAATGCATGTCAATTTGTTTTTCTCACTTTTAAGCATTTATCCTGTTTTGTTTTGTTTTTCCTTTTTCTTCCCTTCCGGCAGTCAACTTCAGCGCGTTGAAGATTCTGCTGCAGTTTCGTTTTCCATTATTGTTTTGTGTGGAATTACTTTGCCAAATATAAAAGACATGCTTTTAACTATGTTTACTTATATTCCAAAATGTTGCGCCTATGTGTAGAACTGAATGTGTTTGACTATTTTTTTAAATTATTATTGATTCCTATTCATTAATGTTTATGAAATTGTTAATATTATATAGATCCATTCTGCATCAAAGGTGTTTTTTGTGTGTGTTCTTTGTGTGTGTGTGTGTGTTGAATAAATTATAAATTCTGCAAGGCACTGTTGTTGTTTTTGTGTACCCCTCTTATTCCTTTCTTCGTTTCAATTTCTTCTTTTAAGGGATGAGAGTAATATTGATAATAGAATAGTTTTGGATGATATTGTAGATTTGATTGATACCAGCTTCTACAAACTTACCTCTGAGATCCGTCCATTGTTGTTGATTGAAACAGAAATACCTTATACAGTCGACCCCCTCTTTTAAGACCTTCAAAAAATCTTGAAAAATCGGTCGTAAAATAGGGTGGTCTTAAATCAGGGGTGACCAAAACAATGCACTCACTACACCGTATATGACGCACAGCACAAGCATATGTCTCCTCACTACTTTCACCCTTGTGAGCGTCACACGTTTCCTTTTTTAACCCACATCGCTACACTGTGCTTTCTCCGCCATTCTTGAATGAAACATCCGGAGTAGCGCGGCTTGAATTAGCGCAGAGAAATCTCGCGAGATTGGACCCTCGGGAGATTGACATTGGCTAACAACAGTGGTACCCCAGCTGTGCGTCGGCTCGAACTGAGGCCAAGAAGGATAGATATCATACGTTTTTGCGACTGATAATTGTCAGAATGTGTTGCATCGGTCGTAAAATCAACAAGATTTATGGTCGTAAAACGCGTTAGAGGGGGAGTCGTAAATGAGGAGTCAAGTTTTGAAGAAAAACGATCCGTCATTCATATTTCGGTCTTAAAAGAGGGGAGGTCGTAAATCAGAGGGCCGTGCGTGAGGGGGTCGACTGTACCACCTTTAGCTTAATATAAAAATAATTTAAAAAAATAGTGCATTGTACTTCTGTTGAATAAATGTAGGTTATTTTCGTTTTTGATTGAACTTTACACTGTTGCGTGTCGCAGCTACTAGCCATGTTCTTCTTTCATTCTACAACCACCATCATCATTTTTGATGTTCTGTTATTATTATGTTGATAATGAAGACAAATACAAGTGGGTAGCTGTTTTCTCCTAGCCTCTCAGTTTCAATCGTCAGCGTTGATAATGGTTGCTCTAACCTTTGACAGTCATTCCACTTCAAACATTTCGGGCCATAATTTTTGTTGTTAATGTTTCTGTTTTGTGCATGCTCTTGATGAAATGTCGGTTATGCCTTTTGAATACACTTCAAGACTGTTTCTTTTCTTTCTTTTGGGTCAAAGTACCAATTAGTTGTTTGTTCACATTTGCATTTTGTTGTTGTTGTCGTCGTCGTTCATACATTGGTTAGTTTGATCGGGATGGAAAGTCGGATTGGAAGAAGTAGGAGTTTTATGGTTGGATCTTGCCAAACTTATAAGGTTGGGTCTTGCCAAATCTGTTTGTATTATACAATGTTTTGAAGAGATTGTATTTTAACAGCGTTTTCTCTTTATCTTTCATGTGTACAGTTTCTTGCTGAAGAGGCTTCTCTGTTGCAGGTATTTTCCCTCACATATTTTTAACACTAGAGACCAATGCTGTTGAGAAAGCAGTGTACCAGTACCACGTTCTTGTGTCTTACAAGACCTTGAAGATTGCCACCAGTTGTAATAGAATTATCCCCCAAAGTCGGAGTATGGCCGCTCATGTGGCGGGGCCCTTTAAAAGCAGCCATACACGTAATCTTCCCACCCAAGGCCATGCGAAATGTTCACATGGCACTGGGTGTGCCCCCAGAGCGTTTAAACCTGCGACCGGATTATAAAAGAGGGGAGACGTTGAGCGCACGCCGCATTTGAATCACAGCTGGCGAGAGAGACGGTTCGCCCTTCTTTGTTCCCTGTTGTGCGAGCCACCGCTAGGCAGAGCTTTTCTGATGAGCAAGACCCGATCCCTGGGATCGGTTGTTTTCCCTTTAAGCTGGGGAACGAAAACAACGGCAACATAATAGAATTATGCCTAATATGTTTCTTTCACTGAACATAAAGGGGACGTGTAGACTCTTGACTAGAGGTAGCAAATAGTGTGTAATGCACTGCCATTTGTAGCGCCCAACTGTTTTGAAAACCTCCATCTGTGTATAGTCTGGAGAAAGCTGCGAGTGAGTAACGTTTACATTGAGAGAACAAGTTAAAATTCTCCGTCATTCTCTGTATAGTTGCACCAACACTTGTGCGTGTGTGTTTGTTTTAAAAGAATTGTTCACAATTAGGCTTTTTAAAATAGACTTTAACAAAATTTATCTCTCTATTTATGGATTATTGTTTTGCATTTATTGCATATAATCGCTATGTCCAGACTTGTTAAAAATGGGCCTTTTCTTTCTTGTATCTTGTACATGTACATATATGTTGCGACCAATCCATGAAATTGCCAATTTCATGAAATGGGCAGAATGCTCTGTCCAGTCTATGAAATGGAGAATCTTTATCAAAGTTTTCAATTTCCATTCACACAGGTATTGATTAAGGTTGATTCAACAGTAGCACATTTTTCTACATTGTATTTTCACCCCCATCCTGCCCCCCAACTCTACTGAATGCTACTCTGAGGTATGTTTGAGCCACATGTTTTATCAAATTAAGTCTGAATAAAATAATTTTGAACTCATCTAAGGTGTGATTTCTCATTTCTGGAACCAGTTCTACATCTCAGTGTGTTCATGGACGAAAAATATTTTTCTTTCACAGTGCTTTTCGAAATAAGAAGTTTTAAGTTGGCTATTTCATGAACTGGGCAAACCATTTTGCCCATTTCATGAAAACGGGCAATTTCACGAATTGGGCGTAACATATACGATGATTGGCGCTGAGTTTGGGCCAAACATTTTTTCTGTAGTAACACCATTTTCCTCACAAGTCCTTTGTTGGCATTCAATCAGTGGTGATACGTCGCCTTGGCATAAGGCTGTGTCAGACCAATTGACATAAGCTAGAACACCAAGGCTACATCAAATTGTTATGTTCTGCATAGTTATGTGGGGATTGTCTTTAGTCATGACAAGCTCCTAGCATAACATCATGTCTCCAAAATCCCTCAAAGATGAAGTGTGGCTGCCCACGTGGCAGGGTAATCAAAAAACGGTCACACACATACTGTTCTCATCCCTAGTTGATGCATTTGTACCATAGTGTTCAAGTGCTTCGGCTGTTGGGATGATCCCTGGAGTCTTTAAGCCAGGGAACGATAACAACAACTGGTGATACGGTACTTATGCTCCTAATCTGTCTCGGCTAATTCTAGTCACTTGGAGTCACAACTTTTCAAGAGGAGAATGTGTTTCTACCTCTGTTGAGTATGGTATCAGATGTACTTACCGTAAAATGCGTAAGCCGCTACTTTTGTCCTTAACTTTGGTCCATGCGGCTTATATACTGATGCGGCTTGTATGTGGATTTTTCCACTTTCATATTTATCAGTGTTATAGAATCTGATTCCAGACACATTTTCAGCCTGTTATTTAGCTTCATCATAGCTATCAAAACTGGTTTTGACACTGAATAGATTCAAATCCCGTGTTAAAGAGTTTCAGATTTTGAAATGCTTATGTTGTACTAGCATAATTTATATCTTTGTGTTGCTTTCAGCACATAGGTAGGCAAAATCTACTGCTTTTCTGTTTAACTTTGTCAACTTTTTTGTTTGAATCATTTTCTCTGCGGCTTATATACTGCTGCGGCTTATATGTGAATAAATACTTAATATTTTGTAAATTTAAGGGATGCGGCTTATATACAGGTGCACCTTATAGTCCAGTTTTTACGGTAAATTAAAAATAAAATATTCGTCAAATTTTTATCTTCTATGGTTGTTGTTTTTTCTGTAGTAGTAGTTTTCTATAGTAGTGATGTAAGCGTTGAAATTACAACCGTATTACGGTATTATTTGACCCTTTTTTTCTCTTTAGTCTTTTTCTTCCAACTTGTAGTTCAGTAGTTCATTTACCAGCTGTTTCTCTCTGAATAATATCTCTATTTTTCGCATTTGCTTAATTAACTCTCTGTGGTTGTCTTTGTAATAGTAGTTTTATGTATGTTTATTTGGTCTGGAGGGAAGGCAATAAAATGTCAGATTTAAGAGGGGGCCAAAAAAACGTAAAACGTTAAATGTTACGCGTAGCCAGGTGTAGTGTGTAAAGACACAATCAAATAAAGATGATTTATTGTAAGCGTCCCAAGTCATGCTCTCTGAAGTTGTGCTTTGTCAAAACATCCCCCCCCCCACTCCCTCCTCTCCTCTCCCTTCCTCCCTCCTTCCTCTTCCCCCTCCCTTCCCCCTCTCCCCTCCTTCCTCTTCCCCTCCCCGCCCCCTTTTTCCTTTAAATTCAACATTTCTTTACGGGAGCTGAAACGTTTACTTTACAAATTCTTGTTTTAGAATTACAGGTTTTGGTCTCAGTAAGACTTTTTGATTCCCAAAGTTGTGTGTTTGTGTGGGTTTTTTTTTTTTTAATGAACTCGAATTTTGACTCAATTTTCTTTAGAATAATATAAAAGAAAAAAAGTTCTTCAGATGTCTTGTTAGTTAGTATTGCCAACTCCCCACCTACTTTTAAACACTGCCTGTGTAACACTTGTGCAATGATCACCAGCTCTATATTGTTACTGATAAATTGTGTAACCCTTTTATCAATTTCAGCAGCTGCAGGTCAAGTTTTGTTGCACTCAGTAAATGTGACCCAGCACCACGAAAAGGACATTAAGTCGCTGGGCTAGTTTCTTACAAAAGTCAAAAATCTCTTTAATTTGGTGAATTTTGAGTTATGGGTATGTCTTTGTTCTCCAACATCTTATCTTTCTCATCATATTTGTAAAGGGTAATCTTTCATGTGGTCTGTAAATGGTCTTATAAGTTGTTTTAAAATGAGTAGGTCGATGCATTTTCTTCAGCTAGGCTAGACTTTAGACTTTTTTTCTCAAAATGTCCGACAGTCACCCTACCAACTTTAAATGCTCATAACTCGGGAACGGAAAAAGATACAAGAATGGTTCTTGTATCATTAGAAAGAGAATTATCTGAAGTTTTCAAATGTATAATTTTATCAGAATGGTCAGTTTCCTCTCCCTTTCGTGGTGCTGAGTCACAAATATATTGATCATTTTTGCACAGTATTATTTTCCTATTAGGCCTGTATTGTGAGGCCAGTGACTGTAGCCACAGCGCTTAATGTAACACCTATATTGTTTGATTGTGATGTTTGGGCTATTAAATATTGTAAGCTGCTTTTTTTGTATTCATATTATCACTTTCAATACACCTCAAAATGTTCATGTAAAATGTTTGACTTCAGTCATTTATGCGCTGTAATATATTTGTTTTTGTTTCATAGTCTGTATTTTTATCTGCACAACTATGTACTAAAGTACTTTTGTTTTCTCTGTCAAAAATTCCATTGATTGTTATATTGGCTTTTTATGTAAAAAAAAAAGAAATATCACATTTATTCAAAACACAAAAAGAAGCAGATTAGGCTTGCTTTATGCATTTGCAAAAGGTTAAAGTTCATTGGTGTGCTGTGGACATAGTCTGGTGTTTTTTTCTTTGCACTCTCTTTTGGTCAAAGGTCACCGCCAGAAGTGACCTCCGAACTGTGTGTGTTAACGCTGCCTTTTTTTCTGGATTTCATGGGTGCAACTTTTCCTGGTATACAAGGATTTCTTGTTTTTGAATTCTACCAAAAAAGGAAGTTCCTTTTTTTTAAATTTGTCAAACGAGATCTTTGTGTGTCTACTGTATTTCTCAAGCACTTTAAAATAAGCATTTGTATAAATTGTGGAAAAAACAAACTAAGAATACCTTCATAAATCCATTTTTGCTTCAGCTGCAGGGGGACATTACCCTTGGACCCCGGCCTTTCAGGGTTTTTTCATTTTGTGTAGTTGCACCCATGGGATTGATTGCCTCGGTTCCCGCCATTAGATTTTCATCTCTGTTTTATCAAGATATTAAGCCGTTTTTTAGTTTTGCCTTATCTTACTCGACTTTACCGATGAAACCGTCCCCACGATTGTTTTCCTTTGTTATTATACAACTGCTTTAACTCTCTCTATACTAAGGATGGAAGTTCAGTTTAACATCGCGTATCGGCTTTCGCCATGTACGACAGGCTGAACAAACCAACCAGGGTATAAACAAAAATTTATGTTCCTGAATCACTGTCTTAGCCAAAAGGCCGAGAAGCGATCAGAAGTTGAAAACATTAACGCTATACTAATGTACGCTATAGCGTACATGCAGCGCACAAACGTTCACACTAGGCAGGTTTGCATCATTACATAAAAATTATTTAAGAAATAATGCTTAACTGCACAGTTTTGAAAATGTGCGGTATTGTTTATAATAATAAAAGCTAGCATATGTTATAATTCCAAAGTAAAATTTTTATTAGCAGATTTTTTTTAAAAAGCATGACAAAGATGACGAAGAGAGGGGTAGTGACTCATTTTCATTCATTGCGGTACTAAAAATAGACTGGAAGTGATTTCATTGGTTGAAAACTATTAAGGGACCATAGAGGAACACTTCTATACCAGTTTGGGTTGCATAGCTTCGCGGAGTTGTGAATGGTTAAACGCTATAGCGTACATTAGTATTGAACGGTTGTAAAGGGAAGCAATCGGCCAGTAAAGAGTGAGTTAATGTGTTGTCAGCAAAGGATATTGTTTTTCTGGTCATTCACTACAAGTACTAATGTTTGCCGTAAGCTAAGAAAAAAGAAACGAAATGCTGCTGTTCTATGTTGATCAGTTGCCAGGAGTACTTGGAATGGAAGGGCTAAAAAATCTTAGTGGGACCACAATTTAAAGAAACATTTTTTGAGGGGGAACCACAATTATGTGTAATAAAGATTTGTGGCTTAAAAAAGAAGTGATTTTGGGGGGGGGGCTGACCCTTAATGTGAAGAAACATCAAAGTAGGTTTTAATGTTATAAATTCAGTACTTGTAAACTAGAGGACGCTGGTATTTTAACGTTTTTGACAGTTACTATTAATAGTTCATTTCAAAGGGATAAAACTCTGGTTGGTAGCTCAGCTGTGTGTGATTTGTGGCATAGAAATGATGGTGACCATTTTTTTAAAAAAATCTGTCCATTGCTGTAAAGAAACTTTAAAGTGAGGTGGAAGTCCTATAAAGTGAGTGAACCCATTTGCTGTTTATTTGTGTGCCAATAGGAATTGTTCGGAAATAATTACAGGGAGTAATTTCATGGTGTGTGTGAGTTATCTTGCCTAATTCAATCGGTCAAACAGGGGAAGTCACTCATAGCTCTCGTAGTCTATCGACTCGTGTGTTTGAGCAGACATACGGCACTTAGAACACTGTGCGTCATTCTAAAAAATTATGTCATTTATATTTTGACGTCACATTTTGCAAGTTTTATCAGTTTGTGGCCACTGGTCAAAAATGTTTGCAAGTCGCTGCCTCGCATCCTGCGGTTTCAAGCTTCGACGCCATTGTTGCTATGGTATTTGACTGAGTAATGGAGGTAAGCAACTCTAATTTTCACGAAGTGCTCTCCCCTAGTTTTTTTTCTCCGAAAATCGTCTGTTATTTGCATTGACAACAATTAAATCAAGTCTCAAGTCTGCATTCCAGTCATTTAAAGTGGGGAACAAAAATGGCTTTTTTTTTCAATAATTGTAAGAATTCATTACTACATGCTGCTCAATTGAGGAATACAAACTTATAGAATGATTGAATTTCAGGGAACAAAGAAACAAGCGGGAGAAAAAAACACGTTTTTGTTGTCTCCGCTTAGTACATGTATGTAGTTTACGGTCATCTCACTTTTCTTTACAATCATTTGAATTGTAAGCTTACAAAATGCTGCTGATACAATTAGAAATGCACCCTAATAATTATTTATTTACAATGACGTTTCCTTTGCTTTTTACATTCAATAATATTTGTAACAATTTACGCTATATTGATGATATGATTACTTACACATTTAAAAGATGTAACCACTTACTCAGATCTTTCTCTCGCACTGTGCACACTCACACAGGGTATGGATCCTTGCCAGCAATAATTGATAGAATTTAATCGTCATATGAATTCCTTTGTTTTGATTAATAGAGAAAAATATAAGTGTTTACCATGAAAAATTATTTGTGCTGTGTGTTTATGTGTGTGTATGTGAATGCATGTGCATGTAGTGTATGTGTGTTCATGCATGTATGCTTGTGTGCATGTGTATGACTTTAATTTATTATGTGTGTGTGTGTTCATGCATGAATACAGATGACAAGAAGAAATCCATGAACACAGACAATGATTGGAAGAAATCCATGAACACAGACAATGATAGGAAGAAATCCATGAACACAGACAATGATAGGAAGAAATCCATGAACACAGACAATGATAGGAAGAAATCCATGAACACAGACAACGATAGGAAGAAATCCATGAACACAGACAACGATAGGAAGAAATCCATGAACACAGACAATGATATGTAGAAATCCATGAACACAGACAATGATATGTAGAAATCCATGAACACAGACAATGATAGGAAGAAATCCATGAACACAGACAATGATAGGAAGAAATCCATGAACACAGACAATGATAGGAAGAAATCCATGAACACAGACAATGATAGGAAGAAATCCATGAACACAGACAATGATAGGAAGAAATCCATGAACACAGACAATGATAGGAAGAAATCCATGAACACAGACAATGATAGGAAGAAATCCATGAACACAGACAATGATAGGAAGAAATCCATGAACACAGACAATGATAGGAAGAAATCCATGAACACAGACAATGATAGGAAGAAATCCATGAACACAGACAATGATAGGTAGAAATCCATGAACACAGACAATGATAGGTAGAAATCCATGAACACAGACAATGATATGAAGAAATCCATGAACACATGAACACAGTGATAGGAAGAAATCCATGAACACAGATAGGAAGAAATCCATGAACACAGACAATGATAGGAAGAAATCCATGAACACAGACAATGATAGGAAGAAATCCATGAACACAGACAATGATAGGAAGAAATCCATGAACACAGACAATGATAGGAAGAAATCCATGAACACAGACAATGATAGGAAGAAATCCATGAACACAGACAATGATAGGAAGAAATCCATGAACACAGACAATGATAGGAAGAAATCCATGAACACAGACAATGATAGGAAGAAATCCATGAACACAGACAATGATAGGAAGAAATCCATGAACACAGACAATGATAGGTAGAAATCCATGAACACAGACAATGATAGGAAGAAATCCATGAACACAGATAGGAAGAAATCCATGAACACAGACAATGATAGGAAGAAATCCATGAACACAGACAATGATAGGAAGAAATCCATGAACACAGACAATGATAGGAAGAAATCCATGAACACAGACAATGATAGGAAGAAATCCATGAACACAGACAATGATAGGAAGAAATCCATGAACACAGACAATGATAGGAAGAAATCCATGAACACAGACAATGATAGGAAGAAATCCATGAACACAGACAATGATAGGAAGAAATCCATGAACACAGACAATGATAGGAAGAAATCCATGAACACAGACAATGATAGGAAGAAATCCATGAACACAGACAATGATAGGAAGAAATCCATGAACACAGACAATGATAGGAAGAAATCCATGAACACAGACAATGATAGGAAGAAATCCATGAACACAGACAATGATAGGAAGAAATCCATGAACACAGACAATGATAGGTAGAAATCCATGAACACAGACAATGATAGGAAGAAATCCATGAACACAGACAATGATAGGTAGAAATCCATGAACACAGACAATGATAGGAAGAAATCCATGAACACAGACAATGATAGGAAGAAATCCATGAACACAGACAATGATAGGAAGAAATCCATGAACACAGACAATGATAGGAAGAAATCCATGAACACAGACAATGATAGGAAGAAATCCATGAACACAGACAATGATAGGAAGAAATCCATGAACACAGACAATGATAGGTAGAAATCCATGAACACAGACAATGATAGGAAGAAATCCATGAACACAGACAATGATAGGAAGAAATCCATGAACACAGACAATGATAGGAAGAAATCCATGAACACAGACAATGATAGGAAGAAATCCATGAACACAGACAATGATAGGAAGAAATCCATGAACACAGACAATGATAGGAAGAAATCCATGAACACAGACAATGATAGGAAGAAATCCATGAACACAGACAATGATAGGAAGAAATCCATGAACACAGACAATGATAGGAAGAAATCCATGAACACAGACAATGATAGGAAGAAATCCATGAACACAGACAATGATAGGAAGAAATCCATGAACACAGACAATGATAGGAAGAAATCCATGAACACAGACAATGATAGGAAGAAATCCATGAACACAGACAATGATAGGAAGAAATCCATGAACACAGACAATGATAGGAAGAAATCCATGAACACAGACAATGATAGGAAGAAATCCATGAACACAGACAATGATAGGAAGAAATCCATGAAGACAATGATATGAAGAAATCCATGAACACATGATAGGAAGAAATCCATGAACACAGACAATGATAGGAAGAAATCCATGAACACAGACAATGATAGGAAGAAATCCATGAACACAGACAATGATAGGAAGAAATCCATGAACACAGACAATGATAGAAATCCATGAAGAAATCCATGAACACAGACAATGATAGGAAGAAATCCATGAACACAGACAATGATAGGAAGAAATCCATGAACACAGACAATGATAGGAAGAAATCCATGAACACAGACAATGATAGGAAGAAATCCATGAACACAGACAATGATAGGAAGAAATCCATGAACACAGACAATGATAGGAAGAAATCCATGAACACAGACAATGATAGGAAGAAATCCATGAACACAGACAATGATAGGAAGAAATCCATGAACACAGACAATGATAGGAAGAAATCCATGAACACAGACAATGATAGGAAGAAATCCATGAACACAGACAATGATAGGAAGAAATCCATGAACACAGACAATGATAGGAAGAAATCCATGAACACAGACAATGATAGGAAGAAATCCATGAACACAGACAATGATAGGAAGAAATCCATGAACACAGACAATGATAGGAAGAAATCCATGAACACAGACAATGATAGGAAGAAATCCATGAACACAGACAATGATAGGAAGAAATCCATGAACACAGACAATGATAGGAAGAAATCCATGAACACAGACAATGATAGGAAGAAATCCATGAACACAGACAATGATAGGAAGAAATCCATGAACACAGACAATGATAGGAAGAAATCCATGAACACAGACAATGATAGGAAGAAATCCATGAACACAGACAATGATAGGAAGAAATCCATGAACACAGACAATGATAGGAAGAAATCCATGAACACAGACAATGATAGGAAGAAATCCATGAACACAGACAATGATAGGAAGAAATCCATGAACACAGACAATGATAGGAAGAAATCCATGAACACAGACAATGATAGGAAGAAATCCATGAACACAGACAATGATAGGAAGAAATCCATGAACACAGACAATGATAGGAAGAAATCCATGAACACAGACAATGATAGGAAGAAATCCATGAACACAGACAATGATAGGAAGAAATCCATGAACACAGACAATGATAGGAAGAAATCCATGAACACAGACAATGATAGGAAGAAATCCATGAACACAGACAATGATAGGAAGAAATCCATGAACACAGACAATGATAGGAAGAAATCCATGAACACAGACAATGATAGGAAGAAATCCATGAACACAGACAATGATAGGAAGAAATCCATGAACACAGACAATGATAGGAAGAAATCCATGAACACAGACAATGATAGGAAGAAATCCATGAACACAGACAATGATAGGAAGAAATCCATGAACACAGACAATGATAGGAAGAAATCCATGAACACAGACAATGATAGGAAGAAATCCATGAACACAGACAATGATAGGAAGAAATCCATGAACACAGACAATGATAGGAAGAAATCCATGAACACAGACAATGATAGGAAGAAATCCATGAACACAATGATAGGTAGAAATCCATGAACACAGACAATGATAGGAAGAAATCCATGAACACAGACAATGATAGGAAGAAATCCATGAACACAGACAATGATAGGAAGAAATCCATGAACACAGACAATGATAGGAAGAAATCCATGAACACAGACAATGATAGGAAGAAATCCATGAACACAGACAATGATAGGAAGAAATCCATGAACACAGACAATGATAGGAAGAAATCCATGAACACAGACAATGATAGGAAGAAATCCATGAACACAGACAATGATAGGAAGAAATCCATGAACACAGACAATGATAGGAAGAAATCCATGAACACAGACAATGATAGGAAGAAATCCATGAACACAGACAATGATAGGAAGAAATCCATGAACACAGACAATAGATATGAACACAGACAATGATAGGAAGAAATCCATGAACACAGACAATGATAGGAAGAAATCCATGAACACAGACAATGATAGGAAGAAATCCATGAACACAGACAATGATAGGAAGAAATCCATGAACACAGACAATGATAGGAAGAAATCCATGAACACAGACAATGATAGGAAGAAATCCATGAACACAGACAATGATAGGAAGAAATCCATGAACACAGACAATGATAGGAAGAAATCCATGAACACAGACAATGATAGGAAGAAATCCATGAACACAGACAATGATAGGAAGAAATCCATGAACACAGACAATGATAGGAAGAAATCCATGAACACAGACAATGATAGGTAGAAATCCATGAACACAGACAATGATAGGAAGAAATCCATGAACACAGACAATGATAGGAAGAAATCCATGAACACAGACAATGATAGGAAGAAATCCATGAACACAGACAATGATAGGAAGAAATCCATGAACACAGACAATGATAGGAAGAAATCCATGAACACAGACAATGATAGGAAGAAATCCATGAACACAGACAATGATAGGAAGAAATCCATGAACACAGACAATGATAGGAAGAAATCCATGAACACAGACAATGATAGGAAGAAATCCATGAACACAGACAATGATAGGTAGAAATCCATGAACACAGACAATGATAGGAAGAAATCCATGAACACAGACAATGATAGGAAGAAATCCATGAACACAGACAATGATAGGAAGAAATCCATGAACACAGACAATGATAGGAAGAAATCCATGAACACAGACAATGATAGGAAGAAATCCATGAACACAGACAATGATAGGAAGAAATCCATGAACACAGACAATGATAGGAAGAAATCCATGAACACAGACAATGATAGGAAGAAATCCATGAACACAGACAATGATAGGAAGAAATCCATGAACACAGACAATGATAGGAAGAAATCCATGAACACAGACAATGATAGGAAGAAATCCATGAACACAGACAATGATAGGAAGAAATCCATGAACACAGACAATGATAGGAAGAAATCCATGAACACAGACAATGATAGGAAGAAATCCATGAACACAGACAATGATAGGAAGAAATCCATGAACACAGACAATGATAGGAAGAAATCCATGAACACAGACAATGATAGGAAGAAATCCATGAACACAGACAATGATAGGTAGAAATCCATGAACACAGACAATGATAGGTAGAAATCCATGAACACAGACAATGATAGAAATCCATGAAGAAATGATATGAAGAAATCCATGAACACAGACAATGATAGGAAGAAATCCATGAACACAGACAATGATAGGAAGAAATCCATGAACACAGACAATGATAGGAAGAAATCCATGAACACAGACAATGATAGGAAGAAATCCATGAACACAGACAATGATAGGAAGAAATCCATGAACACAGACAATGATAGGAAGAAATCCATGAACACAGACAATGATAGGAAATCCATGAACACAGACAATGATAGGAATCCATGAACACAGACAATGATAGGAAGAAATCCATGAACACAGACAATGATAGGTAGAAATCCATGAACACAGACAATGATAGGAACACAGACAATGATAGAGAAATCCATGAACACAGACAATGATAGGAAGAAATCCATGAACACAGACAATGATAGGAACAGAAATCCATGAACACAGACAATGATAGGAAGAAATCCATGAACACAGACAATGATAGGAAGAAATCCATGAACACAGACAATGATAGGAAGAAATCCATGAACACAGACAATGATAGGAAGAAATCCATGAACACAGACAATGATAGGTAGAAATCCATGAACACAGACAATGATAGGAAGAAATCCATGAACACAGACAATGATAGGAAGAAATCCATGAACACAGACAATGATAGGAAGAAATCCATGAACACAGACAATGATAGGGAAATCCATGAACACAGACAATGATAGGAAGAAATCCATGAACACAGACAATGATAGGAAGAAATCCATGAACACAGACAATGATAGGAAGAAATCCATGAACACAGACAATGATAGGAAGAAATCCATGAACACAGACAATGATAGGAAGAAATCCATGAACACAGACAATGATAGGAAGAAATCCATGAACACAGACAATGATAGGAAGAAATCCATGAACACAGACAATGATAGGAAGAAATCCATGAACACAGACAATGATAGGAAGAAATCCATGAACACAGACAATGATAGGAAGAAATCCATGAACACAGACAATGATAGGAAGAAATCCATGAACACAGACAATGATAGGAAGAAATCCATGAACACAGACAATGATAGGAAGAAATCCATGAACACAGACAATGATAGGAAGAAATCCATGAACACAGACAATGATAGGAAGAAATCCATGAACACAGACAATGATAGGAAGAAATCCATGAACACAGACAATGATAGGAAGAAATCCATGAACACAGACAATGATAGGAAGAAATCCATGAACACAGACAATGATAGTAGAAGAAATCCATGAACACAGACAATGATAGGAAGAAATCCATGAACACAGACAATGATAGGTAGAAATCCATGAACACAGACAATGATAGGAAGAAATCCATGAACACAGACAATGATAGGAAGAAATCCATGAACACAGACAATGATAGGAAGAAATCCATGAACACAGACAATGATAGGAAGAAATCCATGAACACAGACAATGATAGGAAGAAATCCATGAACACAGACAATGATATGAAGAAATCCATGAAATGATAGGAAGAAATCCATGAACACAGACAATGATAGGAAGAAATCCATGAACACAGACAATGATAGGAAGAAATCCATGAACACAGACAATGATAGGAAGAAATCCATGAACACAGACAATGATAGGAAGAAATCCATGAACACAGACAATGATAGGAAGAAATCCATGAACACAGACAATGATAGGAAGAAATCCATGAACACAGACAATGATAGGAAGAAATCCATGAACACAGACAATGATAGGAAGAAATCCATGAACACAGACAATGATAGGAAGAAATCCATGAACACAGACAATGATAGGTAGAAATCCATGAACACAGACAATGATAGGAAGAAATCCATGAACACAGACAATGATAGGAAGAAATCCATGAACACAGACAATGATAGGAAGAAATCCATGAACACAGACAATGATAGGAAGAAATCCATGAACACAGACAATGATAGGAAGAAATCCATGAACACAGACAATGATAGGAAGAAATCCATGAACACAGACAATGATAGGAAGAAATCCATGAACACAGACAATGATAGGAAGAAATCCATGAACACAGACAATGATAGGAAGAAATCCATGAACACAGACAATGATAGGAAGAAATCCATGAACACAGACAATGATAGGTAGAAATCCATGAACACAGACAATGATAGGAAGAAATCCATGAACACAGACAATGATAGGTAGAAATCCATGAACACAGACAATGATAGGAAGAAATCCATGAACACAGACAATGATAGGAAGAAATCCATGAACACAGACAATGATAGGAAGAAATCCATGAACACAGACAATGATAGGAAGAAATCCATGAACACAGACAATGATAGGAAGAAATCCATGAACACAGACAATGATAGGAAATCCATGAATCCATGAACACAGACAATGATAGGAAGAAATCCATGAACACAGACAATGATAGGAAGAAATCCATGAACACAGACAATGATAGGAAGAAATCCATGAACACAGACAATGATAGGAAGAAATCCATGAACACAGACAATGATAGGAAGAAATCCATGAACACAGACAATGATAGGAAGAAATCCATGAACACAGACAATGATAGGTAGAAATCCATGAACACAGACAATGATAGGTAGAAATCCATGAACACAGACAATGATAGGAAGAAATCCATGAACACAGACAATGATAGGAAGAAATCCATGAACACAGACAATGATAGGAAGAAATCCATGAACACAGACAATGATAGGAAGAAATCCATGAACACAGACAATGATAGGAAGAAATCCATGAACACAGACAATGATAGGAAGAAATCCATGAACACAGACAATGATAGGAAGAAATCCATGAACACAGACAATGATAGGAAGAAATCCATGAACACAGACAATGATAGGAAGAAATCCATGAACACAGACAATGATAGGAAGAAATCCATGAACACAGACAATGATAGGAAGAAATCCATGAACACAGACAATGATAGGAAGAAATCCATGAACACAGACAATGATAGGAAGAAATCCATGAACACAGACAATGATAGGTAGAAATCCATGAACACAGACAATGATAGGAAGAAATCCATGAACACAGACAATGATAGGAAGAAATCCATGAACACAGACAATGATAGGAAGAAATCCATGAACACAGACAATGATAGGAAGAAATCCATGAACACAATGACAATGATAGGAAGAAATCCATGAACACAGACAATGATAGGAAGAAATCCATGAACACAGACAATGATAGGTAGAAATCCATGAACACAGACAATGATAGGTAGAAATCCATGAACACAGACAATGATAGGAAGAAATCCATGAACACAGACAATGATAGGAAGAAATCCATGAACACAGACAATGATAGGAAGAAATCCATGAACACAGACAATGATAGGAAGAAATCCATGAACACAGACAATGATAGGAAGAAATCCATGAACACAGACAATGATAGGAAGAAATCCATGAACACAGACAATGATAGGAAGAAATCCATGAACACAGACAATGATAGGAAGAAATCCATGAACACAGACAATGATAGGTAGAAATCCATGAACACAATGATAGGAAGAAATCCATGAACACAGACAATGATAGGAAGAAATCCATGAACACAGACAATGATAGGAAGAAATCCATGAACACAGACAATGATAGGAAGAAATCCATGAACACAGACAATGATAGGAAGAAATCCATGAACACAGACAATGATAGGAAGAAATCCATGAACACAGACAATGATAGGAAGAAATCCATGAACACAGACAATGATAGGAAGAAATCCATGAACACAGACAATGATAGGAAGAAATCCATGAACACAGACAATGATAGGAAGAAATCCATGAACACAGACAATGATAGGAAGAAATCCATGAACACAGACAATGATAGGAAGAAATCCATGAACACAGACAATGATAGGAAGAAATCCATGAACACAGACAATGATAGGAAGAAATCCATGAACACAGACAATGATATTTAGAAATCCATGAACACAGACAATGATATTTAGAAATCCATGAACACAGACAATGATAGGAAGAAATCCATGAACACAGACAATGATAGGTAGAAATCCATGAACACAGACAATGATAGGTAGAAATCCATGAACACAGACAATGATAGATAGAAATCCATGAACACAGACAATGATATGAAGAAATCCATGAACACAGACAATGATAGGAAGAAATCCATGAACACAGACAATGATAGGTAGAAATCCATGAACACAGACAATGATAGGTAGAAATCCATGAACACAGACAATGATAGGTAGAAATCCATGAACACAGACAATGATATGTAGAAATCCATGAACACAGACAATGATAGGAAGAAATCCATGAACACAGACAATGATATGTAGAAATCCATGAACACAACAATGATAGGAAGAAATCCATGAACACAGACAATGATATGTAGAAATCCATGAACACAGACAATGATAGGAAGAAATCCATGAACACAGACAATGATAGGAAGAAATCCATGAACACAGACAATGATAGGAAGAAATCCATGAACACAGACAATGATAGGAAGAAATCCATGAACACAGACAATGATAGGAAGAAATCCATGAACACAGACAATGATAGGAAGAAATCCATGAACACAGACAATGATAGGAAGAAATCCATGAACACAGACAATGATAGGTAGAAATCCATGAACACAGACAATGATAGGAAGAAATCCATGAACACAGACAATGATAGGTAGAAATCCATGAACACAGACAATGATAGGTAGAAATCCATGAACACAGACAATGATAGGAAGAAATCCATGAACACAGACAATGATAGGAAGAAATCCATGAACACAGACAATGATAGGAAGAAATCCATGAACACAGACAATGATAGGAAGAAATCCATGAACACAGACAATGATAGGAAGAAATCCATGAACACAGACAATGATAGGAAGAAATCCATGAACACAGACAATGATAGGTAGAAATCCATGAACACAGACAATGATAGGAAGAAATCCATGAACACAGACAATGATAGGAAGAAATCCATGAACACAGACAATGATAGGAAGAAATCCATGAACACAGACAATGATAGGAAGAAATCCATGAACACAGACAATGATAGGAAGAAATCCATGAACACAGACAATGATAGGAAGAAATCCATGAACACAGACAATGATAGGAAGAAATCCATGAACACAGACAATGATAGGAAGAAATCCATGAACACAGACAATGATAGGAAGAAATCCATGAACAGACAATGATAGGAAGAAATCCATGAACACAGACAATGATAGGAAGAAATCCATGAACACAGACAATGATAGGAAGAAATCCATGAACACAGACAATGATAGGAAGAAATCCATGAACACAGTGATAGGAAGAAATCCATGAACACAGACAATGATAGGAAGAAATCCATGAACACAGACAATGATAGGAAGAAATCCATGAACACAGACAATGATAGGAAGAAATCCATGAACACAGACAATGATAGGAAGAAATCCATGAACACAGACAATGATAGGAAGAAATCCATGAACACAGACAATGATAGGAAGAAATCCATGAACACAGACAATGATAGGAAGAAATCCATGAACACAGACAATGATAGGAAGAAATCCATGAACACAGACAATGATAGGAAGAAATCCATGAACACAGACAATGATAGGAAGAAATCCATGAACACAGACAATGATAGGAAGAAATCCATGAACACAGACAATGATAGGAAGAAATCCATGAACACAGACAATGATAGGAAGAAATCCATGAACACAGACAATGATAGGAAGAAATCCATGAACACAGACAATGATAGGAAGAAATCCATGAACACAGACAATGATAGGAAGAAATCCATGAACACAGACAATGATAGGAAGAAATCCATGAACACAGACAATGATAGGAAGAAATCCATGAACACAATGATAGGAAGAAATCCATGAACACAGACAATGATAGGAAGAAATCCATGAACACAGACAATGATAGGAAGAAATCCATGGTCACAGACAATGATAGGAAGAAATCCATGAACACAGACAATGATAGGAAGAAATCCATGAACACAGACAATGATAGGAAGAAATCCATGAACACAATGATAGGAAGAAATCCATGAACACAGACAATGATAGGAAGAAATCCATGAACACAGACAATGATAGGAAGAAATCCAAGGTCACAGACAATGATAGGAAGAAATCCATGAACACAGACAATGATAGGAAGAAATCCATGAACACAGACAATGATAGGAAGAAATCCATGAACACAGACAATGATAGGAAGAAATCCATGAACACAATGATAGGAAGAAATCCATGAACACAATGATAGGAAGAAATCCATGAACACAGACAATGATAGGAAGAAATCCATGAACACAGACAATGATAGGAAGAAATCCATGAACACAGACAATGATAGGAAGAAATCCATGAACACAGACAATGATATGTAGAAATCCATGAACACAGACAATGATAGGAAGAAATCCATGAACACAGACAATGATAGGAAGAAATCCATGAACACAGACAATGATAGGAAGAAATCCATGAACACAGACAATGATAGGAAGAAATCCATGAACACAGACAATGATAGGAAGAAATCCATGAACACAGACAATGATAGGAAGAAATCCATGAACACAGACAATGATAGGTAGAAATCCATGAACACAATGATTGGAAGAAATCCATGAACACAGACAATGATAGGAAGAAATCCAAGATCACAGACAATGATAGGAAGAAATCCATGAACACAGACAATGATTGGAAGAAATCCATGAACACAATGATATGAAGGAATCCATGAACACAATGATAGGAAGAAATCCATGAACACAGACAATGAAAGAAGTCAAGAAAAACACGTGCATTTTTGTCTCTAAATAAACTCACACTTTACTGACATTTGGTGCTGTTGTTTATTCCTTGTTATAACGCAGCAACAATAAAAACCACCCCAAAACTGAAAAAGACCCCAATGTTAATCACTACGAAAGAAGGAGTTGAATGACAGATTCACTCAATTAAATCCGACTCTTTGTTGTTGCTTTTTAAAACATGAAATCTCTGACTATTTGTAACTAATAATTGGCAGTTCTTACGAGATTTTCTTAGAAATTAAATTTTACTTCGAATGTGTGAGTGTGTGTGTGTGTGTGTGTGAGTGTGTGTGTGTGAGTGTGTGTGTGTGTGTGTGTGTGTGTGTGTGTGTGCGTGTGTGTGTGTGTGTGTGTGCGTGTGTGTGTGTGTGTGTGTGTAGGGGTGTGTGTGCGCGTGTGTGTAGGGGTGTGTGTGTGTGTTGGGGGGGGGGGGGGGGTAATATTCATAGCAAAACGTCTTTGTCTTCTTTCCTGAAGAACACTTCCAGACAACAAAAAGGCACATAAAGAGAAAACTATATTCATTTTCACACTACATAACATAATGATTACATGTAACTTTCGTACTTGAAATTGCCTTTAAAAATGCTTACATTTTGAATTATGTGTGCCCATCACATATACCACATCCCAAAAAAGTGTCAACAGCAATATGATTTTTTTTTAACGTGCATTAACAGAAACCTTTATTGCATATGGACCACCAAAATCGCAGCCACGAGTCAATTGATTGAATTGAACAAGTATATATGTTACAGTAAATTTACCAAACCAGTAAATTTGCAAATTTCATTAATTTTTGTTGTTGTAAATATGCAAGGTTACTGTTTCACTCAGGGATTCTGCAAATTTTCTAAATTTTTAGGTTATTTCCTACATTTTGCAGATATACTAAAGTGTAGGCATTGATTATCAGTAAATTTGTTGAGTTCTTCACAGTGATCCAGAACGAACACACACACACACACACACACACACACACACACACACACACACACACACACACACACACACACATTTTACATTTAAAAAAAGAAAAGAATTGTTACTCAATCCACATATCAATCGTTTTAAATATGAAGATTCAGAAAATTTGCAAAGTTCTTGGCCTTCAGTTGTGTTGACACCCTGGCTAAAAGACTCCAGGGATCATCCCAACAGCCGAAGCACTTGAACACTATGGTACAAACGCATCAGCTAGGGATGAGAACATTACGTGTGTGACCGTTTTTTTATTCCTCCGCCACATGGGCAGCCACACTCCGACTTCGGGGGAGTTAAATCGGTAAATGTACACATTTTCCTTGCCTTTCAAAACAAGAAATGTGTACATTTCCTGAAATTTAGAATGTTTTTAAAATTTTGCAGAATCCCAGAGTGAACCAAAAACTTTGCAAATTTACTGAAGTTTTCAGGAAATTTGCAAATTTACTGGTTTTGTAAATTCCCTGTAACATGTACATGTACATGAACAATACTGGTACACTTTTATGTGTGTTTCTGTACGTTTGTAAAAGAAAGGAAAGGGGGAGAGGAAAGGAAATGGAGGTAGAAAATATTTACAAAATTAAAAAAAGATGAAAAAAGAGACCAACCAATCAATAAACAATTAAGACAGAAAAACAAACAAAACACACACACACACACACACTCACACACACACACACGCTCACACACACTCACACACACACTCACACACAGGAACATGTGGGACATCAACAAAGATTGAGGGGGGTGTCTAAAGTACAAGATTGCCAATACAATTTTAAAGTACAAATGAAATTATCGTTAATGGACACAACTAAAAAACGTTTTGTTTTTTTAAAGTGCCCGTGCCGAGAATCGGACCTGGAACCATTGACATGACAGGCAGACACTCTACCAATGAGCTATCGAGGCTTTCAGTGTTGATGAGTTCATGTTGTCCTGTTGAATACTCTCTAACCCACTAATCTAAAATGTTATCTGTTTGTTATCTGTTTACAGTGTTGTTTTAAGTATTTAATTATTCAAATCATTATTGTTTGAAAGCTTGCACAGACATCTATATGTGTGCAAAGTTTGAACAATGTATGCCTTCTATTTCCCGAGAAAATGCCAACGTTAAAGTTTGGAGATTAGACCACGGACGCAACACACACATACATACACATACACACACACACAACCGAACAATACTATAGACTCACCGCGACAAACTTACGCCCCTTTACCGATCATAGAACGGGCAAAAGAGCCCCCATTCATCCATTATTTTACAACAAATTCAAGTATTTTGTCATGGAATAATTGAACAGGGTGAAATCCATCTGATAAAAATCGAGAATCCCTGTCAAAAGGGAAGCGGACAGGTTTCTGTAAAACTCATCCACATACATGGCGCTGGAGTTATTTTTGTAATACGTGGACCGTTGAGGAAAACTCACCTCATCCTCTCCACGAACCCTCTTCAACACAAAGGCAGCATCCTCTTCCACCGTGGCCAGTTTACCCACAAAGTCGTAGTGCACCGAGCACGGATGACACAGCTGGTGGAACTTATTCCAATGCTCGTTGGAAGGTTTCGACGAAATCAAATACCGCAAGAATTCCTCGAAACGGATAACTACTTTATCCACGTCGATTCCTCCACCTTCTCCTCCTCTTCGGCCGCTTCCGATTTGAGCTGCTGCTTCACGATCCCGAACGTCGGGGTATTTTCGAAGAATGTCTTTGACGTATTGTCGTCTGTACCACGCGCCCAAGGTCGAGTTGTTGAGAAACTTGTCTCGCCAGGCGGAGAGGACGCGCTCCAGAGGGTCTCTGACCATCACGAATTTAAAGTAGTGGCTCAGACGGTGCTGGATCTCGGGAGGGCTGAACCGGCTCAGCCGCGGGAGAAACTTGGTGGTCCGGTGGATGCCGGTGAGGGTGGCCATCTGTGCGGCGCTGACCCTGCCGCTAAGAACCATGAGAACCCGGCGCCAGTTGCTGCAGGCCACTTTGGGAATGTAGCAGAAGAGGATCTGCACATCAATAATAATATAGGGGAAGACGGGGTAAAAAGCGCATGGGCGGGTAAGAAGCCCACCCCAATTATCTCATGAAATGAAGCAAATTTCAGTCTCATTTTGCCCATGAGACGAACCTTAATGTCTAGCATTCGTCTCATGGGCACATTTGACTGAAATTTTATTTATTTCATGAGATAATTGGGGTGGGCTTCTTACCCGCCCATGCGCTTTTTACCCCGTCTTCCCCTAGTAATATAATAGTAATAATACAGTGGAACCTCCCTTATAAGACCTTCAAAAATCATCCAAAATGAGGTCTTATAAGGGAGGTAAGTTTAATACTTACAAAGAAGGGCAATGTCTCAGAGAAGTAGGTCTTATATGGGAGGGAGTCTTATAATGGGAGGTCTTATAAGGGAGGTTCCACGTACTGTAATTCTTTTTTTTTATATAGTTTTGGTGGTTTTTTCTTTGAAGAACAAGTCAAGAATTCGAGTCAGTTTAATTCAAAATCAGTCTCTCACACCAACCAATGCTAGGACAGCTGGAGTCATCTCCCATGTAGATGTTATGAAAGGCTGTGTCATTAATTAATACATTAATCAACACAATGAAAGGTTGATCATTAAAATAATAGTACATTTATATGTCGCTTTACCTCAAATGAGCTCAAAGCGCTTTACAATCAAATGCACATCAACGAGTTGGCAACAAACTAGAGGCCTATAATAATCTATTTAGGAATGACAGAAACCAGCAACAACGCATGTACAAAACAAAAAACACACACACGCGCACACACACGCACGCACGCATGTGGGCGCGCACACGCACATACGGGCACACACACACAAAGTCAGACTCATTCATCATCTCTCATTCAATAAGTCATAGCTACTAGGTTGCACGGACAGACACACATACACCAGCACGCACGCACGCGCACGCACACACGCACGCACACGCACACACACATACACACACACACACACACACACACACACACACACACACACACACACACACACACACACAAAGGGAGAAGTTACTTCAAGGCTGGGGGCCAGTAGTCGTCACAGCCACCATCTTGAGTTGGGATAAATCTCAAGACTTCTGGGTAAAGATGCAGATAAACACCCCCTGTCACAGTATTGGTTCATTGCATTCTTTCCGTCTGGCCTTTATCTGAATGCATATATGCATATTTATTCAGAATATATTCTGAATAAATTGTGTTGAAACTGAATCAAATTAAAATTAACGTTACATATAGAAAACGATAGAGGTTTGCTACTCAATCTACAGTAAGAAAAGCAACAAAACTATAAAACAAAAACGGGACAAAAACGAGAAATGGAGGAGGGGGTGTTGAACTGCATGCTTGCCGAATTCTGTATTATCTTATACACGTGAAAATAAGCATTCATTTAATACCATTAATGTATCAATCTAACTTAGTGAACTTACTTGGATGCAGCAGCCGTGTTTATTCCAAGATTCCGGCTGCAATCCACCCGGACTTTTCACACCCTAGGTCTTTTTACACCCGGACATTTGAAGTGTTTTCCCACCCGGACTTTTGAAGTGTTTCCCACCCGGACTTTTGAAGTCTTTTCACACCCGGACTTTTGAAGTCTTTTCCTATCCAGACTTTCCCCCACACAGACTTTTGAAGTGTTTTCCCACGCGGACTTTTGAAGTCTTTTCGCACCCGGACTTTTGAAGTCTTTTCCCACCTGGACTTTTGAAGACTTTTCCCATCCGGACTTTCCCACCCGGACTTTGGAAGTCTTTTCCCACCTGGACTTTTGAAGACTTTTCCCATCCGGACTTTCCCACCCGGACTTTGGAAGTCTTTTCCCACCCGGACTTTGGAAGTCTTTTCTCATCCGGACTTTCTCACCCGGACTTTGGAAGTCTTTTCCTATCCAGACTTTCCCCCACACAGACTTTTGAAGTGTTTTCCCATGCGGACTTTTGAAGTCTTTTCCCAGTCGGACTTTTGAAGTCTTTTCACACCTGGACTTTTGAAGACTTTTCCCACCCGGACTTTTGAAGTCTTTTCCCACCCGGACTTTCCCACCCGGACTTTGGAAGTCTTTTCCCATCCAGACTTTCCCACCCGGACTTTTGAAGTCTTTTCCCACGCGGACTTTGGAAGTCTTTTCCCACCTGGACTTTTGAAGACTTTTCCCATCCGGACTTTCCCACCCGGACTTTGGAAGTCTTTTCCCACCCGGACTTTGGAAGTCTTTTCTCATCCGGACTTTCTCACACCCGGACTTTGGAAGTCTTTTCCTATCCAGACTTTCCCCCACACAGACTTTTGAAGTGTTTTCCCATGCGGACTTTTGAAGTCTTTTCCCAGTCGGACTTTTGAAGTCTTTTCCCACCCGGACTTTTGAAGACTTTTCCCACCCGGACTTTTTAAGTCTTTTCCCACGCGGACTTTTGAAGTCTTTTCCCACCCGGACTTTTGAAGTCTTTTCCCACCCGGACTTTTGAAGTCTTTTCCCACCCGGACTTTCCCACCCGGACTTTGGAAGTCTTTTCTTATCCAGACTTTCCCCCCACAGATTTTTGAAGTCTTTTCCCACGCGGACTTTTGAAGTCTTTTCCCACCCGGACTTTTGAAGTCTTTTCACACCTGGACTTTTGAAGACTTTTCCCACCCGGACTTTTGAAGTCTTTTCCCACGCGGACTTTTGAAGTCTTTTCCCACCCGGACTTTTGAAGTCTTTTCCCATCTGGACTTTCCCACCCGGACTTTTGAAGAGTTTTCCCACCCGGACTTTTGAAGTCTTTTCCCATCTGGACTTTTCCCACCCGGACTTTTGAAGTGTTTTCCCACCCGGACTTTTGAAGTGTTTTCCCACCCGGACTTTTGAAGTGTTTTCCCACCCGGACTTTCCCACCCGGACTTTTGAAGTGTCTTCCCACCCTAGGTCTTCTCCCACCTGGGGAGGGGATCCTACCTTGTGCCGTTCCTCGACCAAGATGTGAGCGTACTTTGGCCGCGGGAGGATCTGTCCAGCAGATGCCCCCTTCGGACACTGGTCCCACACGAACTGGGCCAAGCTCTCCCCTTGACCACTGGCTTTAGGCGCTGCGGAGGTCAGCCGGGGTCGCAGTGTGCTGGCTATCCCACTGGCAGGTAATGAGCCCTGAAAACAGAACGATGGCTTGGAGTCAAAACGGACTATCTTTAGATAGTTCGTTGGTTTAACCCTTTCGCCGCCAACCATTTTTCAGCCAAATATTTCCATTAAACTTACCTGGGTAGAGAAAAAAAAATCTCTGTAATATTGGGGATTTCTCTGTGACATATTTAAAGTAAGGCCTATCCTTACCTCCCAAAATTAAGAGAATAGGGTCTTTGGATAACAGGCCCTGATTTGATGCCTTTTAGTGACATAGGTGTTAAGTCATTGTGGGTGCAGAAATGCCACATTGGCGGCGAAAGGGTTAAATAAATGTTTTATTGATAATCAATACAGCAGTAGCATAAACAAATGCAAATGAGCGCAACAAGCTTAAAGCTTATACAAGGCGCTCAAACACAGATATGTTTTTACACAATATTGGCTGCCCAAAGTAATCTGATACTGGAAGAGATCTATAACATAGTAACGAAATAACAGCAAAAAGGGAAACATTAAGAGAAATAACAAGTGAATGAATATACACAACACGAACAAACAACAACAGTAACAACAAAATAATAGATAACTCTCACAAAACTGCAACATAGAAAGTCCGTTGACGTATTATTGGATGTATTATAAAAACTAATAGTATCAAACAATGACCGCAGAAATACACACAAACCTTGCCCCGTTCCAACACGCACAGAGATGCCCTAGTATATATTTATAAAAATAGATTATTTTTAAAACGGTCTCATCAGTCTGTCTGTCTCTCCCATTTCGCACACGTGCGTGTGTACGCGCGCGCGCGTGTACGTGCCTGCGTTGTGTATGCATATGCGCCTGTGTTGGGTGTGTACAGGTGCGCGCGGGCGCGTCTCTCTCTCTCTCTCTCTCTCTCCTCTCTCTCTCTCTCTCTCTCTCTCTCTCTCTCTCTCTCTCCATCTATCCCCCTCTCTCTCTAGCTATTTCTTGTCTGAGCTGAATCTTGTTATTCTTCTTTTTTTTTTCTTTTCTTTTTTTTTGGGGGGAGCAATTGCTTAGTTTCTAGTCACTGGAGCGCAAATGCGTCATGCTGCTGCCATGTGCCCAAATTCGCCTGCTCGGGAACTTCTCTGCCGCTCGGCGATTCACCATCATCCATCCAAAATTATCTTTAACCGAAAATTCCTGACTCTGTGGATTTGTTGTTTACACTGGGGCAACATCTGCTGACCCCTGTCCTGTCAATAGAATGTTGATTTAAAGACCCACCAGGTTACGTGTCAAAATCACGGGTTTCACATGGTTTTCCCTCTTATAGCTGGTAAGAAATCTTGTTTTGACCAGCTTTGACTCCCATACAAATGCCCCCAAATTGAAAACGAAACATCATCTTAAAAGAGCAGCCTCAATTTGAAGTTGGGACATTTCTTGATTTGTATGTGGGTCACAGCTACACAGAAAAAACCCAAGGGACTTAATCGTGCTGCGTCAGTGTGTCTTTAATTTAATAATATTAACCTTTTCAACGCTAGCCATTCCTCAGCAAAAATTTACCATTAAACTTACCCGGGTAGAGAAAAGATTATGTCTGTAATATTGGGGAATCCTCTGTGACATGCATAAAATAGGGCCTGTCCTTACCTCCCAAAATTAAGAACATAAGGTCACTGGATACCAGACCCTCATTTGATGCCTTTCAGTGACATGGGTGTTAAATCATTGTGGTGCCAAGAGGCGACACTGGCGATGTAAGGGCTTTAAAGAAAAGAAAGTAATAAACAGAACCAATACGAAAGAAGGAATGCAACATCCTGGACCTTGTGTTGCTTGCAACGTGGTAGAGCGTTTGAAATGCAACAAACCAACCAAACATATAAAAGCATCTGGTAACATCTGCTGTCAATATGATTCAGTTTCAATAGAGAGGGAAAAAAACAAATAAAGAGAACCAGTATGAAAGGATCAATGGCATAATGCTGAGCCTTATGTTGCTGACAACGTGGCGGTGTCATGAGAAACAAGTACCTCCCGTGAAATAAGTACCTTTCGCATGCGAACTAGAACCATTCTTCTTTCAATGTGAATAAATAAGTCAACTATTATTCAAAATATTGAGATTCAAGTGCTCAATCTACACGGAAAGAACCAAGTAATAGAGCGGGAGGGTGTGAATCTACATTTTTGCCGAGAAATCGATATCCAAGGCCATGTCACTTAGTTTTGTATTTTCCAAAATGGCGGACAATGTAAAGCAACCATCCGTGCAAACAAAAATAAATAAAATAATAAATATTAGAAAAATATCCCTGACTTCTCAATATTTAATGATGAATCCTCTGTTCTTCCTGCATGCCACAAGACGCCTCTGAATGTATATAGGGGCGAATCTTTCCCAAACAGCAAACAATTTGAATGCGGAAAAGAGTATTTTATGGGTAAAATATTTTATGCAACAGCGGAATGGTTGGGAAGCTTGTAATCGGATCGTGAGTTCCGCTGGGTTGTCAACAAAATTGTGGTTTAGACCCCCCCCCCCCCCACCCCCCCCACCCCCACCCCCACCCACCCCCATCGAATTTCCAACATGGAAAGGTTTCACTGAAAAGCAATGTCTGCCGTTCTTGGGAAAGACATAAATATTATTATTATTAGGTATTTAATACTAAGTACTTTGTTATAGTCACAGAGGCGTCTCTGTGGAATTCGGGTTGCTCCCACCTGGAGAGCGCGTCGCAGCCAGAGGCGTGCCACCCAATGTTTGTTTTTTGCATGCCATTTTTGTGTGACTGATAAGGAAGGAAATGGGGTGGTGGTGGGTGGGTAAATTTTGACCAAATGACAACTCTTTCGTTGCCACTGGGCTTAATGTGTGCTAAGTGCATGGGCATACGGGACCTCGGTTTATTATCTCGTCAAAAATACTCCACGATCATCAGACCGTAAGGCCTAGTGCAAAGTGAGAGGAAACATCCCCTGTATCCAGGTTCGAACTCGGGTTTACTAGACACAAGGCGAACGCGTTACCTCTGTGCCACTCTAGACTGGCAGAGTCCAACTCAGGACGTAAAACACCAGTGGGTGAAGAACTTGGGAAGAGCAACTCTTTCAGAAAAATAAAAAAAAGCCTATCACTAGACTGACCCAGCCAGCCAGGTCCCGTTGATCGGGCCCTTAGCATGATGCTGCACCAAGCCGGAAAGAGGGGGGGGGATGGGGGGGGGGGGGGGCGCCCTTAACCTAGGGTTATTGTCATGAAACTGAAAGCACCAGCCTTTGAGATTAACCCCTTCAAGACATCACTGCCGCAGGCCAAAAAACCCACTGTCTGTGATTCAGTTCCGACAACATTACTGGTTGATCCGAGTTTAAATTTCGCTTTGAAATCGCGGTTACTTTCTTCCATACCCCTTCAAGACTTCACTGCCTTAGACAAACATCATGACTGGCCTGGGGTTGCCTAGAAAATAATTATAACAAATAAGAAGCGCAACAAAACTCAACACTGTCAATGATTCAGTTTTGACAACATTACTGGTTGATCCAAGTTTATTTTACGCTTCGAAATCGTGGTTACTTGAATGAGTTAAAAAAAATCGGACTAAATAGCTCCTGTACAGCCTATGGCTCCCCCCCACCTGTGTGCGCATCTCAACCCTTCCAACGGAAGTGTCGCCATCTTAGTCAGATTTGTGTGTAAACAGCATCGATCAGGGATTTTTCAAACAAAGTTACTGACTAAGATGGCGGTCTCCCATAATTTGGCACGCTCCTTGTGGCGGGATATGACGACACGTGGGTACAAGCCATTTGTTATAAATTTTTTATTTCACATTTTTGATATAAAAGTGTCAAACCATAATTGAAACGGAGACTGAAAGAATCTTGAAGAGAAGTAACTCGAAAATCGTGGCTAGAATACTCGGAATTAGCTCCTGACTGGTGTCTCCTGTTCCGGGCATTCGTCCAACATTTTTGTTTGTTAAAGAGTTGTAGACATGAGGGGGTCTTAACTGCAACTTTGCAGGTTTGTCTGCGTACAACAGTGTCGAGGGAAGGGGGTAGCAAAGGAGGGGAGGGAGAGGAGGGGTAGCCTAGGCACCATCTGGCGAATCACAAAAAACTGGCTTTGTCTTTTTGCTTTCCGTCTATGATCCAAATCCTCAGTGCTTCAAGCACGCCCCTGCACAGTTGCCCGGTGTCTGAGGGAAGGTGGCAGAACGGTTAAGACGTTCGCCTGCCAAATCCAATGCGTGACTGCAGCGTGAGTGCGGACCCGGGTTCGAATCCTGGGCCTGTATTCACGTTGAGATAGCATGAGACTTAGCATCATGCTAACTTAGAAGCTCTTCCAAAAGTCCTATTAAATCCCTGGTTAAAAAAAGTCGATAAGAGCAGGGGGAAATCCCGCTGTCTGGTATGACCAAATTCATAGCCAGGTTTCCCAAGTCTGCCCCCCCCCCCCCCCCTCCTCATCCTGGCCTGCCCCCCCAAAAAAAACAAATCCCACAAAAACAACAACAGAAAAAAAAGGTGTTAGGCGCTGCGCTTGTGGCGACGCTTTCTCAAGGGAAGAACAGTTAGAACATGTATACCAAATACCAACATTACCAATATGTTATCAGCAACCCTTCCTCTTTAATAATAATAATAATAGTGAATCATTTATATAGCGCATTCCTCCACCAATGTGGAGCTCTATGCGCTTAACAACAACAAAAAATATAAAAGCAAGAAATTCAACAACAAAACCAAATAATCGCTCACGCACATGCAAATAGGCATACACATACACACCCCACACCCACACATACACGCACGTACCGGCACACACACACACACACACACACGCACACACACACACACACACACACACACACAAACACGCACACGCACACACGCACACACACACACACACACACACACCGTTACCATCACCACCACTCACCCCACCCAAAAAACACAATACAAAATACAATCAGTTGAACAAAGCATCAACACACACACACACACACACGCTCTCTCTCTCTCTCTCTCTCTCTCTCTCTCTCTCTCTCTCTCTCTCTCTCTCTCTCTCTCTCTCTCTCTCTCTCTCTCTCTCTCGCAACAAAAGCTGACGTACACATTGCAGTCAACACACAGTGAAACTAATATGGGGGGAGGGGAGTGTGTGTGTGTGTGAGAATAGAGTCCAGAAGTAATGTGGCCTAAAGGTTGTGATGTAGCTTGAACAGGTGTGTCTTGAGAGCTGATTTGAAACATTGCAAGGACTGGGATGGGGAGGGTGGAGGGTGAAATGGGAGGAGCAGTAGAGGAGCACCTTAAAGGTGCACCCTGACGAATGAGTTTTTGCAAGAAGCACGTCGAGTTCACCAGAAAGACAGCCTTTTCAAGGATCGGAACACTCACTTTGCTCTGGTTTCCTAGAAATTAAACCGTCAAAACGGCGATTCCTCCTTGGCGGAGATAGTAGCCATTTTGGATGGGGTGGGTGGAGGTCACTCCTTCAGTCCTTGTGTTGTTGTTTTTTGTAGTGCAGTAAAAAAAAGAAAAAGGAGCTATTTCCTTTGTTGTGAGCGAAACTCCTTTAGATAAACTGTATAATTTTTTTTTATTATTAAAAGGCTTGTATTGCGAAAATTTCGTGCAAACGATTTGGCGGCCATTAGAAAAGAGACGACATACGCCTTCTCTTTGGGTGAAAGAATTTGACTTCCAGCACCTCCGCCAAGGAGGAATCGCCGATTTTCACGGTTTGATTTCTAGGAAACCAGAGCAAAGTGAGTGTTGCGCACTCTCTGTAAAGGGTGTTTTTCCTTGTGATCTCGACATGTTTCTTTCAAAAACTCACACGCCAAGGTGCCCCTTTAATATTCAACAATGAAAAACAAGGTGTCAAAACCGTCTAAACCATGACTGAAGACTTTGTGTGACGTCATCCGGCCTGGGGCAGGTACACATGAGACATTTTGAGTAATAAATATAAGGATAGGAAGAAGAAGAGGGGAGGAATGTTTGTAAACTACGGGGATAGAGGTTGAAAGGGGTGAAAGGGTTAAACCATTGTGGTGCATAAATGCGACATTTGCGGTGGTGGTGTAGAATTCATATATATGTAGGGGAAGACGGGGTAAAAAGCCCATGGGTGGATAAGAAGCCCATACTAATTATCTCATGAAATGAAGCAAATTTCAGTCACATTTTGCCCATGAGACGAGTGTCAATGTTTAATTCGTCTCATGGGCAAATTTGACTGACATTTTCTTTCCCGTCTTCGCCTATCAAATTATTATTAACCCTTTCGACGCCAACCATTTTCAGCCAAAAATTCCCATTAAACTTAACCGGGTCGAGAGAAAATAAATCTGCAATATTTGGAATTCCTCTATGACATGCATAACATTAGGCATATCCTTACCTCCCAACATTAAGAAAATAGGGTCCTCTGATAACAGACCCTGATTTGATGCCTTTTTTTTAGTAACATGGGTGTTAAACCATTTGTGGTGCATAAATGCGACATTGGGGGTGAAAGGAAAGTAATTATTTCCACAAATAAATACGCCGCGACCGGTGGAGGGTAGGGCATTACCACTGTGTTAGAAACAGATGGTTTGAATAGTAAGAAATATATATATACATAAGCTATACATAAGCCCATGTATGCATGGTGTAAAAATATGTACACTAGTATACACATTTTGTGTATTCATTTTGATATGAGATATGAAATCTGTGTTCCATTTGGTGTTTTTGGTGTTGTTTGTTTTGTTTTGATCTTTAAAAAAAAAGAGAGTGGGTTACAGGGTGTGTGTATGTAGGGGAAGACGGGGTAAAAAGCGCATGGGCGGGATAAGAAGCCCACCCCAATTATCTCATGAAATGAAGCAAATTTCAGTCTCATTTTGCCCATGAGACGAGCGTTAATGTCTAGCATTCGTCTCATGGGCAAATTTGACTGAAATTTTCTTTATTTCATGAGATAATTGGGGTGGGCTTCTTACCCGCCCATGCGCTTTTTACCCCGTCTTCCCCTAGAGGTGAGAAAGAGACAGACAGATAGAGACTGACTGAAAGATAGACAGACAGAGGCAGGCAGAGAGAAAGACGGACAGAAAGACAAACAGACATAGATGAACTTAACTCATGTTGTTGAATAAACAAGCAACAACAACAACAACAACAACAACAAAAAGGCAACGCACATCTCCACAACCCACGTGAGATCCCCCACTATTTACACAGCAGCTTGTAAAATCTTTCATAATCAAACTTTCCACCACGATCGCGGTTTCTACCAAATCGCCGTCTCTACCGGCAGGCTGGTAGAAACCACGATCGGGGTTTCTAGCAGTAGAAACTCTGATCGTGGTCTCTACCAACACATTCGTGATAGAAACGGCGATTGTAGTTTCTGCTAGTAGAGACTCCGATCGGAGTTTCTACTGGTAGAATCGCCGATTCATCTGATATATATAACATGGCAAATAGCAGGGAATAAGTAGAGAGATGGTGTGTGTGTGTGTGTGTGTGTGTGTGTGTGTGTGCGTGTGCGTGTGCGTGTGCGTGCGTGTGTGTGTGTGTGTGTGTGTGTGTGTTGATGTGTGTGTGTGTGTGCACGCGTGCGCTGTGTGTGCGTGTGAATCTATGTTAGCCTGTCAGGTGGCAACCAACCGAGGAGACATTGCACTGCTGCTGAGTCACTTCGGTGAAGTTAAGTAGAGCCTGTTCAGGACACCACGCTAAGCCCCCTAATGATGACACTATTCTCTTAGTCGCGAAGACAGCGTGAGTGAGGTCCTCCTCCGAGGGCGCCACCACGACCGTCCACCGACAGCTCCCCAGAACACACTGATCCCCATGACTTTGACCCGAACGCACCAAGGCATAGACTGGATCGAAAACCGAAACTGAGATCACCATGAGAGCAGGGCTTGCAAAGCCACAGAATTTGAGACTTTTTTTTTAATGACTGATGGTAATGAGGCGGTTGACTATGTTGATGATGCTATGGAGTTCTGAATCGGTCTGAGACCGCATGACAGGGCTGTATTCTACGCTTCCTTTCATAATGATATCCCGGCGTTAACCAGGTCCGAGAACTTCAAACACCTGCAGTGTTGGTCTTGAAATTAGAGCAACACTCTCAGAATCGCATCGTTAAGCTCGACTGTGTGGTTTCAGTCTTCCCATTGAAGTCGGCCAGGACAATGTATGCTATTAGGTCTCCCAAGTCATGTATAAGACTGGACATGATAATTGAAATTAATCATATAATACACCTTCTTTCCATGAAAGGCATAATCATTACATTTTATTGGGTGCCTTCTCATTGTGGAACATCAGCAAAGGAACGGGTAGATCAAGCTGCAAGAAAGGCAGCTCAAAATATCAATAGCGCAGTATCAGTCAATGTTCTGTTAGAGCTGACAGAATGTTTCTCAATCGTAAATAAAACATCTTACGAAAATGCTAAAACTTTATTGTTGAACTCAGACGTCCCAAATCATTATAACTGTATTACATCTAATGATATGGAAAAACATCATACAAACATATTAATTTCTCGTCCAGGGAGATTGAAAGTCAAATCCATAGACTTCGTTTGAATTAATTTGAAACAAAATATTGCAATAATGTTAAATGTATGTGTGGTGAATCGATAAATGTCAGTCATTTACTGGTTCACTGTCCAAGAGCAAGAGAGCTGTTTAATAATTCGGGTATTGATTGTTTTGCTAATAGATGGACTCCATTATCTTTGTTCTATATACTAAACAATTATTATGTTCTTGATTCAGTTTGTAAATGTTTATTAAGTAGTTCAATTAGTATCTAGTTCATGTAACATTGTTCATCGGTTATATCTTTAACATTGTTCATTGTTCGGTTATAGTCCTTTACTGTAAGGGAGTGTGGGGGGGGTGTGTGTGGGGGGTGGGGGGGGGGGGGGGGGGTCAGG
>CM065704.1:42385045-42393489 GCA_017654935.2 Phymorhynchus buccinoides
TAAAATCTTCTGATGTTAAGGAACTTGATTTCAATAGAACTAGTTTAAAGCCGCGATTATAAGAGCGGACAAGGGGTTTCAAAGTGTTGTCACTGGCACAGTCCCAGAGTGTCGAAGCATAGTCAACTAGTGATTGAATGTGTGCACTGAAGAAGAGTTTCCTGGCTTCCTGATTTAGAAAGTGTTTTATTTTGGATAATTGGAAGACTTTTTTGGCGATGTTTTTGCTTAAATGAGTGATATGGTCCTGCCAGGATAAATTGTTATCAATGGTTAATCCTAAGACTTTGTGGGATTTTATTTCTTCGATTTCTTTATTATTGGCATATAATTTTGGAGTAGGCGCATGTAGGTTTTGACGTTTCTGTCTGGTAGTTATCAGCATATGTTTTGTTTTTCCAGTATTTAGTGACATATGGTTAAAATGTGTCCAGGTTGTGAGTTTATCAATGTTTTCTTGTAAGTTTACATACAGGGTGTTTAAATTACGATCAGATGAATGGATTGTGGTATCATCTGCAAAAAGATCACTAAGGGATGAAAGGAAAATGGGCAAATCGTTTACATATAACGAAAAAAGGATAGGACCAAGGATAGAACCTTGTGGAACACCACTTTTTGAATAACGAAAGTCTGAAATTTTATTATCAATAGAAACACATTGTTGACGGGAGCTAAGGAATGATGACAGGAGTGCAATAGCATCGGTTGAAAAATTATACACTGATAGTTTACGAAGAAGTAGAGCATGGTTTATCGTGTCAAAAGCCTTGGCAAAATCAACGAAGACGGCTGCTGTGTATTCATCATTATTAATATTGGAAAGCCATTGATCGACCAGATTTACAAGAGCTGTATGACATGAATGATTTTCTCTAAAGCCCGATTGATTTGGGTGTAGGAGGTCAAAACGTTTTAATGTGTGATGAGATGTGACTGTTGATGTGCTGCTCTAGTGGTTTTGAGAGGACAGAGATAATTGAGATGGGTCTGTAGTTGGAGGGGTCATTTTGTTCACCTGATTTATAAAGAGGAATTATTTTGCTAGTTTTGAAGTGCTTGGGGAAGTAGTTTTTGTCAATACAAATATTGTATATGTAGGTTAAAGTATCTGTGATGTATGGTGCACTGAGTTTTATTATTTTACTGTCAATTTCGTCTAAGCCTTTTGATTTGGACTGTTTGATTTTAATTAAACTGTTATAAACATCAAATACCGCCATGGGTGGTATGGTCAATGGTGTGTTAATCTGTTTTTCTTTGCAAAATTCCTTTAGTTCCTTTAAGTCATTTTGTGTCGATTTGTCATTTAGAATAATTTTGTTTGCTACATTGACAAAGTGTTCGTTAAGTTCATCAGTGGATATGTTTTTGGAAGTGGATTGTTTCTGAGAAACGTGTTTGTTTGTGATACAGTTGATTGCCTTCCATAAAGATTTCGAATCATTTTTAGAGCCTGCTAAATCTTGAAAATATTTCTTCCTGGAGTTGCGTAACAAGGTAGTAACTTTATTTCGCTGTGCATGAAATTCATCTTGATTTTTAGAGTCGCAGAGCAAATCTCTGTTGTTCATTTCGTTATCAATATCTTTTGTTATCCAGGGTGGTTTAGGTTTGTGTTTAACTCGTTTACATTTAATTGGTGCGTGTTTATTGTAAATATCTATGAATGTGTTATACCAAAAATCCACAGCTTGATCTGGGTCAGTGTATTGATAGACATGTGAAAGCTGGGACTGTGCCAGATCAAAGAGAAATGAATCTTCGTTGAATTTTGAAAAACATCTGTAATGAATTGTTTTATGTCCAGCTTTAGGGATTTTTGAACCTTTCTTGTTCCAAGTTATGCAGATTGGTTTGTGATCGCTACAGCCAGACAACGGTGAGCAAAGCTCAATAATGTTTTGCTTTTCGGTTGTGTATATGTGGTCAATTAGCGTCTCAGATGTTGGTGTAATTCTAGTCGGTATGTTAATGAGTTGTGTTAACTGAAAACTGTCGTATAATTGTGTCCATTGCACTTGAGGTTTCATTAAGTCTATATTGAAGTCACCAAATATTATTGTTTCTTTTGATTCTAGGATTACATGATCCATCACGGAGTTAAAAATGTCTTTCCAGTCAACGCGTTCTGAAGGATGTCTGTATATGAATCCTAATAATAATGGCTTAGTGTGTTTAATATAAACTTCCATCCATAAACATTCAATGCCATGTTGTTCAAAAATATGCATTCGTTTTAAGGTGATAGAATGGCTATAGTATACTAAAAGACCCGTTTGTCTCTGTTGTGTGGGATCTAACCTAAGAATGTTGTATCCATTTACTGACACATCACTATCCGTAATATGTTCTGATAAATGAGACTCGCCAAAACAAAAAATATGAAAGGGGTTACCAGAATTATGCAAAATCGAATATACATCTGCTAACTTGTTGATTACGTGGTTGATGTTTAAATAACCTATTCTCAAGCCTTCTTTCACAGGCCAAGAAGTAGTACAGCTAGGCATGATATCGTAATGTTAACAAAAGCCACAATGTCAAAAACACAACATCAAAAAAATACAGTCAATAAAAATAGGAATATCAAACAGCTCCGATTAATTAAATGTCGTAACCGAAGTGATACAACAAATGTAAAGCAATGTCAATATCAATCTGCCAAACTCACAAAAAGGGGGGAAACAAAGAGGGCGGGGGGGGGGGGGGGGGGGGGGGGTGGGGGGTGAAGTTAATTGGGGGGGGGAAGGTTAAATAATAGTCAAGCAGTGACTGAAAGAGGAAGAAAAAAAAGAAGAAAAAAAAGGTAAATTCGTTGTGTCCCTTGATAGAAAAAAAACCCCACTGTATAATACAAATGAACAAATAATCAAATGCTGACCTGAATCTGAATCAATACAACACAATATGCCAGATTCAATCCAAGTCTTATAAGCATCAAATCACACGAAAAGTATTAAGCATCAAACCACAAAAAATGAATAGTGATATATAATCACAAGATGTAGTAGGCCTAGTCAATCACGCTTATTGACCTTGAAGGGGAGCACAGCATTAAGTTAGAGGGCAGCAAACTACAGCACACCTGTCAGTGCGTGCGTGAGCACACACATACACACAAAAAGTATACACATACGCCTATGCGTGGGAATATATATATGCATGCATGCATACACATACACACATACATACACATACAAACACACACATGTACGCACGCGCACATACACACCAACACGCACGCAAGGAGTTTGCACTTGAGTTGTCGCACGCGCAAACAATTTCATGAACGTGCACACACCAATGGGCTATCATTCAGTCACAAACGCATTCACTCACTTAGGATTGCACATTTTAGTGCATCATGTAGGCTAGACCTGTGTCAGACAATATAACAAGTATGTGTAGAGCAGATGTGAAATAAAACACAAAGTGTGTGTATAAATAACACATTCGTATGATAATATTTTTGTCAATGACATCTTGATTGACTAATATAATGCACAATTCATTTAACATATTTATTGTACACACATTTTGAGTACATTCAATTACTTGGCACAATAGTCATATCATATTAAAGAAAGAAGCCCAAACACACACTCCGCACACCAACACACACACACACACAAAACACACACACGCACACACGTGCACCCACGCACGCACACGCGCGCGCGGTTCCTCACCCGCGCGCCGCACCCACTTCACACCCACCCTACAACATCACACATCCTACACCACACACACACACCACAAACACACACACACACACACACACACACATACATAATACCATGAATCAATATGTTAAAATCAGCATGCATACGCATTCATATGTATAATAATTGTATGTGAGCAACATAAAAATGTATGTGCGGACATCATAGTAGAATTTCACAAGTTAAACCTGTAGTAAATTTATCTATTTACATCTGCAACAGAGTATTTGGTCCCTGCTGCGCCAGAAGCAGTGAGGCCATGTTTAACAGCTGTGTGGCCAGAGGGTGCAGCTGACCACTGTTGGGAGCCGCTTGTCTGCTGGATGAACCACACTGGGACTGACCCGCTGTGGATTCATCGCTGGTGACAGGGGCGGATGGTGAGGGGTTACCGGCACTGACCGGTACAGGAGGGGGGCCGGGGGGGTATTCATTGTGTGCACCCTGTGCCCAGCCAATGTCACTGGTGTCCGCTGAGCATGCAGCAGAACCCATGTCGGCTGGCCTGCTTATGGTTGAGGCATAAGACTGTGGGTCGGGGTCAGCATGCTGAATGTGATTATGGGGAGGGGCTGTCTGATACAGGGCGGTGTGGGATTGAAGATGATGTGATGGTGCTTGACGATGAGAGGGGGGTTGTTGATGAAGGGGTGGGGGAGGTTGAGATGGTTGGTAATTAGGAGTAGAAGGCTGGTAATGAAAGGCGGGTGGATGGTGGTTACCAAGGGTTGGATGATACTGAGTGGGTGGCGGTTGGTAACTAAGGAAGGATGACTGATTATTAGTACGGGCTGCTTGATGGTTAGACGGGGGTGGCTGATGGTTGGTATGGGGTGGCTGATGGTTAGTAGGGGGTTCCTGATGCATGCGACGAGTGTCGTTATTGAAAGATAACAACTGTCTGTTTTTTTTCCCTGGTTTTTCTTGGGGGGGGGGGGGGGGGGGGGGGGAAGGGGGGGTTGGGGGTAGTGCATTAAAGAGGCAGGAGGTGGGTACCATCATGGGCATGCCCGACGCCGAGGGACTGATGTTTTGAGTAAGAGTTCTACCATCAAGGCATGATTGTTCATGCGGACACTGGATATGGGGGCTTCAAAGTAAGGCATGCGGACATTGTACATATGGTCGTCAAAGGACCTGTAGTAGGGATGACCTTGAGGGTTAAACCTGTCCTCACACCTTTCACCCATGAATCTGTCATCCCAACAGTGGAAAGACTGCTTCAGATTCACAGCCAGTTTGGCTGTACCAAGGAGACTGGGGTATGTGAGATTATGGTACATGTCTAACTTTGGGGCTCCTGATTTTGCTGTGAAAGTGTTTTTGTTGTCAATGCAAGTAACATCTAGGTCTTCGCAAACTGTGCAAAGATTCTTGTTGGAGGGGAAAATAGAGTTGTTCAAGTTACCGCGGCCTTTGGCTGGAATGATTGAACTGGCTATGAGGAGGGACTGTGGGAACACTGACTTGCACACTGACAGAAGTTCCGCCCAGGACTCTTTGGACACAGGGCCAGAGGGGCAACTGTTGACACCGACATGGATGGCAACAGTTTTAACTGACAGTGATGGTGGAGTGCAACGTAAACGGTCAGTCAACTGACTTACCGTAATGCCAGGAATGCACACCTTGTGCACGTGCTCTTCACGGGGGGCCATCCTTCTGGGATTCACCTGCCTTAGCACTGAATCTCCAATGAGGAGGACTGTGGTAGTGGGGGGAAAGGTGATGGGAGATGGGGGTTCCGAGTGGTCAACTAATGGCAACACCTGGGTCATGTTACCATTGTTATCGGGTGCCTTACCTTGGACTCTCTTTTCACCCGAATGCTGCACAACCCCCGCATTGTTTGAGTTATCATTGTCATTTTGATTATCAGACAAAACTTGGAATGGATTTTGGGTTGACACAGTAATTACAGTATGACTTGGGTCGAGGTCGGGTGGTGCAATAGAGTTCGAAAACATTGCATTCTTGCTAGTCAGAGTCAAGTCGGGGTCTGATGTTTTCGGTGAGTCAGACTTATTCTGTAGTGGACAATGAATCGTGTCGGTCGAACCGTTATTTGTCAGTGAGATGTCAGGCTGTTCATTCTGGCTGTTTTTTGTCGACGTACTGTCAGTATATCCAGTTGAGTTGGTTTTTGTCAATAATGTGTCAGTCACTCCAGTCAGGCTGGTTTTTGTCAGTGAAGAGTCAGAGTCTCCAGTCGCGTTTGTTTCCATCAATGTTTTGTCGTTTGGGGAACACTGAGTGCTTGAAGACTGTCTGCACGTTAGACAATGAGAGGGTGTTGTCACAGATTTCATCTTTCTAACATCTGTTTGTAAGTTACCAAGCTGTGTTTTTAACGACTGGTTCTCTTTGGACAGCTTGTCTGATTTTTCTTGGAAGGCTTGTACTTCTGCTTTCAACGATTGTAGGGTGTCAGAAAGTTTGTCAAACTTCTCATTAATGTAAACACGCAACTCATTTTTTACGGCACATTTTTCGTCTTTTATGAGAGAAGTCAGTTCTGATACATACTCTTTCTGGCTCTCCGAAACAGAGTCAATGGCAGTTTCCAAAAACTTCAGTTCTTCTCTGGCTAGGGGACGATGAATGGGGGGATTTTGGGAAATTGAAGGGCCGAAGTAAAGAGAACGTCTTCGGAATTTATGGGCCAGTTTAGCGTTGGCTTCCAGACGACTGCAGGGGGTGGCAGTGTCTTTATGTTCAGTGTCCTCATCGTCTTCGTCGATGACAGGCATCGTGACAACAGTCGTGTGACTGCAGTGGGTGGTAGTGTCTCTGCGTTGGGTGTCCTCATCGTCCTCGTTGATGGCAGGCATCGTAGCAGTAGTCGCGTGACTGCAGGGGGTGGTAGTGTCTCTGCGTTGGGTGTCCGCATCGTCCTCGTTGATGGCAGGCATCGTAGCAGTAGTCGCGTGACTGCAGGGGGTGGTAGTGTCTCTGCGTTGGGTGTCCTCATCGTCTTCGTCGATGACAGGCATCGTAGTAGTAGTCACGTGACTGCAGGGGGTGGTAGTGTCTCTGAGTTGGGTGTCCTCATCGTCCTCGTTGATGGCAGGCATCGTAGCAGTAGTCGCGTGACTGCAGGGGGTGGTAGTGTCTCTGCGTTGGGTGTCCTCAACGTCTTCGTCGATGACAGGCATCGTAGTAATAGTTGCGTGATTGCAGGGGGTGGTAGTGTATCTGGGTTGGGTGTCCGCATCGTCCTCGTTGATGGCAGGCATCGTAGCAGTAGTCGCGTGACTGCAGGGGGTGGTAGTGTCTCTGGGTTGGGTGTCCTCATCGTCCTCGTCGATGACAGGCATCGTAGCAGTAGTTGCGTGACTGCAGGGGGTGGTAGTGTCTCTGGGTTGGGTGTCCGCATCGTCCTCGTTGATGAAAGGCATAGTAGCAGTACTTGCGTGACTGCACGGGGTGGTAGTGTCTCTGCGTTGGGTGTCCTCATCATCTTCTTCGATGACAGGCATCGTAGCAATAGTTGCGTGACTGCAGGGGGTGGTAGTGTCTCTGCGTTGGGTGTCCTCATCGTCTTCGTCGATGACAGGCATCGTAGCAGTAGTTGCGTGACTGCAGGGGGTGGTAGTGTCTCTGGGTTGGGTGTCCTCATCGTCTTCGTCGATGACAGGCATCGTAGTAGTAGTCACGTGACTGCAGGGGGTGGTAGTGTCTCTGCGTTGGGTGTCCTCATCGTCTTCGTCGATGACAGGCATCGTAGCAGTAGTTGCGTGACTGCAGGGGGTGGTAGTGTCTCTGCGTTGGGTGTCCTCATCGTCTTCGTCGATGGCAGGCATCGTAGTAGTAGTCGCGTGACTGCAGTGGGTGGTAGTGTCTCTGCGTTGGGTGTCCTCATCGTCCTCGTTGATGGCAGGCATCGTAGCAGTAGTCGCGTGACCGCAGGGGGTGGTAGTGTCTCTGCGTTGGGTGTCCGCATCGTCCTCGTTGATGGCAGGCATCGTGACAGCAGTCGCGTGACTGCAGTGGGTGGTAGTGTCTCTGCGTTGGGTGTCCTCATCGTCTTCGTCGATGGCAGGCATCGTAGCAGTAGTCGCGTGACCGCAGGGGGTGGTAGTGTCTCTGCGTTGGGTGTCCTCAACGTCTTCGTCGATGACAGGCATCGTAGCAATAGTTGCGTGACTGCAGGGGGTGGTAGTGTATCTGGGTTGGGTGTCCGCATCGTCCTCGTTGATGGCAGGCATCGTAGCAGTAGTCGCGTGACACTGCAGGGGGTGGTATTGCTCTGCGTTGGTGTCCCGCATCGTCTTCGTCGATGGACATGCATCGTAGCAGTATTTTGCTTGCTTGACTGCAGGGGGTGGTAGTGTCCTCTGCGTTTGGGTGTCCGCATCGTCTTCCGTCGATGACAGGCTCGGTAGTCAGTAAAGTTGCGTGACTGCAGGGGGTGGTAGTGTCTCTGGGTTGGTGTCCGCATCGTCCTCGTTGATGGCAGGCATCGTACCAGCAGGGGTGGGAGGGAGAACAACAACGTCTGTCTTGCACCCTCTTCACACTGCAGCAGGCTGGACTCAGGCCCCGGAGGGGATGGCGTCTGGCGGGAGACAAACTCGCAATATCAAGTTGACCGGGCTGGAGGGACGAACATCGTCCCAGGACAGGACTCGGATGAAGGTGAGGGGTTTTCAATCAGATCTGTTGATAACTGAATCACATCTGGATTTGATGAGAACGATTCCGAGTGTTTCAGAGTTT
>CM065704.1:42393989-42423989 GCA_017654935.2 Phymorhynchus buccinoides
TAGATCCTTCTTTGAGAGTATGGGTGTGTGAGCACCCAGGAGGTACGGCGCGCATCGATCCTTCATTGGGAGTATGGGTGTGTGAGCACCCAGGAGGTACGGCGCGCATAGATCCTTCTTTTGGAGTATGGGTGTGTTTGCACCCAGGAGGTACGGCGCGCATAGATCCTTCTTTGGGAGTATGGGTGTGTTTGCACCCAGGAGGTACGGCGCGCATAGATCCTTCTTTGAGAGTATGGGTGTGTGAGCACCCAGGAGGTACGGCGCGCATAGATCCTTCTTTGAGAGTATGGGTGTGTCAGCACCCAGGAGGTACGGCGCGCATAGATCCTTCATTGAGAGTATGGGTGTGTGAGCACCCAGGAGGTATGGCGCGCATCGATCCTTCATTGGGAGTATGGGTGTGTCAGCACCCAGGAGGTACGGCGCGCATAGATCCTTCATTGAGAGTATGGGTGTGTGGGCACCCAGGAGGTACGGCGCGCATAGATCCTTCATTGAGAGTATGGGTGTGTGAGCACCCAGGAGGTACGGCGCGCATAGATCCTTCATTGAGAGTATGGGTGTGTGGGCACCCAGGAGGTACGGCGCGCATAGATCCTTCATTGAGAGTATGGGTGTGTGAGCACCCAGGAGGTACGGCGCGCATAGATCCTTCTTTGGGAGTATGGGTGTGTTTGCACCCAGGAGGTACGGCGCGCATAGATCCTTCTTTGGGAGTATGGGTGTGTCAGCACCCAGGAGGTACGGCGCGCATAGATCCTTCTTTGAGAGTATGGGTGTGTGAGCACCCAGGAGGTACGGCGCGCATAGATCCTTCTTTGAGAGTATGGGTGTGTCAGCACCCAGGAGGTACGGCGCGCATAGATCCTTCTTTGAGAGTATGGGTGTGTGAGCACCCAGGAGGTACGGCGCGCATATATCCTTCTTTGGGAGTATGGGTGTGTCAGCACCCAGGAGGTACGGCGCGCATAAATCCTTCTTTGAGAGTATGGGTGTGTGGGCACCCAGGAGGTACGGCGCGCATAGATCCTTCTTTGAGAGTATGGGTGTGTGGGCACCCAGGAGGTACGGCGCGCATATATCCTTCTTTGGGAGTATGGGTGTGTCAGCACCCAGGAGGTACGGCGCGCATAAATCCTTCTTTGAGAGTATGGGTGTGTGGGCACCCAGGAGGTACGGCGCGCATAGATCCTTCTTTGAGAGTATGGGTGTGTGGGCACCCAGGAGGTACGGCGCGCATAGATCCTTCATTGAGAGTATGGGTGTGTGGGCACCCAGGAGGTACGGCGCGCATAGATCCTTCATTGAGAGTATGGGTGTGGGGGGGGAGGTACGACGAGAGTTAAGCGACGACTATTTTGTTTGTTTACTGGCTTGTTTTTTCAACACAAATGCTTGATTTTGGGGATGCACCTGCTCGAATCTTTCATTGACAAAGTCATAAAATTGCTAACACATATGTAAATAGGCATACACATACCCCCCCCCCCCCCACACACACACACATAAACGTAGGCACGCACGTGCACACACACATACGCGCGCACGCACGCACGCACACGCACACGCGCACGCACGCACACACGCACACACACACACACACACACACACACACACACACACACACACACACACACACACACACACACACACACACACACACACACACACACACACACACACGGCACTGAAAAGACAGAAAAGTACATAACTGGAAAAAAAGAGTTTTGAACATGATAAATATTAAACGTTTTCCTTTTCTCGTGAGAATTTAAAAGAAAGTTATTTATTTACGAGATAATCTTTAGTATCTTAATTTGCTTGGTAACTGGTTCCGAGACATCCTCAAAAATCATAGGTCACAAACTGCCATCCCTAGATAGCATAAGACGCAAAGCTAAATCCATCATATCTGATTGCACACACCCAGCCAACCATCTGTTTCAATCACTCCCTTCTGGTAAAAGGTTCTGCTCTTTTAAGTGCAAATCTAACCGCCTGAAGAACAGCTTTTACCCCTCTGCTGTCAGAGCCATCAATACTCAGTAGGCTCACCCCCCCTAGGGGTATTTTTGTATCCTATTTTGCTCAGACTTGTGTTAATCGGTGTGCCTGCATGCTCGCGGTCTTGTGTGTGAGTGTGTGTGAGTGCGTATGTGAGGAGGTGGGACATGTGTTGGTATAAATGTGTATGCACGTGTATGTGTGTGTTGGTGTATGTGTAGGTGTGCGTCTGAGAGAAAGAAAGAATCTGAGAGAGAGAGACTGATACACGATTTTTTTTTAAATAATGTAATCTTCGTCTCCACCCCCCCCCCCCCCCCCCCCCCCCCCCCCCCCCCCCCCCCCCCTCCCCTTATATTGGTTGTCCATTCGATGTGCATGCTTTCGTTGTTGTTGGATTGTGTCTTGTGCAAAACCAAAATGATTTCCTTCGTATTACGATGCATTGGCTGATTAAAGAATCTTGATCTTGATCTTGATCTTGATTGGTGTTCGGACGGGGGAGTGAGGCCGTGTATACATATAAGCGGAGATTCTGTGCGGAAATCCCATGCGCAATCCGTAAATAAGGTGGAAGAAAGAATGGTAAAAATAATCGGATATGGGGAAATTCGAACATGTGCGCAAATCTTTTCCCTTCTTTCTTTTACTTATTTCCGGGTTTCCACACGGCTTCTCCGCATATATGTGTACACGGCCTGATATTAAATGTGTGTGTGTGTGTGTGTGTGTGTGTGTGTGTGTGTGTGTGTGTGCGTGCGTGCGTGTGCGTGCGCGCGTGCGAGTGTGCGTGCGGGCGGGCGTGTGTGCGCGCGCGCGTGCAAGGATGTAAACAAGTGCCGTTCAAATGGACGCCTAAATGAAGAAATGATACATTTAAAACAAACTCACAACCGCCTTCTTTTCAGGGTAGAAATTCACGTGGTTAGCTTTCACTGTTTTCCCCATGGCAACACAGTGATGCTCTATAGCAACGATACTACTTGCTTAGTTACCTACGTGTTGCCATGGGGAGAGAGCGAACACTAACAACTGTATTTCTTTTGTGATATGGAGTACTGAAGGGGGTTGCGTAGCCCTTATGGCATTATCGTAATATGACGTCAATTTGTGGATCTCCAGTTCGATATTGGAAAAGATTTAGATCGCCAGCGTCTGTTAAAACGTTTCTGCTTCCACTGTGTATCAACGCTCTGCTTTGTAACCGAAACCGTTTTCTAGAAGCAAACGGATTTCTGAAGACTGTGACAAATTGGTCGTTGCGTACCGGTACGGGTCAGTGCGGACCGTACATACGGATGTTGCATTTTTTTCTATATACAGTTATATGTAACCATAGCAACTTTCACCCCACACCAAGTGGTAAAGGAAACCATTAGTAGAATGAGTAGATTCGGGTCTTACCTTCTAACTCCATGAAAGTTGGTCTCTTTCGTTTGAAAAATGGTATCTGGAAGAAATAAACGTCATTGGAATAAATGACGCAAGCATGACGTGATGTCTTTACAATCTCTACACTTCAATGGAGGGTACGCACTGACCCCACCAACGCGTAGACTCGTCGGTACTCAAGTAGTAGCTTCAGACTTTCTCACGACAAGTTTGAATCCTTGTTGGGGTAGTTCTTTTTAGCGACATATACCGAAATACTACGAAATACTCCGAAATATACCGACATACTTCCGACATGTACCGAAATACTCCGAAACATACTATAATACACTAAAATATACTGACGTAGTTCAAAATATAGCCAACAATAAACAAAATCTCTCTCTCTCTCTCTCTCTCTCTCTCTCTCTCTCTCGTGAGCTGTTCTCAGAGGTGGGCGTACAGTTCGTTGTTGCTCGCGATTAATCAACGTTTTGTTTAATTGCGTATAATCGAATGACTTGTGACATTTCTGATTAATGTAATGACAAAGCTAACTCCATTATGCACACGGTGATATGAAAATGTGTGCATAAAGTTAACGACGAGGCGAATTGTGCCGTAATAATTCGCGTCTCCATACGTGTTTTTTGTTGTTGTGGTGGGGTTTTTTTCCTACCGTGTTTTGGACCCTGCATTGTTTACACCGGTGAGCGCTATGCTGTGATTTTCTACTGCAGTTGTGCCCTGCCTGCTGTGCCGTGCAATGTGTGTGACTTCAACAAAGATCAAAATGATTCAAAATATGGACTAAGGTGAGATGGCAGCGCTGCAGCATATCCTGTAATGCACAAACTGTCACGGAAATCGTCGCCATGTAGTTCTGTTTGTCGTGTGCGATGCGTGTGTTGTTTTACTCGTCTTAATAATGGAAGAAGAACACCAAAAGCTGAAGCCCACTATAGATATTATTCAAAAAAGATTTTTTTTGCAAGCAAGATGAACTATGTGTTTGGAGAAACAGCCTAATTTATCGATACTCGGCTATTGTTAACGAAGATATTAATGTGGACATAGTCGATTTCGATTTGGCTGATCAGCCTTTAGCATCAACCCCATCCCTAATTGACTGCCCCCCATCCATCAACCTGAGCAAAACAGTGATTCGTATTTTCTGTGGCGAAGTGAAAAGAGCATTACGGTAACTCTGTATTTCAAACTACAGTCACAGGGCACTCTCCTCTGTCAGGGAATCGATTGTCCGCCTTGGAACCGTGAGGAATGCGAAACTCTGAAACACTTCGTGGAATCGTTCTCATCAAATCCAGATGTGATTCAGTTATCAACAGCTCTGATTGAAACCCCCCTCACCTTCATCCGGTCCTGTCCTGACGATGTGTCCCTCCAGCCCCCGGTCAATTTGATATTGCCGAGTTTGTCTCCCTGCCAGACGCCATCCCCTCCGGGGCCTGAGTCCAGCCTGCTGCAGTGTGAAGAGGGTGCAAGACAGAACGTTGTCGTTCTCCCTCCCACCCCTGCTGGTACGATGCCTGCCATCAACGAGGACGATGCGGACACCCAACGCAGAGACACTACCACCCCCTGCAGTCACGCAACTACTGCTACGATGCCTGTCATCGACGAAGACGATGCGGACACCCAACGCAGAGACACTACCACCCCCTGCAGTCACGCGACTACTGCTACGATGCCTGCCATCAACGAGGACGATGCGGACACCCAACGCAGAGACACTACCACCCCCTGCAGTCACGCGACTACTGCTACGATGCCTGCCATCAACGAGGACGATGCGGACACCCAACGCAGAGACACTACCACCCCCTGCAGTCACGCGACTACTGCTACGATGCCTGTCATCGACGAGGACGATGAGGACACCCAACGCAGAGACACTACCACCCCCTGCAGTCACGCAACTACTGCTACGATGCCTGTCATCGACGAAGACGATGAGGACACCCAACCCAGAGACACTACCACCCCCTGCAGTCACGCGACTACTGCTACGATGCCTGCCATCGACGAAGACGATGAGGACACCCAACGCAGAGACACTACCACCCCCTGCAGTCACGCGACTGCTGTCACGATGCCTGCCATCAACGAGGACGATGCGGACACCCAACGCAGAGACACTACCACCCCCTGCGGTCACGCGACTACTGCTACGATGCCTGCCATCAACGAGGACGATGAGGACACCCAACGCAGAGACACTACCACCCCCTGCAGTCACGCGACTACTGCTACGATGCCTGTCATCGACGAAGACGATGAGGACACCCAACGCAGAGACACTACCACCCCCTGCAGTCACGCAACTACTGCTACGATGCCTGTCATCGACGAAGACGATGAGGACACCCAACGCAGAGACACTACCACCCCCTGCAGTCACGCAACTACTGCTACGATGCCTGTCATCGACGAAGACGATGAGGACACCCAACGCAGAGACACTACCACCCACTGCAGTCACGCAACTACTGCTACGATGCCTGTCATCAACGAGGACGATGCGGACACCCAACCCAGAGACACTACCACCCCCTGCAGTCACGCGACTACTGCTACGATGCCTGCCATCAACGAGGACGATGCGGACACCCAACTCAGAGACACTACCACCCCCTGCAGTCACGCGACTACTGCTACGATGCCTGTCATCAACGAGGACGATGCGGACACCCAACGCAGAGACACTACCACCCCCTGCAGTCACGCGACTACTGCTACGATGCCTGTCATCGACGAAGACGATGAGGACACCCAACGCAGAGACACTACCACCCCCTGCAGTCACGCGACTACTGCTACGATGCCTGCCATCAACGAGGACGATGAGGACACCCAACGCAGAGACACTACCACCCCCTGCAGTCACGTGACTACTACTACGATGCCTGTCATCGACGAAGACGATGAGGACACCCAACGCAGAGACACTACCACCCCCTGCAGTCACGCGACTACTGCTACGATGCCTGCCATCAACGAGGACGATGAGGACACCCAACGCAGAGACACTACCACCCCCTGCAGTCACGCGACTACTGCTACGATGCCTGCCATCAACGAGGACGATGAGGACACCCAACGCAGAGACACTACCACCCACTGCAGTCACACGACTGTTGTCACGATGCCTGTCATCGACGAAGACGATGAGGACACTGAACATAAAGACACTGCCACCCCCTGCAGTCGTCTGGAAGCCAACGCTAAACTGGCCCATAAATTCCGAAGACGTTCTCTTTACTTCGGCCCTTCAATTTCCCAAAATCCCCCCATTCATCGTCCCCTAGCCAGAGAAGAACTGAAGTTTTTGGAAACTGCCATTGACTCTGTTTCGGAGAGCCAGAAAGAGTATGTATCAGAACTGACTTCTCTCATAAAAGACGAAAAATGTGCCGTAAAAAATGAATTGCGTGTTTACATTAATGAGAAGTTTGACAAACTTTCTGACACCCTACAATCGTTGAAAGCAGAAGTACAAGCCTTCCAAGAAAAATCAGACAAGCTGTCCAAAGAGAACCAGTCGTTAAAAACACAGCTTGGTAACTTACAAACAGATGTTAGAAAGATGAAATCTGTGACAACACCCTCTCATTGTCTAACGTGCAGACAGTCTTCAAGCACTCAGTGTTCCCCAAACGACAAAACATTGATGGAAACAAACGCGACTGGAGACTCTGACTCTTCACTGACAAAAACCAGCCTGACTGGAGTGACTGACACATTATTGACAAAAACCAACTCAACTGGATATACTGACAGTACGTCGACAAAAAACAGCCAGAATGAACAGCCTGACATCTCACTGACAAATAACGGTTCGACCGACACGATTCATTGTCCACTACAGAATAAGTCTGACTCACCGAAAACATCAGACCCCGACTTGACTCTGACTAGCAAGAATGCAATGTTTTCGAACTCTATTGCACCACCCGACCTCGACCCAAGTCATACTGTAATTACTGTGTCAACCCAAAATCCATTCCAAGTTTTGTCTGATAATCAAAATGACAATGATAACTCAAACAATGCGGGGGTTGTGCAGCATTCGGGTGAAAAGAGAGTCCAAGGTAAGGCACCCGATAACAATGGTAACATGACCCAGGTGTTGCCATTAGTTGACCACTCGGAACCCCCATCTCCCATCACCTTTCCCCCCACTACCACAGTCCTCCTCATTGGAGATTCGGTGCTAAGGCAGGTGAATCCCAGAAGGATGGCCCCCCGTGGAGAGCACGTGCACAAGGTGTGCATTCCTGGCATTACGGTAAGTCAGTTGACTGACCGTTTACGTTGCACTCCACCATCACTGTCAGTTAAAACTGTTGCCATCCATGTCGGTGTCAACAGTTGCCCCTCTGGCCCTGTGTCCAAAGAGTCCTGGGCGGAACTTCTGTCAGTGTGCAAGTCAGTGTTCCCACAGTCCCTCCTCATAGCCAGTTCAATCATTCCAGCCAAAGCCGCAGTAACTTGAACAACTCTATTTTCCCCTCCAACAAGAATCTTTGCACAGTTTGCGAAGACCTAGATGTTACTTGCATTGACAACAAAGACACTTTCACAGCAAAATCAGGAGCCCCAAAGTTAGACATGTACCATAATCTCACATACCCCAGTCTCCTTGGTACAGCCAAACTGGCTGTGAATCTGAAGCAGTCTTTCCACTGTTGGGATGACAGATTCATGGGTGAAAGGTGTGAGGACAGGTTTAACCCTCAAGGTCATCCCTACTACAGGTCCTTTGACGACCATATGTACAATGTCCGCATGCCTTACTTTGAAGCCCCCATATCCAGTGTCCGCATGAACAATCATGCCTTGAGTGGTAGAACTCTTACTCAAACATCAGTCCCTCGGGCCCATGCCCATGATGGATACCCACCTCCTGCCTCTTTAATGCACTACCCCCAACTCCCCAGACAGGACAGACAGTTGTTATCTTTCAATAACGACACTCGTCGCATGCATCAGGAACCCCCTACTAACCATCAGCCACCCCATACCAACCATCAGCCACCCCCGTCTAACCATCAAGCAGCCCGTACTAATAATCAGTCATCCTTCCTTAGTTACCAACCGCCACCCACTCAGTATCATCCAACCCTTGGTAACCACCATCCACCCGCCTTTCATTACCAGCCTTCTACTCCTAATTACCAACCATCTCAACCTCCCCCACCCCTTCATCAACAACCCCCCTCTCATCGTCAAGCACCATCACATCATCTTCAATCCCACACCGCCCTGTATCAGACAGCCCCTCCCCATAATCACATTCAGCATGCTGACCCCGACCCACAGTCTTATGCCTCAACCATAAGCAGGCCAGCCGACATGGGTTCTGCTGCATGCTCAGCGGACACCAGTGACATTGGCTGGGCACAGGGTGCACACAATGAATACCCCCCCGGCCCCCCTCCTGTACCGGTCAGTGCCGGTAACCCCTCACCATCCGCCCCTGTCACCAGCGATGAATCCACAGCGGGTCAGTCCCAGTGTGGTTCATCCAGCAGACAAGCGGCTCCCAACAGTGGTCAGCTGCACCCTCTGGCCACACAGCTGTTAAACATGGCCTCACTGCTTCTGGCGCAGCAGGGACCAAATACTCTGTTGCAGATGTAAATAGATAAATTTACTACAGGTTTAACTTGTGAAATTCTACTATGATGTCCGCACATACATTTTTATGTTGCTCACATACAATTATTATACATATGAATGCGTATGCATGCTGATTTTAACATATTGATTCATGGTATTATGTATGTATGTGTGTGTGTGTGTGTGTGTGTGTGTGTGTGTGTGTGTGTGTGTGTGTGTGTGTGTGTGTGTGTGTGTGTGTGGGTGGGTGTGTGTGTGTGGTGTGTGTGCGCGCGCGTGTGTGTGTGTGTGTGCGTGTGCGTGTGTGTGTGTGTGTGTGTGTGTGTGTGTGTGAGTGTGTGTTTGGGCTTCCTTCTTTAATATGATATGTATTGTGCAAGTAATTGAATGTACTCAAAATGTGTGTACATAAATATGTTAAATGAATTGTGCATTATATTAGTCAATCAAGATGTCATTGACAAAAATATTATCATACGAATGTGTTATTTATACACACACTTTGTGTTATTTCACATCTGCTCTACACATACTTGTTATATTGTCTGACACAGGTCTAGCCTACATGATGCACTAAAATGTGCAATCCTAAGTGAGTGAATGCGTTTGTGACTGAATGCCGGCCCATTGGTGTGTGCACGTTCATGAAATTGTTTGCGCGTGCGACAACTCAAGTGCAAACTCCTTGCGTGCGTGTTGGTGTGTATGTGCGCGTGCGTACATGTGTGTGTTTGTATGTGTATGTATGTGTGTATGTGTATGCATGCATGCATATATATATTCCCACGCATAGGCGTATGTGTATACTTTTTGTGTGTATGTGTGTGCTCACGCACGCACTGACAGGTGTGCTGTAGTTTGCTGCCCTCTAACTTAATGCTGTGCTCCCCTTCAAGGTCAATAAGCGTGATTGACTAGGCCTACTACATCTTGTGATTATATATCACTATTCATTTTTTGTGGTTTGATGCTTAATACTTTTCGTGTGATTTGATGCTTATAAGACTTGGATTGAATCTGGCATATTGTGTTGTATTGATTCAGATTCAGGTCAGCATTTGATTATTTGTTCATTTTGTATTATACAGTGGGGGTTTTTTTCTATCAAGGGACAACGAATTACCTTTTTTTTTCTTCTTTTTTTTTTCTCCCTCTTTCAGTCACTGCTTGACTATTACTACCCCCCCCCCCCCCCCCCCCCCCCCCCCCGCCCCCCCTTTGTTTCCCCCCTTTTTGTGAGTTTGGCAGATTGATATTGACATTGCTTTACATTTGTTGTATCACTTCGGTTACGACATTTAATTAATCGGAGCTGTTTGATATTCCTATTTTTTATTGACTGTATTTTTTTTGATGTTGTGTTTTTGACATTGTGGCTTTTGTTAACATTACGATATCATGCCTAGCTGTACTACTTCTTGGCCTGTGAAAGAAGGCTTGAGAATAGGTTATTTAAACATCAACCACGTAATCAACAAGTTAGCAGATGTATATTCGATTTTGCATAATTCTGGTAACCCCTTTCATATTTTTTGTTTTGGCGAGTCTCATTTATCAGAACATATTACGGATAGTGATGTGTCAGTAAATGGATACAACATTCTTAGGTTAGATCCCACACAACAGAGACAAACGGGTCTTTTAGTATACTATAGCCATTCTATCACCTTAAAACGAATGCATATTTTTGAACAACATGGCATTGAATGTTTATGGATGGAAGTTTATATTAAACACACTAAGCCATTATTATTAGGATTCATATACAGACATCCTTCAGAACGCGTTGACTGGAAAGACATTTTTAACTCCGTGATGGATCATGTAATCCTAGAATCAAAAGAAACAATAATATTTGGTGACTTCAATATAGACTTAATGAAACCTCAAGTGCCATGGACACAATTATACGACAGTTTTCAGTTAACACAACTCATTAACATACCGACTAGAATTACACCAACATCTGAGACGCTAATTGACCACATATACACAACCGAAAAGCAAAACATTATTGAGCTTTGCTCACCATTGTCTGGCTGTAGCGATCACAAACCAATCTGCATAACTTGGAACAAGAAAGGTTCAAAAATCCCTAAAGCTGGACATAAAACAATTCATTACAGATGTTTTTCAAAATTCAACGAAGATTCATTTCTCTTTGATCTGGCACAGTCCCAGCTTTCACATGTCTATCAATACACTGACCCAGATCAAGCTGTGGGTTTTTGGTATAACACATTCATAGATATTTACAATAAACACGCACCAATTAAATGTAAACGAGTTAAACACAAACCTAAACCACCCTGGATAACAAAAGATATTAATAACGAAATGAACAACAGAGATTTGCTCTGCGACTCTAAAAATCAAGATGAATTTCATGCACAGCGAAATAAAGTTACTACCTTGTTACGCAACTCCAGGAAGAAATATTTTCAAGATTTAGCAGGCTCTAAAAATGATTCGAAATCTTTATGGAAGGCAATCAACTGTATCACAAACAAACACGTTTCTCAGAAACAATCCACTTCCAAAAACATATCCACTGATGAACTTAACGAACACTTTGTCAATGTAGCAAACAAAATTATTCTAAATGACAAATCGACACAAAATGACTTAAAGGAACTAAAGGATTTTTGCAAAGAAAAACAGATTAACACACCATTGACCATACCACCCATGGCGGTATTTGATGTTTATAACAGTTTAATTAAAATCAAACAGTCCAAATCAAAAGGCTTAGACGAAATTGACAGTAAAATAATAAAACTCAGTGCACCATACATCACAGATACTTTAACCTACATATACAATATTTGTATTGACAAAAACTACTTCCCCAAGCACTTCAAAACTAGCAAAATAATTCCTCTTTATAAATCAGGTGAACAAAATGACCCCTCCAACTACAGACCCATCTCAATTCTCTCTGTCCTCTCAAAACCACTAGAGCAGCACATCAACAGTCACATCTCATCACACATTAAAAAGTTTGACCTCCTACACCCAAATCAATCGGGCTTTAGAGAAAATCATTCATGTCATACAGCTCTTGTAAATCTGGTCGATCAATGGCTTTCCAATATTAATAATGATGAATACACAGCAGCCGTCTTCGTTGATTTTGCCAAGGCTTTTGACACGATAAACCATGCTCTACTTCTTCGTAAACTATCAGTGTATAATTTTTCAACCGATGCTATTGCACTCCTGTCATCATTCCTTAGCTCCCGTCAACAATGTGTTTCTATTGATAATAAAATTTCAGACTTTCGTTATTCAAAAAGTGGTGTTCCACAAGGTTCTATCCTTGGTCCTATCCTTTTTTCGTTATATGTAAATGATTTGCCCATTTTCCTTTCATCCCTTAGTGATCTTTTTGCAGATGATACCACAATCCATTCATCTGATCGTAATTTAAACACCCTGTATGTAAACTTACAAGAAAACATTGATAAACTCACAACCTGGACACATTTTAACCATATGTCACTAAATACTGGAAAAACAAAACATATGCTGATAACTACCAGACAGAAACGTCAAAACCTACATGCGCCTACTCCAAAATTATATGCCAATAATAAAGAAATCGAAGAAATAAAATCCCACAAAGTCTTAGGATTAACCATTGATAACAATTTATCCTGGCAGGACCATATCACTCATTTAAGCAAAAACATCGCCAAAAAAGTCTTCCAATTATCCAAAATAAAACACTTTCTAAATCAGGAAGCCAGGAAACTCTTCTTCAGTGCACACATTCAATCACTAGTTGACTATGCTTCGACACTCTGGGACTGTGCCAGTGACAACACTTTGAAACCCCTTGTCCGCTCTTATAATCGCGGCTTTAAACTAGTTCTATTGAAATCAAGTTCCTTAACATCAGAAGATTTTAAGAATCATAATATTTTACCTGTTAAGTATCGGCTAAAATTGAATAAAGGAAGACTTATGCACAAAATAATGAACGGAATGGCACCATCTAGATTAAGAAATAAATTCACGTTAAATGATAAAAGACATGTGCACAAGATTTCTCTCAATAGACCCCGCTTGGAGTTATTCAAATCCAGTCTGCATTATTCCGGAGGTTCCTTATGGAACTCTTTACCTACTAATTTAAAAGAAATATCACGTTATTCATCTTTTCGAAGACATCTTAAGAATTATATTTTGACATTTGATTTTTAAAATGTTTGAACATTAATGTAACAAATGCCCATACACATGTTTGATTGTTTGTATCTCTCTCTCTCTCTCTATCTCTCTCTGTCTGTCTCTATCTCTCTGTCTATCTCTCTATTTATCTCTCTCTCTCTCTCTCTTTCTCTCTCTCTTTCTCTCTCTTTCTCTCTCTCTCTCTCTCTCTTCTCTCTCTCTCTCTCTCTCTCCCTCTCCTCTCTCTCTCTCTCTCTCTCTCTCTCTCTCTCTCTCTCTCTCTCTCTCTCTCTCTCTCTCTCTCTCTCTCTCTCTCTCTCTCTCTCTCTCTCCCTCCCTATCTTCCTCCCTCTCTCCCTCAACATTTTCACTTTTTACATGATATTCATGGTTGTCGTTTATTATATTCTTTCATTGGATGTTGTTGTTTGTAATTGTTGTTTATTTCAATATTTTCGTTTACCACAGGGCTGGGTGTAAAAAAGTATGCATACTTATCTCATTACCCTGTATAATAAAATTTCGTTCGTTCGTTCGTTCTCTCTCTCTCTCTCTCTCTCTCTCTCTCTCTCTCTCTCTCTGTATATAGGCTATATGGGATTAACTCCTTGTTATTTTTTAAAACACCTGTCACCCAGTGTGGCTCCTCCCTCTAAATCGACCAATAACTCGCGCGTGCGCAAATAGTTTGACTGAGTGTTGGAATGCAAGGTAGACCGTGAAAGGAGTTTCTGTGTGTGTGTGTGTGTGTGTGTGCGCGTGTGTGCGTGTGTGCGCGTGTGTGTGTGTGCGTGCATGCGCGTGCGTGCGTGCGTGCGTGCGTGCGCGCGTGCACGCGTGTTTGTGGGAGGGGCTGAATAAAATACTATCGCAGGGGAGGAACCTTTCGAAACTCTCACTTTTATTGTTTGCATCCGAAAGGAAAGCAACTGCTCGCTAAAATGTTGAGTTTGTTCAAGACCTCTGTGCTTTCGATCGTTGTCGCATTAGCCGTGACGGTGGTTGTGGTGACATACGTTTTCGTTCCGGAGTTGCATTACAGTGTCCACGGCTTGACAGTTGTTTCGGTACTTCGTGACTGTGAAACTCTTTAGTTACCTCTCTCTCAATTCTCTCTTTCTCTGTCTCTCTGATTGTTTCTCTCTCTCTGTGTCTGTCTGTCTGTCTGTCGCTCTCTCTCTCGCTCTCTCTCTCTGTCAGTCTGTCGCTCTCTCTCTGTCTGTCTGTCTGTCGCCCTCTCTCTCTCTCTGTGTCTCTCTGTCGCCCTCTCTCTCTCTCTCTCTCTCTCTCTCTCTCTCTCTCTCTCTCTCTCTGTCGCTCTCTCTCTCTCTGTCTGTCTGTCGCTCTCTCTCTCTCTCTCTCTCTCTCTCTCTCTCTCTCTCTCTCTCTCTCTCTCTCTCTCTCTCTCTCTCTCTCTCTCTCTCTCTCTCTCTCTCTCTCTCTCTCTCCTCCATGCTTCCAATGTTTAATGTCTATGTTGTTGTTTGGTTTGTGAGAAGCTGGAGTGGATGAATGTTCTTTCTCATGTTTTCTTCTATCTTTCGTGTCTATTTCGATGTTATTGTCTTTGTTTATTTCTTTGTTCTTGAGGGGGGGGGGGGTTGTTTTTTTTTTGAGGACTGGATGAAAAAAAAGCATTATTGTTGCTTAATCTACTATCCTCATTAACGAAAATCATTCAATTCAATCCAGTTCAATTCTCTCTCTCTCTCTCTCTCTCTCTCTCTCTCTCTCTCTCTCTCTCTCTCTCTCTCTCTCTCTCTCTCTCTCTCTCTCTCTCTCTCTCTCTCTCTCTCTCTCTCTCTTTGTCTGTAGTGATAGTGGGTGAGCAATGCATCTTGGAACAAACTTCCTCTTTCCCTCCGTCAGCGACCGACCCTCTCTGCTTTCAAATCTAACCTCAAAACCCACCTGTTCCCCCGTCATTGAGGCTCCACTCTCTCTCTCTTCTCTCTCTTGCCTTTAGGTCTGTCTCTGCTGTATACCATTTATGTCATATACGTGTGTGTTCGCTTTGTATTGCATTTGTGTTTGAATGCGTTATGAATGCTAACGTGTGTGTGCGCTTTGATTTGATTTCTATCAAGATTCAGCGCCGTATAAATACTGTATGTTGTCTTTGTTGTTGTTAATAGAGTACGCATTAAGATAGTGATGAAAATCATGACTCTGCACTCCCCCCCCCCCCCCCCCCCCCCCCCCCCCCCCCACACACACACACCCTTACAGTAAAGGACTATAACCGAACAATGAACAATGTTACAGATATTAGATACTAATTGAACTACTTAATAAACATTTACAAACTGAATCAAGAACATAATAATTGTTTAGTATATAGAACAAAGATAATGGAGTCCATCTATTAGCAAAACAATCAATACCAGAATTATTAAACAGCTCTCTTGCTCTTGGACAGTGAACCAGTAAATGACTGACATTTATCGATTCACCACACATACATTTAACATTATTGCAATATTTTGTTTTAAATTAATTCAAACGAAGTCTATGGATTTGACTTTCAATCTCCCTGGACGAGAAATTAATATGTTTGTATGATGTTTTTCCATATCATTAGATGTAATACAGTTATAATGATTTGGGACGTCTGAGTTCAACAATAAAGTTTTAGCATTTTCGTAAGATGTTTTATTTACGATTGAGAAACATTCTGTCAGCTCTAACAGAACATTGACTGATACTGCGCTATTGATATTTTGAGCTGCCTTTCTTGCAGCTTGATCTACCCGTTCCTTTGCTGATGTTCCACAATGAGAAGGCACCCAATAAAATGTAATGATTATGCCTTTCATGGAAAGAAGGTGTATTATATGATTAATTTCAATTATCATGTCCAGTCTTATACATGACTTGGGAGACCTAATAGCATACATTGTCCTGGCCGACTTCAATGGGAAGACTGAAACCACACAGTCGAGCTTCGATGCGATTCTCAGAGTGTTGTTCAAATTTCAAGACCAACACTGCAGGTGTTTGAAGTTCTCGGACCTGGTTAACGCCGGGATATCATTATGAAAGGAAGCGTAGAATACAGCCCTGTCATGCGGTCTCAGACCGATACAGAACTCCATAGCATCATCAACATAGTCAACCGCCTCATTACCATCAGTCATTAAAAAAAAAGTCTCAAATTCTGTGGCTTTGCAAGCCCTGCTCTCATGGTGACCTCAGTTTCGGTTTCCGATCCAGTCTATGCCTTGGTGCGTTCGGGTCAAAGTCATGGGGATCAGTGTGTTCTGGGGAGCTGTCGGTGGACGGTCGTGGTGGCGCCCTCGGAGGAGGACCTCACTCACGCTGTCTTCGCGACTAAGAGAATAGTGTCATCATTAGGGGGCTTAGCGTGGTGTCCTGAACAGGCTCTACTTAACTTCACCGAAGTGACTCAGCAGCAGTGCAATGTCTCCTCGGTTGGTTGCCACCTGACAGGCTAACATAGATTCACACGCACACACAGCGCACGCGTGCACACACACACACACACATCACACACACACACACACACACACACACACACGCACGCACACGCACACGCACACGCACACACACACACACACACACACACACACACACACCATCTCTCTACTTATTCCCTGCTATTTGCCATGTTATATATATCAGATGAATCGGCGATTCTACCAGTAGAAACTCCGATCGGAGTCTCTACTAGCAGAAACTACAATCGCCGTTTCTATCACGAATGTGTTGGTAGAGACCACGATCAGAGTTTCTACTGCTAGAAACCCCGATCGTGGTTTCTACCAGCCTGCCGGTAGAGACGGCGATTTGGTAGAAACCGCGATCGTGGTGGAAAGTTTGATTATGAAAGATTTTACAAGCTGCTGTGTAAATAGTGGGGGATCTCACGTGGGTTGTGGAGATGTGCGTTGCCTTTTTGTTGTTGTTGTTGTTGTTGTTGCTTGTTTATTCAACAACATGAGTTAAGTTCATCTATGTCTGTTTGTCTTTCTGTCCGTCTTTCTCTCTGCCTGCCTCTGTCTGTCTATCTTTCAGTCAGTCTATCTGTCTGTCTCTTTCTCACCTCTAGGGGAAGACGGGGTAAAAAGCGCATGGGCGGGTAAGAAGGCCACCCCAATTATCTCATGAAATAAAGAAAATTTCAGTCAAATTTGCCCATGAGACGAATGCTAGACATTAACGCTCGTCTCATGGGCAAAATGAGACTGAAATTTGCTTCATTTCATGAGATAATTGGGGTGGGCTTCTTATCCGCCCATGCGCTTTTTACCCCGTCTTCCCCTACATACACACACCCTGTAACCCACTCTCTTTTTTTTTAAAGATCAAAACAAAACAAACAACACCAAAAACACCAAATGGAACACAGATTTCATATCTCATATCAAAATGAATACACAAAATGTGTATACTAGTGTACATATTTTTACACCATGCATACATGGGCTTATGTATAGCTTATGTATATATATATTTCTTACTATTCAAACCATCTGTTTCTAACACAGTGGTAATGCCCTACCCTCCACCGGTCGCGGCGTATTTATTTGTGGAAATAATTACTTTCCTTTCACCCCCAATGTCGCATTTATGCACCACAATGGCTTAACACCCATGTTACTAAAAAGGCATCAAATCAGGGTCTGTTATCAGAGGACCCTATTTTCTTAATGTTGGGAGGTAAGGATATGCCTAATGTTATGCATGTCATAGAGGAATTCCAAATATTGCAGATTTATTTTCTCTCGACCCGGTTAAGTTTAATGGGAATTTTTGGCTGAAAATGGTTGGCGTCGAAAGGGTTAATAATAATTTGATAGGCGAAGACGGGAAAGAAAATGTCAGTCAAATTTGCCCATGAGACGAATTAAACATTGACACTCGTCTCATGGGCAAAATGTGACTGAAATTTGCTTCATTTCATGAGATAATTAGTATGGGCTTCTTATCCACCCATGGGCTTTTTACCCCGTCTTCCCCTACATATATATGAATTCTACACCACCACCGCAAATGTCGCATTTATGCACCACAATGGTTTAACCCTTTCACCCCTTTCAACCTCTATCCCCGTAGTTTACAAACATTCCTCCCCTCTTCTTCTTCCTATCCTTATATTTATTACTCAAAATGTCTCATGTGTACCTGCCCCAGGCCGGATGACGTCACACAAAGTCTTCAGTCATGGTTTAGACGGTTTTGACACCTTGTTTTTCATTGTTGAATATTAAAGGGGCACCTTGGCGTGTGAGTTTTTGAAAGAAACATGTCGAGATCACAAGGAAAACACCCTTTACAGAGAGTGCAACACTCACTTTGCTCTGGTTTCCTAGAAATCAAACCGTGAAATCGGCGATTCCTCCTTGGCGGAGGTGCAGGAAGTCACATTCTTTCATCCAAAGAGAAGGCGTATGTCGTCTCTTTTCTAATGGCCGCCAAATCGTTTGCACGAAATTTTCGCAATACAAGCCTTTTACCCAAAAAATTATACAGTTTATCTAAAGGAGTTTCGCTCACAACAAAGGAAATAGCTCCTTTTTCTTTTTTTTACTGCACTACAAAAAACAACAACACAAGGACTGAAGGAGTGACCTCCACCCACCCCATCCAAAATGGCTACTATCTCCGCCAAGGAGGAATCGCCGTTTTGACGGTTTAATTTCTAGGAAACCAGAGCAAAGTGAGTGTTCCGATCCTTGAAAAGGCTGTCTTTCTGGTGAACTCGACGTGCTTCTTGCAAAAACTCATTCGTCAGGGTGCACCTTTAAGGTGCTCCTCTACTGCTCCTCCCATTTCACCCTCCACCCTCCCCATCCCAGTCCTTGCAATGTTTCAAATCAGCTCTCAAGACACACCTGTTCAAGCTACATCACAACCTTTAGGCCACATTACTTCTGGACTCTATTCTCACACACACACTCCCCTCCACCCATGTTAGTTTCACTGTGTGTTGACTGCAATGTGTACGTCAGCTTTGTTGCGAGAGAGAGAGAGAGAGAGAGAGAGAGAGAGAGAGAGAGAGAGAGAGAGAGAGAGAGAGAGAGAGAGAGAGAGAGAGAGAGAGAGCGTGTGTGTGTGTGTGTGTGTTGATGCTTTGTTCAACTGATTGTATTTTGTATTGTGTTTTTTGGGTGGGGTGAGTGGTGGTGATGGTAACGGTGTGTGTGTGTGTGTGTGTGTGTGTGTGTGTGTGTGTGTGTGCGTGTGCGTGTGTGTGTGTGTGTGTGTGTGTGCGTGTGCGTGCGTGTGTGTGTGTGTGTGCCGGTACGTGCGTGTATGTGTGGGTGGGGTGTGTATGTGTATGCCTATTTGCATGTGCGTGAGCGATTATTTAGTGTTGTTGTTGAATTTGTTGCTTTTATAATTTTTGTTGTTGTTAAGCGCATAGAGCTCCACATTGGTGGAGGAATGCGCTATATAAATGATTCACTATTATTATTATTATTAAAGAGGAAGGGTTGCTGATAACATATTGGTAATGTTGGTATTTGGTATACATGTTCTAACTGTTCTTCCCTTGAGAAAGCGTCGCCACAAGCGCAGCGCCTAACACCTTTTTTTCTGTTGTTGTTTTTGTGGGATTTGTTTTTTTTTGGGGGGGGGCGGCCAGGATGAGGAGGGGGGGGGGGGGGGCAGACTTGGGAAACCTAGCTATCAATTTGGTCATACCAGACAGCGGGATTTCCCCCTGCTCTTATCGACTTTTTTTAACCAGGGATTTAATAGGACTTTTGGAAGAGCTTCTAAGTTAGCATGATGCTAAGTCTCATGCTATCTCAACGTGAATACAGGCCCAGGATTCGAACCCGGGTCCGCACTCACGCTGCAGTCACGCATTGGATTTGGCAGGCGAACGTCTTAACCGTTCTGCCACCTTCCCTCAGACACCGGGCAACTGTGCAGGGGCGTGCTTGAAGCACTGAGGATTTGGATCATAGACGGAAAGCAAAAAGACAAAGCCAGTTTTTTGTGATTCGCCAGATGGTGCCTAGGCTACCCCTCCTCTCCCTCCCCTCCTTTGCTACCCCCTTCCCTCGACACTGTTGTACGCAGACAAACCTGCAAAGTTGCAGTTAAGACCCCCTCATGTCTACAACTCTTTAACAAACAAAAATGTTGGACGAATGCCCGGAACAGGAGACACCAGTCAGGAGCTAATTCCGAGTATTCTAGCCACGATTTTCGAGTTACTTCTCTTCAAGATTCTTTCAGTCTCCGTTTCAATTATGGTTTGACACTTTTATATCAAAAATGTGAAATAAAAAATTTATAACAAATGGCTTGTACCCACGTGTCGTCATATCCCGCCACAAGGAGCGTGCCAAATTATGGGAGACCGCCATCTTAGTCAGTAACTTTGTTTGAAAAATCCCTGATCGATGCTGTTTACACACAAATCTGACTAAGATGGCGACACTTCCGTTGGAAGGGTTGAGATGCGCACAGGTGGGGGGGAGCCATAGGCTGTACAGGAGCTATTTAGTCCGATTTTTTTTAACTCATTCAAGTAACCACGATTTCGAAGCGTAAAATAAACTTGGATCAACCAGTAATGTTGTCAAATCTGAATAATTGACATTGTTGAGCTTTGTTGCGCTTCTTATTTGTTATAATTATTTTCTAGCAACCCCAGGCCTGTCATGATGTTTGTCTAAGGCAGTGAAGTCTTGAAGGGGTATGGAAGAAAGTAACCGCGATTTCAAAGCGAAATTTAAACTCGGATCAACCAGTAATGTTGTCGGAACTGAATCACAGACAGTGGGTTTTTTGGCCTGCGGCAGTGATGTCTTGAAGGGGTTAATCTCAAAGGCTGGTGCTTTCAGTTTCATGACAATAACCCTAGGTTAAGGGCGCCCCCCCCCCCCCCCATCCCCCCCCCCTCTTTCCGGCTTGGTGCAGCATCATGCTAAGGGCCCGATCAACGGGACCTGGCTGGCTGGGTCAGTCTAGTGATAGGCTTTTTTTTATTTTTCTGAAAGAGTTGCTCTTCCCAAGTTCTTCACCCACTGGTGTTTTACGTCCTGAGTTGGACTCTGCCAGTCTAGAGTGGCACAGAGGTAACGCGTTCGCCTTGTGTCTAGTAAACCCGAGTTCGAACCTGGATACAGGGGATGTTTCCTCTCACTTTGCACTAGGCCTTACGGTCTGAACGTGGAGTATTTCGAGACGAGATAATAAACCGAGGTCCCGTATGCCCATGCACTTAGCACACATTAAGCCCAGTGGCAACGAAAGAGTTGTCATTTGGTCAAAATTTACCCACCCACCACCCCCCATTTCCTTCCTTATCAGTCACACAAAAATCGCATGCAAAAAACAAACATTGGGTGGCACGCCTCTGGCTGCGACGCGCTCTCCAGGTGGGAGCAACCCGAATTCCACAGAGACGCCTCTGTGACTATAACAAAGTACTTAGTATTAAATACCTAATAATAATAATATTTATGTCTTTCCCAAGAACGGCAGACTTGCTTTTCAGTGAAACCTTTCCATGTGGAAATTCGATGGGGTGGGTGGGGGGGGGGTGGGTGGGGGGGGGTGGGGGGGGGGGGGGTCTAAACCACAATTTTGTTGACAACCCAGCGGAACTCACGATCCGATTACAAGCTTCCCAACCATTCCGCTGTTGCATAAAATATTTTACCCATAAAATACTCTTTTCCGCATTCAAATTGTTGGCTGTTTGGGAACGATTCGCCCCTATATACATTCAGAGGCGTCTAGTGGCGTGCAGGAAGAACAGAAGGTTTATCATTAAATATTGAGAAGTCAGGGATATTTTTCTAATATTTATTATTATTTATTTTTGTTTGCACGGATGGTTGCTTACATTGTCCGCCATTTTGGAAAATACAAAACTAAGTGACATGGCCTTGGATATCGATTTCTCGGCAAAAATGTAGATTCACACCCTCCCGCTCTATTACTTGGTTCTTTCCGTGTAGATTGAGCACTTGAATCTCAATATTTTTGAATAATAGTTGACTTATTTATTACATTGAAAGAAGAATGGTTCTAGTTCGCATGCGAAAGGTACTTATTTCACGGGAGGTACTTGTTTCTCATGACACCGCCACGTTGTCAGCAACATAAGGCTCAGCATTATGCCATTGATCCTTTCATACTGGTTCTCTTTATTTGTTTTTTTCCCTCTCTATTGAAACTGAATCATATTGACAGCAGATGTTACCAGATGCTTTTATATGTTTGGTTGGTTTGTTGCATTTCAAACGCTCTACCACGTTGCAAGCAACACAAGGTCCAGGATGTTGCATTCCTTCTTTCGTATTGGTTCTGTTTATTACTTTCTTTTCTTTAAAGCCCTTACATCGCCAGTGTCGCCTCTTGGCACCACAATGATTTAACACCCATGTCACTGAAAGGCATCATATGAGGGTCTGGCATCCAGTGACCTTATGTTCTTAATTTTGGGAGGTAAGGACAGGCCCTATTTTATGCATGTCACAGAGGATTCCCCAATATTACAGACATAATCTTTTCTCTACCCGGGTAAGGTTAATGGTAAATTTTTGCTGAGGAATGGCTAGCGTTGAAAGGGTTAATTAATATTAAATTAAAGACACACTGACGCAGCACGAATAAACCCTTGGGTTTTTTCTACGTAGCTGTGACCCACATACAAATCAAGAAATGTCCCAACTTCAAATTGAGGCTGCTCTTTAAGATGATGCTTCGTTTTCAATTTGGGGGCATTTGTATGGGAGTCAAAGCTGGTCAAAACAAGATTTCTTACCAGCTATAAGAGGGAAAACCCGTGAAACCCGTGATTTTGACACGTAACCTGGTGGGTCTTTAAATCAACATTCTATTGACAGGACAGGGGTCAGCAGATGTTGCCCCAGTGTAAACAACAAATCCACAGAGTCAGGAATTTTCGGTTAAAGATAATTTTGGATGGATGATGGTGAATCGCCGAGCGGCAGAGAAGTTCCCGAGCAGGCGAATTTGGGCACATGGCAGCAGCATGACGCATTTGCGCTCCAGTGACTAGAAACTAAGCAATTGCTCCCCCCAAAAAAAAGAAAAGAAAAAAAAGAAGAATAACAAGATTCAGCTCAGACAAGAAATAGCTAGAGAGAGGGGGGGGAGAGAGAGAGAGAGAGAGAGAGAGAGAGAGAGAGAGAGAGAGAGAGAGAGAGAGAGAGAGAGAGAGAGAGAGACGCGCCCGCGCGCACCTGTACACACCCAACACAGGCGCATATGCATACACACGCAGGCACGTACACGCGCGCGCGCGTACACACGCACGTGTGCGAAATGGGAGAGACAGACAGACTGATGAGACCGTTTTAAAAATAATCTATTTTTATAAATATATACTAGGGCATCTCTGTGCGTGTTGGAACGGGGCAAGGTTTGTGTGTATTTCTGCGGTCATTGTTTGATACTATTAGTTTTTATAATACATCCAATAATACGTCAACGGACTTTCTATGTTGCAGTTTTGTGAGAGTTATCTATTATTTTGTTGTTACTGTTGTTGTTTGTTCGTGTGCTGTGTATATTCATTCACTTGTTATTTCTCTTAATGTTTCCCTTTTTGCTGTTATTTCGTTACTATGTTATAGATCTCTTCCAGTATCAGATTACTTTGGGCAGCCAATATTGTGTAACATATCTGTGTTTGAGCGCCTTGTACATGCAGAAGCTTTAAGCTTGTTGCGCTCATTTGCATTTGTTTATGCTACTGCTGTATTGATTATCAATAAAACATTTATTTAACCCTTTCGCCGCCAATGTGGCATTTCTGCACCACAATGACTTAACACCTATGTCACTAAAAGGCATCAAATCAGAGTCTGTTATCCAAAGACCCTATTCTCTTAATTTTGGGAGGTAAGGATAGGCCTTACTTTAAATATGACACAGAGAAATCCCCAATATTACAGAGATTTACTTTTCTCTACCCAGGTAAGTTTAATGGAAATATTTAGCTGAAAAATAGTTGGCGGCGAAAGGGTTAAACCAACGAACTATCTAAAGATAGTCCGTTTTGACTCCAAGCCATCGTTCTGTTTTCAGGGCTCATTACCTGCCAGTGGGATAGCCAGCACACTGCGACCCCGGCTGACCTCCGCAGCGCCTAAAGCCAGTGGTCAAGGGGAGAGCTTGGCCCAGTTCGTGTGGGACCAGTGTCCGAAGGGGGCATCTGCTGGACAGATCCTCCCGCGGCCAAAGTACGCTCACATCTTGGTCGAGGAACGGCACAAGGTAGGATCCCCTCCCCAGGTGGGAGAAGACCTAGGGTGGGAAGACACTTCAAAAGTCCGGGTGGGAAAGTCCGGGTGGGAAAACACTTCAAAAGTCCGGGTGGGAAAACACTTCAAAAGTCCGGGTGGGAAAACACTTCAAAAGTCCGGGTGGGAAAGTCCAGATGGGAAAAGACTTCAAAAGTCCGGGTGGGAAAACTCTTCAAAAGTCCGGGTGGGAAAGTCCGGATGGGAAAAGACTTCAAAAGTCCGGGTGGGAAAAGTCTTCAAAAGTCCAGGTGTGAAAAGACTTCAAAAGTCCGGGTGGGAAAAGTCTTCAAAAGTCCAGGTGTGAAAAGACTTCAAAAGTCCGGGTGGGAAAAGACTTCAAAAGTCCGCGTGGGAAAAGACTTCAAAAATCTGTGGGGGGAAAGTCTGGATAAGAAAAGACTTCCAAAGTCCGGGTGGGAAAGTCCGGATGGGAAAAGTCTTCAAAAGTCCAGGTGGGAAAAGACTTCAAAAGTCCGGGTGGGAAAAGACTTCAAAAGTCCGCGTGGGAAAAGACTTAAAAAGTCCGGGTGGGAAAAGTCTTCAAAAGTCCGGGTGGGAAAAGACTTCAAAAGTCCGACTGGGAAAAGACTTCAAAAGTCCGCATGGGAAAACACTTCAAAAGTCTGTGTGGGGGAAAGTCTGGATAGGAAAAGACTTCCAAAGTCCGGGTGAGAAAGTCCGGATGAGAAAAGACTTCCAAAGTCCGGGTGGGAAAAGACTTCCAAAGTCCGGGTGGGAAAGTCCGGATGGGAAAAGTCTTCAAAAGTCCAGGTGGGAAAAGACTTCCAAAGTCCGCGTGGGAAAAGACTTCAAAAGTCCGGGTGGGAAAGTCTGGTTGGGAAAAGACTTCCAAAGTCCGGGTGGGAAAGTCCGGGTGGGAAAAGACTTCAAAAGTCCGGGTGGGAAAAGTCTTCAAAAGTCCAGGTGTGAAAAGACTTCAAAAGTCCGACTGGGAAAAGACTTCAAAAGTCCGCATGGGAAAACACTTCAAAAGTCTGTGTGGGGGAAAGTCTGGATAGGAAAAGACTTCCAAAGTCCGGGTGAGAAAGTCCGGATGAGAAAAGACTTCCAAAGTCCGGGTGGGAAAAGACTTCCAAAGTCCGGGTGGGAAAGTCCGGATGGGAAAAGTCTTCAAAAGTCCAGGTGGGAAAAGACTTCCAAAGTCCGGGTGGGAAAGTCCGGATGGGAAAAGTCTTCAAAAGTCCAGGTGGGAAAAGACTTCAAAAGTCCGGGTGCGAAAAGACTTCAAAAGTCCGCGTGGGAAAACACTTCAAAAGTCTGTGTGGGGGAAAGTCTGGATAGGAAAAGACTTCAAAAGTCCGGGTGTGAAAAGACTTCAAAAGTCCGGGTGGGAAACACTTCAAAAGTCCGGGTGGGAAAACACTTCAAATGTCCGGGTGTAAAAAGACCTAGGGTGTGAAAAGTCCGGGTGGATTGCAGCCGGAATCTTGGAATAAACACGGCTGCTGCATCCAAGTAAGTTCACTAAGTTAGATTGATACATTAATGGTATTAAATGAATGCTTATTTTCACGTGTATAAGATAATACAGAATTCGGCAAGCATGCAGTTCAACACCCCCTCCTCCATTTCTCGTTTTTGTCCCGTTTTTGTTTTATAGTTTTGTTGCTTTTCTTACTGTAGATTGAGTAGCAAACCTCTATCGTTTTCTATATGTAACGTTAATTTTAATTTGATTCAGTTTCAACACAATTTATTCAGAATATATTCTGAATAAATATGCATATATGCATTCAGATAAAGGCCAGACGGAAAGAATGCAATGAACCAATACTGTGACAGGGGGTGTTTATCTGCATCTTTACCCAGAAGTCTTGAGATTTATCCCAACTCAAGATGGTGGCTGTGACGACTACTGGCCCCCAGCCTTGAAGTAACTTCTCCCTTTGTGTGTGTGTGTGTGTGTGTGTGTGTGTGTGTGTGTGTGTGTGTGTGTGTGTGTGTATGTGTGTGTGCGTGTGCGTGCGTGTGTGCGTGTGTGCGCGTGCGTGCGTGCTGCTGTGTATGTGTGTCTGTCCGTGCAACCTAGTAGCTATGACTTATTGAATGAGAGATGATGAATGAGTCTGACTTTGTGTGTGTGTGCCCGTATGTGCGTGTGCGCGCCCACATGCGTGCGTGCGTGTGTGTGCGCGTGTGTGTGTTTTTTGTTTTGTACATGCGTTGTTGCTGGTTTCTGTCATTCCTAAATAGATTATTATAGGCCTCTAGTTTGTTGCCAACTCGTTGATGTGCATTTGATTGTAAAGCGCTTTGAGCTCATTTGAGGTAAAGCGACATATAAATGTACTATTATTTTAATGATCAACCTTTCATTGTGTTGATTAATGTATTAATTAATGACACAGCCTTTCATAACATCTACATGGGAGATGACTCCAGCTGTCCTAGCATTGGTTGGTGTGAGAGACTGATTTTGAATTAAACTGACTCGAATTCTTGACTTGTTCTTCAAAGAAAAAACCACCAAAACTATATAAAAAAAAAGAATTACAGTACGTGGAACCTCCCTTATAAGACCTCCCATTATAAGACTCCCTCCCATATAAGACCTACTTCTCTGAGACATTGCCCTTCTTTGTAAGTATTAAAATTACCTCCCTTATAAGACCTCATTTTGGATGATTTTTGAAGGTCTTATAAGGGAGGTTCCACTGTATTATTACTATTATATTACTAGGGGAAGACGGGGTAAAAAGCGCATGGGCGGGTAAGAAGCCCACCCCAATTATCTCATGAAATAAATAAAATTTCAGTCAAATTTGCCCATGAGACGAATGCTAGACATTAACGTTCGTCTCATGGGCAAAATGAGACTGAAATTTGCTTCATTTCATGAGATAATTGGGGTGGGCTTCTTACCCGCCCATGCGCTTTTTACCCCGTCTTCCCCTATATTATTATTGATGTGCAGATCCTCTTCTGCTACATTCCCAAAGTGGCCTGCAGCAACTGGCGCCGGGTTCTCATGGTTCTTAGCGGCAGGGTCAGCGCCGCACAGATGGCCACCCTCACCGGCATCCACCGGACCACCAAGTTTCTCCCGCGGCTGAGCCGGTTCAGCCCTCCCGAGATCCAGCACCGTCTGAGCCACTACTTTAAATTCGTGATGGTCAGAGACCCTCTGGAGCGCGTCCTCTCCGCCTGGCGAGACAAGTTTCTCAACAACTCGACCTTGGGCGCGTGGTACAGACGACAATACGTCAAAGACATTCTTCGAAAATACCCCGACGTTCGGGATCGTGAAGCAGCAGCTCAAATCGGAAGCGGCCGAAGAGGAGGAGAAGGTGGAGGAATCGACGTGGATAAAGTAGTTATCCGTTTCGAGGAATTCTTGCGGTATTTGATTTCGTCGAAACCTTCCAACGAGCATTGGAATAAGTTCCACCAGCTGTGTCATCCGTGCTCGGTGCACTACGACTTTGTGGGTAAACTGGCCACGGTGGAAGAGGATGCTGCCTTTGTGTTGAAGAGGGTTCGTGGAGAGGATGAGGTGAGTTTTCCTCAACGGTCCACGTATTACAAAAATAACTCCAGCGCCATGTATGTGGATGAGTTTTACAGAAACCTGTCCGCTTCCCTTTTGACAGGGATTCTCGATTTTTATCAGATGGATTTCACCCTGTTCAATTATTCCATGACAAAATACTTGAATTTGTTGTAAAATAATGGATGAATGGGGGCTCTTTTGCCCGTTCTATGATCGGTAAAGGGGCGTAAGTTTGTCGCGGTGAGTCTATAGTATTGTTCGGTTGTGTGTATGTGTATGTGTATGTGTGTGTTGCGTCCGTGGTCTAATCTCCAAACTTTAACGTTGGCATTTTCTCGGGAAATAGAAGGCATACATTGTTCAAACTTTGCACACATATAGATGTCTATGCAAGCTTTCAAACAATAATGATTTGAATAATTAAATACTTAAAACAACACTGTAAACAGATAACAAACAGATAACATTTTAGATTAGTGGGTTAGAGAGTATTCAACAGGAAACATGAACTCATCAACACAGAAAGCCTCGATAGCTCATTGGTAGAGTGTCTGCCTGTCATGTCAATGGTTCCAGGTCCGATTCTCGGCACGGGCACTTTAAAAAAACAAAACGTTTTTTAGTTGTGTCCATTAACGATAATTTCATTTGTACTTTAAAATTTTATTGGCAATCTTGTACTTTAGACACCCCCCTCAATCTTTGTTGATGTCCCACATGTTCCTGTGTGTGAGTGTGTGTGTGTGAGTGTGTGTGTGAGCGTGTGTGTGTGTGTGTGAGTGTGTGTGTGTGTGTGTGTGTTTTGTTTGTTTTTCTGTCTTAATTGTTTATTGATTGGTTGGTCTCTTTTTTCATCTTTTTTTAATTTTGTAAATATTTTCTACCTCCATTTCCTTTCCTCTCCCCCTTTCCTTTCTTTTACAAACGTACAGAAACACACATAAAAGTGTACCAGTATTGTTCATGTACATGTACATGTTACAGGGAATTTACAAAACCAGTAAATTTGCAAATTTCCTGAAAACTTCAGTAAATTTGCAAAGTTTTTGGTTCACTCTGGGATTCTGCAAAATTTTAAAAACATTCTAAATTTCAGGAAATGTACACATTTCTTGTTTTGAAAGGCAAGGAAAATGTGTACATTTACCGATTTAACTCCCCCGAAGTCGGAGTGTGGCTGCCCATGTGGCGGGGTAATCAAAAAAACGGTCAAACACGTAATGTTCTCATCCCTAGCTGATGCGTTTGTACCATAGTGTTCAAGTGCTTCGGCTGTTGGGATGATCCCTGGTCTTTTAGCCAGGGTGTCAACACAACTGAAGGCCAAGAACTTTGCAAATTTTCTGAATCTTCATATTTAAAACGATTGATATGTGGATTGAGTAACAATTCTTTTCTTTTTTTAAATGTAAAAATGTGTGTGTGTGTGTGTGTGTGTGTGTGTGTGTGTGTGTGTGTGTGTGTGTGTGTGTGTGTGTGTGTGTTCGTTCTGGATCACTGTGAAGAACTCAACAAATTTACTGATAATCAATGCCTACACTTTAGTATATCTGCAAAATGTAGGAAATAACCTAAAAATTTAGAAAATTTGCAGAATCCCTGAGTGAAACAGTAACCTTGCATATTTACAACAACAAAAATTAATGAAATTTGCAAATTTACTGGTTTGGTAAATTTACTGTAACATATATACTTGTTCAATTCAATCAATTGACTCGTGGCTGCGATTTTGGTGGTCCATATGCAATAAAGGTTTCTGTTAATGCACGTTAAAAAAAAATCATATTGCTGTTGACACTTTTTTGGGATGTGGTATATGTGATGGGCACACATAATTCAAAATGTAAGCATTTTTAAAGGCAATTTCAAGTACGAAAGTTACATGTAATCATTATGTTATGTAGTGTGAAAATGAATATAGTTTTCTCTTTATGTGCCTTTTTGTTGTCTGGAAGTGTTCTTCAGGAAAGAAGACAAAGACGTTTTGCTATGAATATTACCCCCCCCCCCCCCAACACACACACACACACCCCT
>CM065704.1:42426489-42452794 GCA_017654935.2 Phymorhynchus buccinoides
TTCATGGATTTCTTCCTATCATTGTCTGTGTTCATGGATTTCTTCCTATCATTGTCTGTGTTCATGGATTTCTTCCTATCATTGTCTGTGTTCATGGATTTCTTCCTATCATTGTCTGTGTTCATGGATTTCTACCTATCATTGTCTGTGTTCATGGATTTCTTCCTATCATTGTCTGTGTTCATGGATTTCTTCCTATCATTGTCTGTGTTCATGGATTTCTTCCTATCATTGTCTGTGTTCATGGATTTCTACCTATCATTGTCTGTGTTCATGGATTTCTTCCTATCATTGTCTGTGTTCATGGATTTCTTCCTATCATTGTCTGTGTTCATGGATTTCTACCTATCATTGTCTGTGTTCATGGATTTCTTCCTATCATTGTCTGTGTTCATGGATTTCTACCTATCATTGTCTGTGTTCATGGATTTCTTCCTATCATTGTCTGTGTTCATGGATTTATTCCTATCATTGTCTGTGTTCATGGATTTCTTCCTATCATTGTCTGTGTTCATGGATTTCTTCCTATCATTGTCTGTGTTCATGGATTTCTTCCTATCATTGTCTGTGTTCATGGATTTCTACCTATCATTGTCTGTGTTCATGGATTTCTACCTATCATTGTCTGTGTTCATGGATTTCTACCTATCATTGTCTGTGTTCATGGATTTCTACCTATCATTGTCTGTGTTCATGGATTTCTATGGATTTCTATCATTGTCTGTGTTCATGGATTTCTACCTATCATTGTCTGTGTTCATGGATTTCTACCTATCATTGTCTGTGTTCATGGATTTCTTCCTATCATTGTCTGTGTTCATGGATTTCTTCCTATCATTGTCTGTGTTCATGGATTTCTACCTATCATTGTCTGTGTTCATGGATTTCTACCTATCATTGTCTGTGTTCATGGATTTCTTCCTATCATTGTCTGTGTTCATGGATTTCTATTTCTATCATTGTCTGTGTTCATGGATTTCTTCCTATCATTGTCTGTGTTCATGGATTTCTTCCTATCATTGTCTGTGTTCATGGATTTCTTCCTATCATTGTCTGTGTTCATGGATTTCTACCTATCATTGTCTGTGTTCATGGATTTCTTCCTATCATTGTCTGTGTTCATGGATTTCTACCTATCATTGTCTGTGTTCATGGATTTCTTCCTATCATTGTCTGTGTTCATGGATTTCTTCCTATCATTGTCTGTGTTCATGGATTTCTTCCTATCATTGTCTGTGTTCATGGATTTCTTCCTATCATTGTCTGTGTTCATGGATTTCTACCTATCATTGTCTGTGTTCATGGATTTCTTCCTATCATTGTCTGTGTTCATGGATTTCTTCCTATCATTGTCTGTGTTCATGGATTTCTTCCTATCATTGTCTGTGTTCATGGATTTCTTCCTATCATTGTCTGTGTTCATGGATTTCTACATATCATTGTCTGTGTTCATGGATTTCTTCCTATCATTGTCTGTGTTCATGGATTTCTACCTATCATTGTCTGTGTTCATGGATTTCTTCCTATCATTGTCTGTGTTCATGGATTTCTTCCTATCATTGTCTGTGTTCATGGATTTCTTCCTATCATTGTCTGTGTTCATGGATTTCTTCCTATCATTGTCTGTGTTCATGGATTTCTACCTATCATTGTCTGTGTTCATGGATTTCTACCTATCATTGTCTGTGTTCATGGATTTCTACCTATCATTGTCTGTGTTCATGGATTTCTTCCTATCATTGTCTGTGTTCATGGATTTCTTCCTATCATTGTCTGTGTTCATGGATTTCTTCCTATCATTGTCTGTGTTCATGGATTTCTTCCTATCATTGTCTGTGTTCATGGATTTCTACCTATCATTGTCTGTGTTCATGGATTTCTTCCTATCATTGTCTGTGTTCATGGATTTCTTCCTATCATTGTCTGTGTTCATGGATTTCTTCCTATCATTGTCTGTGTTCATGGATTTCTTCCTATCATTGTCTGTGTTCATGGATTTCTTCCTATCATTGTCTGTGTTCATGGATTTCTTCCTATCATTGTCTGTGTTCATGGATTTCTTCCTATCATTGTCTGTGTTCATGGATTTCTACCTATCATTGTCTGTGTTCATGGATTTCTACCTATCATTGTCTGTGTTCATGGATTTCTTCCTATCATTGTCTGTGTTCATGGATTTCTTCCTATCATTGTCTGTGTTCATGGATTTCTTCCTATCATTGTCTGTGTTCATGGATTTCTTCCTATCATTGTCTGTGTTCATGGATTTCTTCCTATCATTGTCTGTGTTCATGGATTTCTTCCTATCATTGTCTGTTTCATGGATTTCTACCTATCATTGTCTGTGTTCATGGATTTCTTCCTATCATTGTCTGTGTTCATGGATTTCTACCTATCATTGTCTGTGTTCATGGATTTCTTCCTATCATTGTCTGTGTTCATGGATTTCTACCTATCATTGTCTGTGTTCATGGATTTCTTCCTATCATTGTCTGTGTTCATGGATTTCTTCCTATCATTGTCTGTGTTCATGGATTTCTTCCTATCATTGTCTGTGTTCATGGATTTCTACCTATCATTGTCTGTGTTCATGGATTTCTTCCTATCATTGTCTGTGTTCATGGATTTCTTCCTATCATTGTCTGTGTTCATGGATTTCTTCCTATCATTGTCTGTGTTCATGGATTTCTTATCATTGTCTGTGTTCATGGATTTCTTCCTATCATTGTCTGTGTTCATGGATTTCTTCCTATCATTGTCTGTGTTCATGGATTTCTTCCTATCATTGTCTGTGTTCATGGATTTCTTCCTATCATTGTCTGTGTTCATGGATTTCTTCCTATCATTGTCTGTGTTCATGGATTTCTTCCTATCATTGTCTGTGTTCATGGATTTCTACCTATCATTGTCTGTGTTCATGGATTTCATTATCATTGTCTGTGTTCATGGATTTCTTCCTATCATTGTCTGTGTTCATGGATTTCTACCTATCATTGTCTGTGTTCATGGATTTCTACCTATCATTGTCTGTGTTCATGGATTTCTTCCTATCATTGTCTGTGTTCATGGATTTCTACCTATCATTGTCTGTGTTCATGGATTTCTTCCTATCATTGTCTGTGTTCATGGATTTCTTCCTATCATTGTCTGTGTTCATGGATTTCTTCCTATCATTGTCTGTGTTCATGGATTTCTTCCTATCATTGTCTGTGTTCATGGATTTCTTCCTATCATTGTCTGTGTTCATGGATTTCTACCTATCATTGTCATGTGTTCATGGATTTCTACCTATCATTGTCTGTGTTCATGGATTTCTTCCTATCATTGTCTGTGTTCATGGATTTCTACCTATCATTGTCTGTGTTCATGGATTTCTTCCTATCATTGTCTGTGTTCATGGATTTCTACCTATCATTGTCTGTGTTCATGGATTTCTTCCTATCATTGTCTGTGTTCATGGATTTCTTCCTATCATTGTCTGTGTTCATGGATTTCTTCCTATCATTGTCTGTGTTCATATCATTGTCTGTGTTCATGGATTTCTTCCTATCATTGTCTGTGTTCATGGATTTCTTCCTATCATTGTCTGTGTTCATGGATTTCTTCCTATCATTGTCTGTGTTCATGGATTTCTTCCTATCATTGTCTGTGTTCATGGATTTCTTCCTATCATTGTCTGTGTTCATGGATTTCTTCCTATCATTGGATCATGGATTTTCCTATCATTGTCTGTGTTCATGGATTTCTATCATTGTGTTTCATGGATTTCTACCTATCATTGTCTGTGTTCATGGATTTCTTCCTATCATTGTCTGTGTTCATGGATTTCTTCCTATCATTGTCTGTGTTCATGGATTTCTACCTATCATTGTCTGTGTTCATGGATTTCTACCTATCATTGTCTGTGTTCATGGATTTCTACCTATCATTGTCTGTGTTCATGGATTTCTACCTATCATTGTCTGTGTTCATGGATTTCTTCCTATCATTGTCTGTGTTCATGGATTTCTATCATTGTCTGTGTTCATGGATTGTCCTATCATTGTTGTGTTCATGGATTTCTTCCTATCATTGTCTGTGTTCATGGATTTCTACCTATCATTGTCTGTGTTCATGGATTTCTACCTATCATTGTCTGTGTTCATGGATTTCTACCTATCATTGTCTGTGTTCATGGATTTCTTCCTATCATTGTCTGTGTTCATGGATTTCTTCCTATCATTGTCTGTGTTCATGGATTTCTTCCTATCATTGTCTGTGTTCATGGATTTCTTCCTATCATTGTCTGTGTTCATGGATTTCTTCCTATCATTGTCTGTGTTCATGGATTTCTTCCTATCATTGTCTGTGTTCATGGATTTCTTCCTATCATTGTCTGTGTTCATGGATTTCTTCCTATCATTGTCTGTGTTCATGGATTTCTTCCTATCATTGTCTGTGTTCATGGATTTCTACCTATCATTGTCTGTGTTCATGGATTTCTTCCTATCATTGTCTGTGTTCATGGATTTCTTCCTATCATTGTCTGTGTTCATGGATTTCTACCTATCATTGTCTGTGTTCATGGATTTCTTCCTATCATTGTCTGTGTTCATGGATTTCTTCCTATCATTGTCTGTGTTCATGGATTTCTTCCTATCATTGTCTGTGTTCATGGATTTCTTCCTATCATTGTCTGTGTTCATGGATTTCTTCCTATCATTGTCTGTGTTCATGGATTTCTTCCTATCATTGTCTGTGTTCATGGATTTCTTCCTATCATTGTCTGTGTTCATGGATTTCTTCCTATCATTGTCTGTGTTCATGGATTTCTTCCTATCATTGTCTGTGTTCATGGATTTCTTCCTATCATTGTCTGTGTTCATGGATTTCTTCCTATCATTGTCTGTGTTCATGGATTTCTTCCTATCATTGTCTGTGTTCATGGATTTCTTCCTATCATTGTCTGTGTTCATGGATTTCTTCCTATCATTGTCTGTGTTCATGGATTTCTTCCTATCATTGTCTGTGTTCATGGATTTCTTCCTATCATTGTCTGTGTTCATGGATTTCTTCCTATCATTGTCTGTGTTCATGGATTTCTTCCTATCATTGTCTGTGTTCATGGATTTCTTCCTATCATTGTCTGTGTTCATGGATTTCTTCCTATCATTGTCTGTGTTCATGGATTTCTACCTATCATTGTCTGTGTTCATGGATTTCTTCCTATCATTGTCTGTGTTCATGGATTTCTTCCTATCATTGTCTGTGTTCATGGATTTCTTCCTATCATTGTCTGTGTTCATGGATTTCTTCCTATCATTGTCTGTGTTCATGGATTTCTATCCTATCATTGTCTGTGTTCATGGATTTCTTCCTATCATTGTCTGTGTTCATGGATTTCTTCCTATCATTGTCTGTGTTCATGGATTTCTATCCTATCATTGTCTGTGTTCATGGATTTCTTCCTATCATTGTCTGTGTTCATGGATTTCTTCCTATCATTGTCTGTGTTCATGGATTTCTTCCTATCATTGTCTGTGTTCATGGATTTCTTCCTATCATTGTCTGTGTTCATGGATTTCTTCCTATCATTGTCTGTGTTCATGGATTTCTTCCTATCATTGTCTGTGTTCATGGATTTCTTCCTATCATTGTCTGTGTTCATGGATTTCTTCCTATCATTGTCTGTGTTCATGGATTTCTTCCTATCATTGTCTGTGTTCATGGATTTCTTCCTATCATTGTCTGTGTTCATGGATTTCTACCTATCATTGTCTGTGTTCATGGATTTCTTCCTATCATTGTCTGTGTTCATGGATTTCTTCCTATCATTGTCTGTGTTCATGGATTTCTACCTATCATTGTCTGTGTTCATGGATTTCTTCCTATCATTGTCTGTGTTCATGGATTTCTTCCTATCATTGTCTGTGTTCATGGATTTCTTCCTATCATTGTCTGTGTTCATGGATTTCTTCCTATCATTGTCTGTGTTCATGGATTTCTTCCTATCATTGTCTGTGTTCATGGATTTCTTCCTATCATTGTCTGTGTTCATGGATTTCTACCTATCATTGTCTGTGTTCATGGATTTCTACCTATCATTGTCTGTGTTCATGGATTTCTTCCTATCATTGTCTGTGTTCATGGATTTCTTCCTATCATTGTCTGTGTTCATGGATTTCTTCCTATCATTGTCTGTGTTCATGGATTTCTTCCTATCATTGTCTGTGTTCATGGATTTCTCCTATCATTGGATTTCTTCCTATCATTGTGTCTGTTTCTTCCTATCATTGTTCATGGATTTCTTCCTATCATTGTGTTCATGGATTTCTTCCTATCATTGTCTGTGTTCATGGATTTCTTCCTATCATTGTCTGTGTTCATGGATTTCTTCCTATCATTGTCTGTGTTCATGGATTTCTTCCTATCATTGTCTGTGTTCATGGATTTCTTCCTATCATTGTCTGTGTTCATGGATTTCTTCCTATCATTGTCTGTGTTCATGGATTTCTTCCTATCATTGTCTGTGTTCATGGATTTCTTCCTATCATTGTCTGTGTTCATGGATTTCTTCCTATCATTGTCTGTGTTCATGGATTTCTTCCTATCATTGTCTGTGTTCATGTCTGTGTTCATTTCTTCCTATCATTGTCTGTGTTCATGGATTTCTTCCTATCATTGTCTGTGTTCATGGATTTCTTCCTATCATTGTCTGTGTTCATGGATTTCTTCCTATCATTGTCTGTGTTCATGGATTTCTTCCTATCATTGTCTGTGTTCATGGATTTCTACCTATCATTGTCTGTGTTCATGGATTTCTTCCTATCATTGTCTGTGTTCATGGATTTCTTCCTATCATTGTCTGTGTTCATGGATTTCTTCCTATCATTGTCTGTGTTCATGGATTTCTTCCTATCATTGTCTGTGTTCATGGATTTCTTCCTATCATTGTCTGTGTTCATGGATTTCTTCCTATCATTGTCCTATCATTGTCTGTGTTCATGGATTTCTACCTATCATTGTCTGTGTTCATGGATTTCTTCCTATCATTGTCTGTGTTCATGGATTTCTTCCTATCATTGTCTGTGTTCATGGATTTCTTCCTATCATTGTCTGTGTTCATGGATTTCTTCCTATCATTGTCTGTGTTCATGGATTTCTACCTATCATTGTCTGTGTTCATGGATTTCTACCTATCATTGTCTGTGTTCATGGATTTCTTCCTATCATTGTCTGTGTTCATGGATTTCTACATCATTGTCTGTGTTCATGGATTTCTACCTATCATTGTCTGTGTTCATGGATTTCTTCCTATCATTGTCTGTGTTCATGGATTTCTACCTATCATTGTCTGTGTTCATGGATTTCTATCATTGTCTGTGTTCTATCATTGTCTGTGTTCATGGATTTCTACCTATCATTGTCTGTGTTCATGGATTTCTTCCTATCATTGTCTGTGTTCATGGATTTCTTCCTATCATTGTCTGTGTTCATGGATTTCTACCTATCATTGTCTGTGTTCATGGATTTCTTCCTATCATTGTCTGTGTTCATGGATTTCTTCCTATCATTGTCTGTGTTCATGGATTTCTTCCTATCATTGTCTGTGTTCATGGATTTCTTCCTATCATTGTCTGTGTTCATGGATTTCTTCCTATCATTGTCTGTGTTCATGGATTTCTTCCTATCATTGTCTGTGTTCATGGATTTCTACCTATCATTGTCTGTGTTCATGGATTTCTTCCTATCCTATCATTGTCTGTGTTCATGGATTTCTTCCTATCATTGTCTGTGTTCATGGATTTCTTCCTATCATTGTCTGTGTTCATGGATTTCTTCCTATCATTGTCTGTGTTCATGGATTTCTTCCTATCATTGTCTGTGTTCATGGATTTCTACCTATCATTGTCTGTGTTCATGGATTTCTACCTATCATTGTCTGTGTTCATGGATTTCTTCCTATCATTGTCTGTGTTCATGGATTTCTTCCTATCATTGTCTGTGTTCATGGATTTCTTCCTATCATTGTCTGTGTTCATGGATTTCTTCCTATCATTGTCTGTGTTCATGGATTTCTTCCTATCATTGTCTGTGTTCATGGATTTCCTATCATTGTCTGTGTTCATGGATTTCATATCATTGTCTGTGTTCATGGATTTCTTCCTATCATTGTCTGTGTTCATGGATTTCTTCCTATCATTGTCTGTGTTCATGGATTTCTTCCTATCATTGTCTGTGTTCATGGATTTCTTCCTATCATTGTCTGTGTTCATGGATTTCTTCCTATCATTGTCTGTGTTCATGGATTTCTATCCTATCATTGTCTGTGTTCATGGATTTCTACCTATCATTGTCTGTGTTCATGGATTTCTACCTATCATTGTCTGTGTTCATGGATTTCTTCCTATCATTGTCTGTGTTCATGGATTTCTACCTATCATTGTCTGTGTTCATGGATTTCTACCTATCATTGTCTGTGTTCATGGATTTCTACCTATCATTGTCTGTGTTCATGGATTTCTTCCTATCATTGTCTGTGTTCATGGATTTCTTCCTATCATTGTCTGTGTTCATGGATTTCTTCCTATCATTGTCTGTGTTCATGGATTTCTTCCTATCATTGTCTGTGTTCATGGATTTCTTCCTATCATTGTCTGTGTTCATGGATTTCTTCCTATCATTGTCTGTGTTCATGGATTTCTTCCTATCATTGTCTGTGTTCATGGATTTCTACATTGTCTATCATTGTCTGTGTTCATGGATTTCTACATATCATTGTCTGTGTTCATGGATTTCTATCCTATCATTGTCTGTGTTCATGGATTTCTTCCTATCATTGTCTGTGTTCATGGATTTCTTCCTATCATTGTCTGTGTTCATGGATTTCTTCCTATCATTGTCTGTGTTCATGGATTTCTTCCAATCATTGTCTGTGTTCATGGATTTCTTCTTGTCATCTGTATTCATGCATGAACACACACACACATAATAAATTAAAGTCATACACATGCACACAAGCATACATGCATGAACACACATACACTACATGCACATGCATTCACATACACACACATAAACACACAGCACAAATAATTTTTCATGGTAAACACTTATATTTTTCTCTATTAATCAAAACAAAGGAATTCATATGACGATTAAATTCTATCAATTATTGCTGGCAAGGATCCATACCCTGTGTGAGTGTGCACAGTGCGAGAGAAAGATCTGAGTAAGTGGTTACATCTTTTAAATGTGTAAGTAATCATATCATCAATATAGCGTAAATTGTTACAAATATTATTGAATGTAAAAAGCAAAGGAAACGTCATTGTAAATAAATAATTATTAGGGTGCATTTCTAATTGTATCAGCAGCATTTTGTAAGCTTACAATTCAAATGATTGTAAAGAAAAGTGAGATGACCGTAAACTACATACATGTACTAAGCGGAGACAACAAAAACGTGTTTTTTTCTCCCGCTTGTTTCTTTGTTCCCTGAAATTCAATCATTCTATAAGTTTGTATTCCTCAATTGAGCAGCATGTAGTAATGAATTCTTACAATTATTGAAAAAAAAAGCCATTTTTGTTCCCCACTTTAAATGACTGGAATGCAGACTTGAGACTTGATTTAATTGTTGTCAATGCAAATAACAGACGATTTTCGGAGAAAAAAAACTAGGGGAGAGCACTTCGTGAAAATTAGAGTTGCTTACCTCCATTACTCAGTCAAATACCATAGCAACAATGGCGTCGAAGCTTGAAACCGCAGGATGCGAGGCAGCGACTTGCAAACATTTTTGACCAGTGGCCACAAACTGATAAAACTTGCAAAATGTGACGTCAAAATATAAATGACATAATTTTTTAGAATGACGCACAGTGTTCTAAGTGCTGTATGTCTGCTCAAACACACGAGTCGATAGACTACGAGAGCTGATGGTAGAGTGACTTCCCCTGTTTGACCGATTGAATTAGGCAAGATCACTCCCACACACCATGAAATTACTCCCTTTAATTATTTCCGAACAATTCCTATTGGCACACAAATAAACAGCAAATGGGTTCACTCACTTTATAGGACTTCCACCTCACTTTAAAGTTTCTTTACAGCAATGGACAGATTTTTTTAAAAAAATGGTCACCATCATTTCTATGCCACAAATCACACACAGCTGAGCTACCAACCAGAGTTTTATCCCTTTGAAATGAACTATTAATAGTAACTGTCAAAAACGTTAAAATACCAGCGTCCTCTAGTTTACAAGTACTGAATTTATAACATTAAAACCTACTTTGATGTTTCTTCACATTAAGGGTCAGCCCCCCCCCCAAAATCACTTCTTTTTTAAGCCACAAATCTTTATTACACATAATTGTGGTTCCCCCTCAAAAAATGTTTCTTTAAATTGTGGTCCCACTAAGATTTTTTAGCCCTTCCATTCCAAGTACTCCTGGCAACTGATCAACATAGAACAGCAGCATTTCGTTTCTTTTTTCTTAGCTTACGGCAAACATTAGTACTTGTAGTGAATGACCAGAAAAACAATATCCTTTGCTGACAACACATTAACTCACTCTTTACTGGCCGATTGCTTCCCTTTACAACCGTTCAATACTAATGTACGCTATAGCGTTTAACCATTCACAACTCCGCGAAGCTATGCAACCCAAACTGGTATAGAAGTGTTCCTCTATGGTCCCTTAATAGTTTTCAACCAATGAAATCACTTCCAGTCTATTTTTAGTACCGCAATGAATGAAAATGAGTCACTACCCCTCTCTTCGTCATCTTTGTCATGCTTTTTTAAAAAATCTGCTAATAAAAAATTTTACTTTGGAATTATAACATATGCTAGCTTTTATTATTATAAACAATACCGCAAATTTTCAAAACTGTGCAGTTAAGCATTATTTCTTAAATAATTTTTATGTAATGATGCAAACCTGCCTAGTGTGGAACGTTTGTGCGCTGCATGTACGCTATAGCGTACATTAGTATAGCGTTAATGTTTTCAACTTCTGATCGCTTCTCGGCCTTTTGGCTAAGACAGTGATTCAGGAACATAAATTTTTGTTTATACCCTGGTTGGTTTGTTCAGCCCGTCGTACATGGCGAAAGCCGATACGCGATGTTAAACTGAACTTCCATCCTTAGTATAGAGAGAGTTAAAGCAGTTGTATAATAACAAAGGAAAACAATCGTGGGGACGGTTTCATCGGTAAAGTCGAGTAAGATAAGGCAAAACTAAAAAACGGCTTAATATCTTGATAAAACAGAGATGAAAATCTAATGGCGGGAACCGAGGCAATCAATCCCATGGGTGCAACTACACAAAATGAAAAAAAACCCTGAAAGGCCGGGGTCCAGGGGTAATGTCCCCCTGCAGCTGAAGCAAAAATGGATTTATGAAGGTATTTTAGTTTGTTTTTTCCACAATTTATACAAATGCTTATTTTAAAGTGTTTGAAAAATACAGTAGACACACAAAGATCTCGTTTGACAAATTTTAAAAAAAAGGAACTTCCTTTTCTGGTAAAATTCAAAAACAAGAAATCCTTGTATACCAGGAAAAGTTGCACCCATGAAATCCAGAAAAAAAGGCAGCGTTAACACACACAGTTCGGAGGTCACTTCTGGCGGTGACCTTTGACCAAAAGAGAGTGCAAAGAAAAAAACACCAGACTATGTCCACAGCACACCAATGAACTTTAACCTTTTGCAAATGCATAAAGCAAGCCTAATCTGCTTCTTTTTGTGTTTTGAATAAATGTGATATTTCTTTTTTTTTTACATAAAAAGCCAATATAACAATCAATGGAATTTTTGACAGAGAAAACAAAAGTACTTTAGTACATAGTTGTGCAGATAAAAATACAGACTATGAAACAAAAACAAATATATTACAGCGCATAAATGACTGAAGTCAAACATTTTACATGAACATTTTGAGGTGTATTGAAAGTGATAATATGAATACAAAAAAAGCAGCTTACAATATTTAATAGCCCAAACATCACAATCAAACAATATAGGTGTTACATTAAGCGCTGTGGCTACAGTCACTGGCCTCACAATACAGGCCTAATAGGAAAATAATACTGTGCAAAAATGATCAATATATTTGTGACTCAGCACCACGAAAGGGAGAGGAAACTGACCATTCTGATAAAATTATACATTTGAAAACTTCAGATAATTCTCTTTCTAATGATACAAGTTGCATTCTTGTATCTTTTTCCGTTCCCGAGTTATGAGCATTTAAAGTTGGTAGGGTGACTGTCGGACATTTTGAGAAAAAAGTCTAAAGTCTAGCCTAGCTGAAGAAAATGCATCGACCTACTCATTTTAAAACAACTTATAAGACCATTTACAGACCACATGAAAGATTACCCTTTACAAATATGATGAGAAAGATAAGATGTTGGAGAACAAAGACATACCCATAACTCAAAATTCACCAAATTAAAGAGATTTTTGACTTTTGTAAGAAACTAGCCCAGCGACTTAATGTCCTTTTCGTGGTGCTGGGTCACATTTACTGAGTGCAACAAAACTTGACCTGCAGCTGCTGAAATTGATAAAAGGGTTACACAATTTATCAGTAACAATATAGAGCTGGTGATCATTGCACAAGTGTTACACAGGCAGTGTTTAAAAGTAGGTGGGGAGTTGGCAATACTAACTAACAAGACATCTGAAGAACTTTTTTTCTTTTATATTATTCTAAAGAAAATTGAGTCAAAATTCGAGTTCATTAAAAAAAAAAAAACCCACACAAACACACAACTTTGGGAATCAAAAAGTCTTACTGAGACCAAAACCTGTAATTCTAAAACAAGAATTTGTAAAGTAAACGTTTCAGCTCCCGTAAAGAAATGTTGAATTTAAAGGAAAAAGGGGGCGGGGGAGGGGGGAAGAGGAAGGAGGGGAGAGGGGGAAGGGAGGGGGAAGAGGAAGGAGGGAGGAAGGGAGAGGAGAGGAGGGAGTGGGGGGGGGGATGTTTTGACAAAGCACAACTTCAGAGAGCATGACTTGGGACGCTTACAATAAATCATCTTTATTTGATTGTGTCTTTACACACTACACCTGGCTACGCGTAACATTTAACGTTTTACGTTTTTTTGGCCCCCTCTTAAATCTGACATTTTATTGCCTTCCCTCCAGACCAAATAAACATACATAAAACTACTATTACAAAGACAACCACAGAGAGTTAATTAAGCAAATGCGAAAAATAGAGATATTATTCAGAGAGAAACAGCTGGTAAATGAACTACTGAACTACAAGTTGGAAGAAAAAGACTAAAGAGAAAAAAAGGGTCAAATAATACCGTAATACGGTTGTAATTTCAACGCTTACATCACTACTATAGAAAACTACTACTACAGAAAAAACAACAACCATAGAAGATAAAAATTTGACGAATATTTTATTTTTAATTTACCGTAAAAACTGGACTATAAGGTGCACCTGTATATAAGCCGCATCCCTTAAATTTACATAATATTAAGTATTTATTCACATATAAGCCGCAGCAGTATATAAGCCGCAGAGAAAATGATTCAAACAAAAAAGTTGACAAAGCTAAACAGAAAAGCAGTAGATTTTGCCTACCTATGTGCTGAAAGCAACACAAAGATATACATTATGCCAGTACAACATAAGCATTTAAAAATCTGAAACTCTTTAACACGGGATTTGAATCTATTCAGTGTCAAAACCAGTTTTGATAGCTATGATGAAGCTAAATAACAGGCTGAAAATGTGTCTGGAATCAGATTCCATAACACTGATAAATATGAAATTGGAAAAATCCACATACAAGCCGCATCAGTATATAAGCCGCATGGACCAAAGTTAAGGACAAAAGTAGCGGCTTACGCATTTTACGGTAAGTACATCTGATACCATACTCAACAGAGGTAGAAACACATTCTCCTCTTGAAAAGTTGTGACTCCAAGTGACTAGAATTAGCCGAGACAGATTAGGAGCATAAGTACCGTATCACCAGTTGTTGTTATCGTTCCCTGGCTTAAAGACTCCAGGGATCATCCCAACAGCCGAAGCACTTGAACACTATGGTACAAATGCATCAACTAGGGATGAGAACAGTATGTGTGTGACCGTTTTTTGATTACCCTGCCACGTGGGCAGCCACACTTCATCTTTGAGGGATTTTGGAGACATGATGTTATGCTAGGAGCTTGTCATGACTAAAGACAATCCCCACATAACTATGCAGAACATAACAATTTGATGTAGCCTTGGTGTTCTAGCTTATGTCAATTGGTCTGACACAGCCTTATGCCAAGGCGACGTATCACCACTGATTGAATGCCAACAAAGGACTTGTGAGGAAAATGGTGTTACTACAGAAAAAATGTTTGGCCCAAACTCAGCGCCAATCATCGTATATGTTACGCCCAATTCGTGAAATTGCCCTTTTCATTAAATGGGCAAAATGGTTTGCCCAGTTCATGAAATAGCCAACTTAAAACTTCTTATTTCGAAAAGCACTGTGAAAGAAAAATATTTTTCGTCCATGAACACACTGAGATGTAGAACTGGTTCCAGAAATGAGAAATCACACCTTAGATGAGTTCAAAATTATTTTATTCAGACTTAATTTGATAAAACATGTGGCTCAAACATACCTCAGAGTAGCATTCAGTAGAGTTGGGGGGCAGGATGGGGGTGAAAATACAATGTAGAAAAATGTGCTACTGTTGAATCAACCTTAATCAATACCTGTGTGAATGGAAATTGAAAACTTTGATAAAGATTCTCCATTTCATAGACTGGACAGAGCATTCTGCCCATTTCATGAAATTGGCAATTTCATGGATTGGTCGCAACATATATGTACATGTACAAGATACAAGAAAGAAAAGGCCCATTTTTAACAAGTCTGGACATAGCGATTATATGCAATAAATGCAAAACAATAATCCATAAATAGAGAGATAAATTTTGTTAAAGTCTATTTTAAAAAGCCTAATTGTGAACAATTCTTTTAAAACAAACACACACGCACAAGTGTTGGTGCAACTATACAGAGAATGACGGAGAATTTTAACTTGTTCTCTCAATGTAAACGTTACTCACTCGCAGCTTTCTCCAGACTATACACAGATGGAGGTTTTCAAAACAGTTGGGCGCTACAAATGGCAGTGCATTACACACTATTTGCTACCTCTAGTCAAGAGTCTACACGTCCCCTTTATGTTCAGTGAAAGAAACATATTAGGCATAATTCTATTATGTTGCTGTTGTTTTCGTTCCCCAGCTTAAAGGGAAAACAACCGATCCCAGGGATCGGGTTGCTCATCAGAAAAGCTCTGCCTCGCGGTGGCTCGCACAACAGGGAACAAAGAAGGGCGAACCGTCTCTCTCGCCAGCTGTGATTCAAATGCGGCGTGCGCTCAACGTCTCCCCTCTTTTATAATCCGGTCGCAGGTTTAAACGCTCTGGGGGCACACCCAGTGCCATGTGAACATTTCGCATGGCCTTGGGTGGGAAGATTACGTGTATGGCTGCTTTTAAAGGGCCCCGCCACATGAGCGGCCATACTCCGACTTTGGGGGATAATTCTATTACAACCGGTGGCAATCTTCAAGGTCTTGTAAGACACAAGAACGTGGTACTGGTACACTGCTTTCTCAACAGCATTGGTCTCTAGTGTTAAAAATATGTGAGGGAAAATACCTGCAACAGAGAAGCCTCTTCAGCAAGAAACTGTACACATGAAAGATAAAGAGAAAACGCTGTTAAAATACAATCTCTTCAAAACATTGTATAATACAAACAGATTTGGCAAGACCCAACCTTATAAGTTTGGCAAGATCCAACCATAAAACTCCTACTTCTTCCAATCCGACTTTCCATCCCGATCAAACTAACCAATGTATGAACGACGACGACAACAACAAAATGCAAATGTGAACAAACAACTAATTGGTACTTTGACCCAAAAGGAAGAAAAGAAACAGTCTTGAAGTGTATTCAAAAGGCATAACCGACATTTCATCAAGAGCATGCACAAAACAGAAACATTAACAACAAAAATTATGGCCCGAAATGTTTGAAGTGGAATGACTGTCAAAGGTTAGAGCAACCATTATCAACGCTGACGATTGAAACTGAGAGGCTAGGAGAAAACAGCTACCCACTTGTATTTGTCTTCATTATCAACATAATAATAACAGAACATCAAAAATGATGATGGTGGTTGTAGAATGAAAGAAGAACATGGCTAGTAGCTGTGACACACAACAGTGTAAAGTTCAATCAAAAACGAAAATAACCTCCATTTATTCAACAGAAGTACAATGCACTATTTTTAAAAAATTATTTTTATATTAAACTAAAGGTGGTACAGTCGACCTCCTCACGCACGGCCCTCTGATTTACGACCTCCCCTCTTTTAAGACCGAAACATGAATGACGGATCGTTTTTCTTCAAAACTTGCCTCCTCATTTACGACTCCCCCTCTAACGCGTTTTACGACCGTAAATCTTGTTGATTTTATGACCGATGCAACACATTCTGACAATTATCAGTCGCAAAAACGTATATCTATCCTTCTTGGCCTCAGTTCGAGCCGATGCACAGCTGGGGTACCACTGTTGTTAGCCAATGTCAATCTCGCGAGGGTCCGATCTCGCGAGATTTCTCGGCGCTAATTCAAGCCGCGCTACTCCGGATGTTTCATTCAAGAATGGCGGAGAAAGCACAGTGTAGCGATGTGGGTAAAAAAAGGAAACGTGTGACGCTCACTCTTGAGCAAAGGGTGAAAGTAGTGAGGAGACATATGCTTGTGCTGTGCGTCATATACGGTGTAGTGAGTGCATTGTTTTGGTCACCCCTGATTTAAGACCCCCCTCTTTTACGACTGATTTTTCCAAGATTTTTTGAAGGTCTTAAAAGAGGGGGTCGACTGTATAAGGTATTTCTGTTTCAATCAACAACAATGGACGGATCTCAGAGGTAAGTTTGTAGAAGCTGGTATCAATCAAATCTACAATATCATCCAAAACTATTCTATTATCAATATTACTCTCATCCCTTAAAAGAAGAAATTGAAACAAAGAAAGGAATAAGAGGGGTACACAAAAACAACAACAGTGCCTTGCAGAATTTATAATTTATTCAACACACACACACACAAAAAACCCACCTTTGATGCAGAATGGATCTATATAATATTAACAATTTCATAAACATTTATGAATAGGAATCAATAATAATTTTAAAAAATAGTACACATTCAGTTCTACACATAGGCGCAACATTTTGGAATATAAGTAAAATAGTTAAAAGCATGTCTTTTATATTTGGTAAAGTAATTCCACACAAAACAATAATGGAAAACGAAACTGCAGCAGAATCTTCAACGCGCTGAAGTTGACTGCCGAAAGGGAAGAAAAAGGAAAAACAAAACAAATCAGGATAAATGCTTAAAAGTGAGAAAAACAAAGTGACATGCATTAAGAAATAACATGAATGCTTAAAGCACACACACACACACAAATCATAAAATACGAAGTCAATGCTACCCTTTAAACTTATTACACTTGAACTCCATAACAATGTAGGTTTTTTTCTTAGCCTTTAGCTCAAGTTTTTTGTATGACTATAAATGGATCGGAAATCAGATTCACTGTACTTTTACACATTTAACTGAGGAAGGTAGTGCCCAAATCCCTGTAGAATGTTTAAAGTGTTATCACTCATTTTCCTGCGTAATTCACACATACATCATTCGCTACTACTCTTCTGCATATTCTTTCATTAATTCATTGCAGTCTTTTTTTTGTTCTCTCTATCATTTGCCCATCCAGAAATATTCTGTTCACCCATCGTTAATTGGCCATCAAAAAACAAACCCACCACACAAACAGGTCAGTCATGTGTGTAGAAATATTATTTTTACCCCCAAAAAATGTCAACAGCAAACTATGCTGAATTTGATTTCTGAACCCGAAAGTCAGGGAAGTTTGAGTTATTCTCATAAAAACGTTCATTGTAAATGATCAGTAAGTGCAATACCATAACAGAAAGTATGGAAAAAAATCAGCTGACCAAAACAAAACAAACAAATAAACATATAAACTGAAGTCACAAACAATCAGGGCTACCAGGGACCCCCATTTGGGGGTCTATGAAGTACTATAATCCTAAAGGACCCTCTAAAAGAATGTGCTGGGGGTCCCAGGGATGCACTATAAAAACGGGCCAAATAACAAACCATAGTCAAAAATCGTCTTGATGAATTTCCAATTTTTTTTTAGCATATTCAGAAGCTTTGATTAATTTACTTTCAAAGGAATTTTTTTTAACCGCACAAACCTTGACCAAAACAATACCTGCCAATGTTTAAAATGATAGGACTCCTAAAAAGCTTCACGGCTTGTTTTGTCCCTACTTAATACTACTACTACTACTACTACATAGTTTTGCATTCCAAGTTAATGACCTATCAGTATCAAGGAACTTTCAGCACCCATTGTTTTCACTACGTGGCCTAATTCATTGAACTAATTTTCCAGTTTTTTTCAGTCTCTTCTCTCTTCCTGATTGTCATAGACCTATTTTTTGCTTACCTCTGTGTGTGCCTGTGTGTCCGCACACACACACACACACACACAAGCACACACTGACGTCCTGAAAACTTCTGTCAAGCTACTTATCAAGTACACTTCAAATGAATATTCTTTTGAGCATTCGCAACATTATCATTGGGACCCTCTAAACCTGAAGTGAAGGGACCCCTTGTTATGCGGGACAATTGGGAGCCCTGAACAATCCAATGCAAATTCTGAAGAACCAAACATGATCCTTAACTCCAGATTTTAGTTGATTAGACCTGATAACAAAAAGTATCCCCTCCACTTTAGTGGACTTCAAAAACAAACAAACAAAAACCGCACAAATAAAATGATATCCAAAATCAGACGGTCAACCTCTTTCCTTCATGCAAGCTGTGATACGGCAAATAATAAGTGATAACGCTTTCAGATCATTTCATAACGATCAACTTTTTCTGTTACAATCACAAAAATCATATTGGAAGCTGTCATACCCTAAGACAATAATCCAGCAAGACTTAGATCGCACAATACCCAGAAACAGCAAATGTATGTATTTAGTACATGGCACAAACGTTAGAACAGAAGAATGTTATTCTATTATCTCCCCCAAAATATCTCCACATGGTTCAGGACTCAACCATTCACAGAATGTAAAGTTAGCAGGCGTGAGTGTGTAAATTCAGCTGTGAAAATGAAGCATAATAGGAGCAATGAAAGCACCTTTAGATCTAAGACACTAGCTTTAATTAAAAAAAAATTAAATGCAAATACAAATTAAAACACAATTCCGTAGGTGGGTGGCTTCTTAAATACCAAAACTCATTTCCACATATTTTGGTTTCTGTAGAAAAGGTTGTTTTATAATAAATGCAAAAAAAGGACATGTTTTACTTTGCCTTTTAAATTAAAAACTTCAGACCTCTTTAAGAGTTTATCAGACTTGCAAAGTTTTTCTCTGAAGTCCTTTTAGTCAAAAGAGTGTTCGGTCCAAATCTTCAGGGCACAGGGGAGAGAGAGAGAGAGAGAGAGAGAGAGAGAGAGAGGAGAGAGAGAGAGAGAGAGAGAGAGAGAGAGAGAGAGAGAGAGAGAGAGAGAGAGAGAGAGAGAGAGAGAGAGAGAGAGAGAGAGAGAGAGAGAGAGAGAGAGAGAGAGAGAGAGAGAGAGAGAGAGAGAGAGAGAGAGAGAGAGAGAGAGAGAGAGAGAGAGAGAGAGAGAGAGAGAGAGAGAGAAGAGAGAGAGAGAGAGAGAGAGAGAGAGAGAGAGAGAGAGAGAGAGAGAGAGAGAGAGAGAGAGAGAGAGAGAGAGAGAGAGAGAGAGAGAGAGAGAGAGAGAGAGAGAGAGAGAGAGAGAGAGAGAGAGAGAGAGAGAGAGAGAGAGAGAGAGAGAGAGAGAATGAACGAACGGATGTTCGTTATTGAGTGGGGAAAAAAACAATAACAGAATAATTTGGCTTGATTTCATCCAGCTTTCGAAAACATCGAAGGAATACAATTTGAAAACAAACTGGCAAAAGAACATTGAGAGAGAGAGAGAGAGAGAGAGAGAGAGAGAGAGAGAGAGAGAGAGAGAGAGAGAGAGAGAGAGAGAGAGAGAGAGATAATTGAATTAAATTGAGAGAGAGAGAGAGAGAGAGAGAGAGAGAGAGAGAGAGAGAGAGAGAGAGAGAGAGAGAGAGAGAGAGAGAGAAATTAAAATTATAGCCCTGTCGACAACTAAGGCCATGTAAGGGCTGTCACCACGTTAAATCTTACCAGAGAGAGAGAGAGAGAGAAAGAGACAGACAGACCTACAGGGAGAGACTGGCACAGCTTGATAAATCCTTTAAAAAAAAACACAGGACGGATTTTAGCATTAAGGCAGTTTAGTAAGTATCAAGGCAACATCTTAAGTTAGTTCAAAACGTCTTGCAAATTTCCCAAACTGTTACCAGTTAAACTTCACACCATTATAAACGTTAAAATCATAATAATGATAATTATACCACCACACATCCCTCCCCCCCAAAAAAAAAGCAATGTCAACAATGAATTAATGCAACAAATCACCATTTGTTTTTGTAGATATCACACCGTAAGTTAAAGCGATTGTCAAAGAAACGAAGCAATCAACAATGAAAACCGTTCAAAAACCGACAACCATCAACAGCCAAAATAACAAACCACCAATAAATTTGGTCCCGCAAAAGGTTAAAAAAACAAAAAACAAACAAACAAAATCCGACACAAAACCACAGCTAAGGATTTTCTTTTTCAAATATTCGCAATAAATTCAACATTCAGTTGAGAAAAAAATAAAATATTGAGCAAAAACAAAATGACAGGAAAAAAAAAATCAGGTTAAAACCGAGATTTATCACACACACAAAAACTGCTGGTTACTGACTATCACCCATTGGTCCCTCACACCAGAAGTTAATATAAAGAAAGTGGGGTGGGGGGGTGTACTGAAGAGGGGGGGTAGTGGAGTTAGCCGTGAGGCGTGATCAAGGGCAAATCACTCTTTCCTTTCCTCCAGGGTTTTCAAGATGGCGGCGCATCCTTCCTGCGCGTTTTTCAGCGCTTCGTCCATTTCCGTCTTCACCTGGACGCAGAAAACACCGAAACATCTTGGGTTTTTAGCTCTTCCGGCATCACGGGCACATTCGCCCAGTACATCTCTACACTCCCACCAAATGCAAAGACATTCACTGTCAAGCACCCTGTCATGTGTTGGTCTATTTTTAGATTTTTGGGGGTGTTTCTTCAGTTAAAGCAACGCAATGCATGCATGCACACTCTCGAAAAAAATAGTTACTCCCGTCTTGTCGGGGTTGAGATGCAGTGGCCAACAAAGAACGTCAAACGTAGTAAGAAAGTACACCAATAAAATCTGATTTTTGTGTAACATTTGTGGGTGTGCCTTGAGGTGGAGAGTGGCACAGTGGTAGCGCGTTCGCCTCGTGTCAAGTAAACCCCAGTTCGAACCTGGGTACAGGGGATTTTCCCCTCTCACTTTGCACTAGGCCTTACGGTCTGAGCGTGGAGTCTTTCGGATGAGGCGATAAACCGAGGTCCCGTGTGCTCATGCACTTAGCACACGTTAAACCCAGTGGCAACAAAAAAGTTGTCATTTGGTCAAAATTTACCCCCCTCCCTTCCTTCCTCATCAGTCACACAAAAATCGCATGCAAAAAAACACAAAATTGGTGGCGCGCCTCTGGCTGCGACGCGCTCTCCAGGTGGGAGCAACCCGAATTTCACAGAGACGCCTCTGTGACTATAATGCACCTAACCTAACGTACGGGGGTTGCTTTTCGCCGCAACACCGGCCTTGCGGTCTGAACGTGGAGTCTTTCGGATGAGACGATAAACTGAGGTCCCGTGTGCCCATGCACTTAGCATACACTAAACCCAGTGGCAACGTCAAAGTTGTCATTTGGTCCAAATTGACCCACCCACCCTTTCCTTCCTTGTCAGTCACACAAAAATCGGTTTATCATCTCATCAGAAAGACTCCACGTTCAGACCGGTAAGGCCTAGTGTAAAGTGAGAGGAAAAATCCCCTGTACCAAGGTTCGAACTCGGGTTTACTTGACACGAGGCGAACGCTTTACCTCTGTGCCACTCTACAGTAGAAGGCGAAATCAAGGAAGAAAATCTGAAGGAAAGGTTTTTTTAGACACAGACGATTGCGATAGCTCTCTAGGCAAGGAGTGTGACTGGCGGAGGACTGACCAACAGACACTGAGGGCAGAGGGTGACTTACCTTGGATTTGAACTCCTCGTTCTTGACGTCTTTCAGGTTGGTCATCACGTTGTGATAGGCCCCCCACACCCCTGTCTCCAGGACCCTGACTCCCACCTGATCAAATATTATCATCATCATTATTGTCATCATCATCATCTCGACATGCTGACACCTCATGAACTTGACGTGCAAATGAGTGAGTATGCATCTACATGTATGCAAGCATATGTGGTGTGTGTGTGTGAGTGAGTGAGTGTGTGTGTGTGTGTGTGTGTGTGTGCGTGTGCGTTGTGTGTGCGTGTGTGTGCATTTGTTGTGTGTCTAACTCTCTGTCTATGACTCTACCCGAAAATCTGACTAGCAGTTGACGTTTCCCATGCTAAAGAGTTCCCTGTGTGTGTGTGTGTGTGTGTGTGTGTGTGTCTGTGTGTGTTTTGTCAGCCTGCTTGCCTGCCCGTTTGCCTGCGTGTTTGTCTGTCTGTATCTTTATGTATACCTGCAGATCCGATTTGCAGTGGATGTTTCCGATGGTAGAGAGTTCCTTCAGCGTGTGTATGAGTGTGTGTGTCTGTTTGTCAGTCTGTGTCTATGACTATACCTGTAGAGGGAGAGTTCCTTCAGTGAATGTGCATGTTCTTCTTCTTCCTGCCCCACGCCCAAAGTCTTTGTTTAGACTGCTATTGGCGCACAGGATGCATGCTATGTGAGTTCGTGTCATCCATTCCACCGGAACAACACAGCCCACTCCTACCGAATAGTGTGTGTGTATATGTGCTTGAGTGTATGCTTCATTCATGCGTCCTTTTGTGCTAGCGTGTAAGTGACTCTACCTGCAGATCTGACTTGCAGTTGATGCTTCCAATGGTAAAGAGTTCCTTCAGGGAGGGCCACAGGATATTCACCACTCGAGCCACACAAAGTGGTATTTGAACTCTCTCTCTCTCTCTCTCTCTCTCTGTGTTGTGTGTGTGTGTGTGTGTGTGTGTGTGTGTGTGTGTGTGTGTGTGTGTGTGTGTGTGTGTGTGTGTGTGTGCGTGTGCGTGCGTGTGCGTGTGCGTGCATGTGTGTGTGTTAATGAAATACATCCTGATGACCTTACATAGATTCGCTCCCCTTGGACGGCTGGTTTTTTGATTCCTCGGAATCTGACAAACCAGGGTGTGGCTGCGAGTTGGGACTCGGAATGAGCGGCGTGGGAGCAACACCACTGTACGGCCAAGAAGATGGGACAGCACACACACACAATAACAAGAAGAAGAAGAAAAGAAATACCTGTAGATCTGACTTGCAGTTGATGTTCCCGATGGTAGAGAGTTCCTTGAGGGAGGGCCACAGGGTGTTCACCACTCTGGCCACACACAGCGGAACCTGCACCGCCGTCAACAGACCCCCCTCCATGGCCGCGTCACGGCTGGAATCAACAACAAACAGTCGCCTTGGCTAAACACAGCTGTTCCATCCCTTACAAAATCAAGCTATTTAGTTAAAAGACTGAATCTAGAAATCTTAGATAAAAACTGCACCAAGCTTTTGCTTGTAAAAATATTTGGGCTGTACGTTCTTCATTGTATTTTTAATATATTTCTTCCATCAGATTTACGGTTAAAAACTTATTTTGTTGAGCAGTATAATACAACATATTTAGTAGAAAATGTTCTTGAATAATACACTTAGTATCACAAACATAAATAAAGCTGCCCATGAGTGAACATCTAGCAATATCCACTGAATATAAGTAATTTAGTCACATACTACAACATATTCTTGACTGTTATTTATGAAAAGTAACTTTTGGTAAGCTAAAGTTGGCTTGAAAAAAATTATGAAAATATAGATAAACTAAATGTTCCTCCCGAAACAGCTGTATTAAGGCTATGCCACGCCAATTGACATAGGCTACATCAAATTGTACAATGGAAAGCATCAGGGAGAAGAGGAAGCATAGAAGAAAGGGAGAAAGGCCAGATAGTAAGGGCATTTTGGTGGTTGTTTTTAACCAAGTTTCTTGTCAACCACTAAATTTCCACACAAAAGAAGTCCACAACGTGGGAAGCTCTGAATTTAAGGTAATGAGAACATTATGATGGCAATAAGAAGTCCAACTGAAGTCAGCTCCAACTTGCCTAAGAGGACACAGCCGGCAACTATCCACCATCCAGTGCCGGACTGAATACAGGAGAAGTTCTTTCCTACCATGCACCATCTAGCCTTCCATCAAGATGCAAATCCCCCCCCCCCCACCCCCCCACCCCCCCCCAGTTTAGGTGTTCCTGCCGACTCAGCATCATGTCGGGGGCTCGATCAGCGAGACCAGACTGGCTGGGTCATCTTCGTAGAGTAGGTTTTTGTTTTATTTGTTTCTTTTTTGATGCCCGACTTCGGACCTCGACCGCACATAGTATAATAAAATCAAACTGATGATTGTGGATACTCAACGGTAGAAGAAGAACATGAAATAAATAAATAAATATATTAAAAACGTCATTGTTGACAGAATTTCCTTGATGGGTCCCAGGCCATAAGGTTATAATGAATAAAGCATCAACGCATCCGGTCTTCAGTAGTTGTTTTTGTCTCCTCACGGCCCTCAGCCAACACATTCTGATTTTCGAGGAGTTCAAAGGAGAAATTGTTCAAAAGAATTATAAGAAAAGAGGCAGATGAAAGTCCGTTTAATGTCCTCCGACATGGAACAGGCACAATATGTGGGACATTTTTAAACTATAAAGATGGTGGGAACGATCCTGGAAGGTACAGCAATACAGTGCCAGGAAAGTCCCAACGTTTTTTAATAATCAAGTATATCTTCATGACAGGATAATAAATAAGAGATGAGAATAACTAAAGGACTAACACACTAAAGGACTAACACCAACAGGACGTTACAAGCACAGAACTTCCAGAAGGTGAGGGAACTATCTGTACTGAAAGACTCTTCAGTATCCTCACACATATGAATGAAAAAACAAAACTCTGCAGCAAATCAGTAAACTAGAAAGCATTGATATTATAATGCAAAACTTGGAAATGACTAGCACTGCCCGCATGCACAGATAGGATACGAATGTACGCAAGCGTGTATACACACACACACACAGACATAAGCAAGTTGACAATGCAGATCACGTTTCATTACTCACAATTTGGTTTCCTCTTCAGTCTCATGGGGAAGCTTTGTTGCCAGCTGCAAAGAAAACAACACACCACATATGTGACCCAACACCACAAAAGGGGACATTAAGTCACTGGGCTAGTTTTTCACAACAGACTTGCAAAGTCCAACGTGCACTGTTAGTAGATAAAGTCACCACACACATATATGCGTTGCTGCATACTGAATGGAGGAAGCTTCTACCACGCATATGTGCGTGCTACGTAATGAAAAAGTTAACTGTTCCATGTACAGTGGAGTCCAACTATAACGAACTCGCTTTTAACGAAATTTCGCGATTAACGAACGGACTTCAATTTCCCGGCAAATGCCCTTCTATTTGTCACTTGCAAAGCCATGGGTATAACGAACAAAAAATCGCTTTTGAAATAACGAACATCCGCTTTTTACGAACACATGTTCTACGCCCCAGGATAATTTGATTTACTTTGAAAAGTAGCCTATAACGAACTCAGCCTGTGCGATGCGCTGCAAAAACCTAGGCTTTCAAACTCCAAACTAGAACGTGTTGTCAAGAGGAAGGAAGTTGGAAAATATGAACTGCGCATGCGTGAACTCATTTAGATTCACACTGGGTCGTCTGCTAGGCCTAGGCTTCCTACAGATCGTTCGGTTTCTCAAGGTCGCTTTACAATTCACGCTCAAAATAAAGATTGAAAAGTTCGTGAAAGCCTATAACAAACTAAAAATTTGTGTGGTGTGTTGTCACTTAATGGACAAACTTGTTGAAAATTGTGCCAAAACAGATCACGTCAGACAAGCACTGCTGTCACTTCTCAAGCTTGTTTACATCCCGTGATTAAGTAGCAGAGCGATTCCAAACTTGGTC
>CM065704.1:42460794-42493294 GCA_017654935.2 Phymorhynchus buccinoides
AAGGTGCATAACAATGGTCTGATGTAAGAGATTTGGGGAGAAGTTCCAAACAGCATAGCTTGTAGTTGTCTGCAAAAACAGTTTGCAGTTTGTCCAGGCCTTGAAATACATTGCCAGAGAAGTATTCTATAGAGGAGCCACGTGTGTCCAGCACAACGAGGTGATGCAAGGCTTGGAAACCACCAGAGGTGATGCGATTCACACCACAGTTTGTCAGGTTCAGGATCGCTAAGTTGGGACAGATGGTAAGCATGGACATATCTAGTTCCTCCATGATGACGTTTGACACATCCAGTGATTGCAGGTGATGATGCAGGTAAGGAGACTCGAGAGTGTGCTGGATAAGTGTGGTTAGTGGATTATCGGTGATAGTCAGATGACGTAGTTGGGGAAGAAGGCTCAAGTGTTGATCTGTTAAAGAAGTTAGATGATTCTCACTCAGGTCTAAGCTGTTCAGATTGGGAAGATGGAGCAGTGTCAGATTCATCAGATCACATCGTGCCAGTCTGAGGTAGATGAGTAGCGTGCTGTTGGACACTTCAGCGTACTGCAGACCACTGTCACTGGAATCCAGAAAACGAAGATCTGGATATGATGATGGAGAAATGATACTGCCACAGAAAAAGGCATGACCATAGCACGTGCATTGCTCAGGGCACGTGCCATCACACAACAACTCGTCATCTCGCTGAGGACACTGGTATATGCCATCACACACGCGTTGGGGATGGAGGCACACAATGGATGCCCGACAACGGTAGAATCCTGGACAAGTGTATCTGTCACAGTGCTCTTCGTCTTCATGCTGGGGACAGTCATGGATAGTGTTGCACCACACGAAGACAGGCAGACAGTAGCCATCGTCTGCACACTGGAAGTGGGTGTCTGGGCAGACAGAAGCCTCATAAATTATGGACATGTTCAGTTGCTGACCAGTGACCCCTCCATAGCCATCAAAGTTTAACACCGCTGGTGGGGGCATCCTTTCAGGGCTGGCTGTCCCTTTGTTTTTTATGCATTGTTCATCACTTGAATCAGTGCATTGGGGCACGTTATCACACACGTGGCTGACCATGACACACTAGGAAAAAACCATACTGATAGATAGATAGACAGACAGACAGACAGACTGACAAACAGATAGATAGATAGATATATGCAATTTTAATAAATGTTTTAACAGTTATTTCCATTTGTTGTGTTTCCTTTATTTATTTTTAATGCTAAATAGATAGATAGATAGATAGATAGATAGATAGATAGATAGATAGATAGAACATTCACAAAAGCACACAAACAAACAAGATTTTAAAAACTCCAATATTTCGTCTATTGACTTCCCCACGGTTAGGGACGGAATGACTTGATGCAAGTCGCATTTTCATGCACAGCAATAAAACAATGTTTCATAACCCCAGCACGTAGAGTGGTGTTGAAGTCTGCAATCACAAGGTGTCTGGATTCCTTCGGTTTCACTCTATGTAGTTCGAGAACTGAGGCTTTAAATTATGGATGAGCTTTTTCTCTAAATCATACACAGCCACCCCACCACTTCTATCTGCACTTAGCTGAGATTCCCATAATATGGAACACAGTGAACAAAGCCGACAAGATATTAGGCTTAATTTGTAGAACAGTTAGGGTCTGGAATATAAAGGTCAAAGAAAGAGCCCTCACAAATCTTGTTTGTTTAAATACCATTTGCATACGTGTTGGTCACACAATTTTCAGTCTTATAAAGGCAAGTAAGTAGCAGTTTTCGTTTCGTCTTGATCTTGATATGTAAGTTGACAGAGCCTGTTTAAGGTCATTCATTCAGTGGGACTGGGGAAGCGCAATGAAACTTAACAACTTATAATTTGTACTGTTACCTCAAAAAGAGAATTACTCACCTGTTTGTTTTTGCATTCAAATAAATCTGCATGGTCACAAGGTCTAAACTCACAGAACAGTTCATCGCTGTTGTCATAGCAGTCAGTCTGATGGTCACACACCAAGGTGTAGGGAACCTGTTCCACATTGTCCTGACACAGGAAGGAAGGGGGCAGAGGGGTCAGCTCTGCTGTACAGGACAATTGTTCCTGCTTCCAGCAAGAACTGACAACATCACAGGCCAGAAATATATGTGTGACATGACCTGAGGGGCAGGCAGAGAAGGAAATATTGAACCTTTCATGTTGAGAAAAGACGGCTGGCTGGAGTTTGAGCCTCATTGTACGAGATCCTGCCATGAACGCGGTGCTTGTAGGTAACTCACACAAAATTGGTTCTCTTGATTTAATAAAACACTCAGACTTTCTCAACTGTTCTCTACGTAATACCATGCATTGCTTCCCACAATCTCCATCCGAGACTGCCGTCATGTAATAAGCAACACTGTCATCTGTATGTTTCCACATGTCTCTATAACTGTAAAACAAAAGTGATAACCTGCTAATACTCAGACAGTGAACTGAAGTGGTACCTTCTAAAAGATATGTCAACAAACGTGTTTCTGAATATTCTGCAGTTATGTTAACCTCGGAGATTCCATTGAATTGACAAAAGTGTGAAATAAAGATGAGTAAAGATACTTTCAGACTCCAAAATGCTGATGTTCTTTTTCGAGTCCAAACGTAAACAAACAAACAAAAAACAAAACGAGAAAAAGACACACAAAAATAAAAAGAAAGGAAAAGACAATGTCTTTAGGAAATGTTCGACCAGCTACTGCTACTGTCAGTTGAGGGGGTTTCTGTTGTGAAACTATTCCTTCAACTGCCAGTCAGTCTGGGTTGAAAAAACCCACACCATCTGCTGATCACAAATTCCTCAAATGTCATTTACGTTTTGTGTTTGTTTCCTTCTTCTTTTCTGGTTTTGCTCTCCTATGTTTAACTTTGGCCTTGGGGTAAGAACCAAAAAGAACATGAAATAAATATATCATCACATTCATCAAAGAGTCTGTATGTGTATCCATTTTTTGGTCTTGCATAGGCCTATCTTGTGAACTACTGCACAGAAGTTATTCACATTTTGTGAGTGATATAGTATTCAAAGCTGAAGGGTCATGTGGTGTAAGTATTAGCCAGACGTGTCGCTTAAAAGGTAAAGGTGTACCATAGCCTATCGGCCGCAGGGACAATGAACTGTTAGAGGTTCACCATGTCAAGGGCATGGCATCATGGAAGGCGGAGCCCATCCCTCTCCTTCCTGGCCTTCCCGGAACGAATCAGGTACCAATTCACTGCTGGGTGGACAGAGAGGGTTTTCACGCCAGAAACATCCGACTCCAAGCTGGACTCGAACCTGCAGCCTTCCGCACTGCAGCCGAGCGCTCTAACCACTCGACCACGGGGCCCTTAGAACGTGTCGCTTTGCTTAGGCAAAAGGTGAACTGCCCCTTTGTCCCACCCTTAGGCCCTGACACCAGGTGGCGTTTTATTTGAAGGCACTTTCTTAGCAACGGAATCTCTCTCTCTCTCTCTCTCTCTCTCTCTCTCTCTCTCTCTCTCTCTCTCTCTCTCTCTCTCTCTCTCTCTCTCTCTCTCTCTCTCTCTCTCTCTCTCTCTCTCTCTCTCTCTCTCTCTCTCTAAAGTAATACTATGTTTGACTTATTATATGCATGGGTTTCTTTTCAAATAAGTACATTTTAATGATGAATATATAAAGTATGATTGAGGTCTTTTTTTTATGTTTGTGCTCTTCTCTATTTTTGAATGTTTAAAGATGAGTGTAAAAAGTAGGATTGGGTTTTATTTTCCCGTCTGTATGCGCTTACTTCACACATTTTGAATGTTAATAATGAGCATAGTTAATAATAATAATAAGTTTGATTTTGTTATTGATGTGTTACAATATAGGGATGTTTTTTGCATGCTTTATATTACTTTGTATGTGTTTATTTTCGTTTTCCATTTTCTACTTTTATATATCTATTCTGTCCAGAGGGCTGGACGTAAAAAAGCATGTTATTGCTTACTCTATTACCCTCTATAAATAAAATTTAATCAATCAATCAATCAATCTCTCTGTCTCTCTCAGTCTCAATGTTATTTAGAATTACTGTGTGTTTGCCGAATTTTGGGTGCACTGTGTATGAATGTCAGATGCCCTTCACGCTTTTGCTTGGTTTATCAAGATCTTGTGAAGCATTAATTCTTCTAGAATATCTCGTTTTAGTTGCTCAAAACGTAGTACATACCGCATTCTGAGCATGCTTCGTATGTATGCATTCTTTGTACGTTATTACCCTTTCTCTACGCATAGTATCACCTTGTATCTTTAATCAGACTAGCGCAACGCCTAGTACTGTCAATGCACCGTACTGGTAACGCCACGTACTGGTTTCGCCGCGTTTCTGAACCGATTCGCTTCCGGTTTTGCACACCGATAGTCACCTTCCTCGGTCATCTACCTACCAAATGTGAAGGTAATCGGTTCAGAAATGCCGGAGCTACGGGCGCCGAGAGGCCGGCGGATGCGCGTTTCGCGCATTTGTGAAACCGCGCAAATGATACGGCCGCCTCGGTTGCCGTTGCCATCGCCCCGTTAGGGCTCACAGCAAATTTGAAGCGATTCGGTCGAATAACGGCGGAGTTATAAGGCACGTTTTGTGTTTCAGACAGACAGACAGACAGACACACACACACACGGACACTTGGCTTTTTACTATATGATGCTTGTTTTTGACCCTTTGGTTGATATAATTATTGATCACTCTGTTGATGGTTTATCTGGTAAATGTGTTGACTAATGGTGGTTTGTTGAATTAGTTTGGTGCATTTATTAATTATTGGTGGCTGATTGATGTTGGACTGCTTACTTGTTCTGATTATATATTAATTAATAATGGATGATTGCTTGTTTGATAGTTTAATAGTTTGGTATATTTGTAATCGACTAGTTCTGGGTGATTGATTGCTTAACCATCATCGACTCAATATCATTTTAATCAGATTAGTTGTTGTTGTTGTTTTTATCTTTAATTTACCTATTTATTTATTTATTTATTTATTTATTTATTTATTTATATATGTTTATTTTGATTTATTTGCTTACTAATTTGTTTATGTTTGCTTAACTGTTTAAATCCACAAGAATTGGTGTTATTTTGTAGTTTTTTATGCGAATGTTATGTGTCATTATAACCCCCTTCCCCAGCCTCCCTATGATACAGGCAGAAGACCTATTCATTAAAATTGTTTGAATTGAATTGAATTTGAATTGAATTGAACCTCTCTTAGTCTCTTTTTTTTTTCTCTTGCCCAAGCGTGAACAAAACTAAATCATGCCTTCTATTATTTTGACAAAGGGAAGTAAAGAAAGCAAGTAGGGTGAGCTCCCATGCAATGATCAGAGGCGGTCATTGCTACACAGAATAAGTTCAGATGTTGTAAGTGGGTGCATTACGTGAAGTTGCCGCGTCCTGGAATCCAGTGAATCATTGAGTATGGTAACGAGGTGCTACATGATGTATTTAGGGTACATGCTTCACAATTGACCTCTTTGGCCACTTTGATATGATTGTTATTGATACATATTGATATTATTGCTGATTTCTAACTAACAAACGCATAATATGCGCTTGTTTGTATCTGTTCTCGACTTCTCTCGTTGAGGGCTTTAAATGAGATATGAAGTATACTTCACAGTTGTATCCTTTTCTTTAGCAGTGTGACGTCTCTAATTTTCGAATTACGTAACTCTCTGAGCTCCCTCAACTTTGTAGCTCTGCATACTTATAGTAGGGGTCATGCGGAGTAATATGCTGCAAAGAAACCATATGTTGCAATTAGTGATAGGTCCCCCAGTGTTTTTTGTTCCCCGGATGACAGGCTAACAAGTCTACTACACTTTCACGCTGACGGCTGCTGGCGACCTTGTGACTTGTAGCCTGTTCGCTTGTCAGTCACCATTGTTATAACTATGGTCCGGTACCACAGCGGTTATCGAGTACCGGCTGCAAATGGCATATTGCCGTATTTGTACAACTCTTATTGTTGTTTTTTTCATACTAAAAATTGAAGTTGACATTTTCTTACAAGTAAGGTGCAGAGGTTTCGATGGGGTTGATCCCAATGGCGATTCCGATTAAAATCTCTGACTTGAACATTTGAAATAGGGTTTCTATTTCGTGAGGAGTGTTCAGACTGATTAGCTGAGCTCCCTGTTGTCGACAGACCTCTTGGGCTTCCAAAAAGGAGTGAGCTCTCACATTACGGTTATCTGAAAAGAACATCTTTTTTCTTCTTATGTTCAAAAGGATATAACAGCTACCAAGAATGGAAGTTCGCCCTACCCCACCACAGGCATCAGTGGTGTAAGGACAACGTTCCTCGTCCTCCTTCCCAATGCAGTCTACCTGTGTGTTACACAGGAAGTGATGGTCCAGAAGTGGTTTCTGAAACATCGAGCAATTCCATAAACCTTCAGAATTCTGCTGGGGACGAGAAGAGCTGGGGTGAAAGGAGAAACTGAGATTAAAGCCTAAGGCTGGTTCTTCCACACGGGCCCAAAAGAAAACACACAGTACCCTGGCAGGGATGTCGAACAGCTCTGGTACAGGGCGTCTTTTTGAACGAGAGATAGTGCCAATTTTGGTTGCTTTAGTGATGCGACCTGCATATAACATCACAAAATATTTCCCTTTGCTAGGAATGTAGTACGTGCTCACCATCACCACGTGGCCAACAGGAATAGTCACATCAGCCCGGATGTTTGAAAAAAAGTAGTAACATGTTCCACCATCCCAGCCAGGACTGGACATTGATCCTGTGCACAACTATCACATTGTTCAAAAGAATCAATGATACAGAACGTGAACACGCTAGATTACAGCAGCCGCGCGGCAGCATTTTCGACTCCAGTGACATTACTACTACTACTACTACTACTACTACTACTACTACTACTACTACTACTACTACTACTACTACTACTACTACTACTACTACTACTACTACTACTACTACTACTAATAATAATAATAATAATAATAATAATAATAATAATAATAATAATAATGAACACTTCCCTAGCGCACATTTCAGGCTTGCTGCTCATGGCGCTTAACAATAATAGTGAACAAAATAAACACCTACGTTCACGCACACATAAGAACACATACTGACTAATATAAACATAATATTTACATACCCATGCACGCGCGCGCGCGCACGCACACGCACACACACGCACACACACACACACACACACACACACACACACACACACACACACACACACACACACACACATGACTTGACCTTTGACCAATAACCTCCATCTTCGAACTTGGTCAAGGTATAGGGGAAGACGGGGTAAAAAGCGCATGGGCGGGTAAGAAGCCCACCCCAATTATCTCATGAAATAAAGAAAATTTCAGTCAAATTTGCCCATGAGACGAATGCTAGACATTAACGCTCGTCTCATGGGCAAAATGAGACTGAAATTTGCTTCATTTCATGAGATAATTGGGGTGGGCTTCTTACCCGCCCATGCGCTTTTTACCCCGTCTTCCCCTACTAAGTACCTATCTGCATGCAAACTTGCAGCCTCCTATGTCCTATCCCTCCGTTCACACACTACGTGTTGACATAGACAGATAAAGTGGGTGGGTGTAACGGAAGAGGGGGTTGGGGTAGGGGTAAAAGAGATGAAATAGCATGCTTTTCCCTTTAACTTGTGCAATACTTTTGATTTGATTTTCTATAAATGTTTTAGTTGGTTCTTGTTTAATAGCTATACATTTTGCTGAGTATGAATGTATGTTTAATATTCAGTGTGTTTTAATACCCATGTAGTGTATGTTATTGAATGTTTATTGTGTGGTGCATATATTTAATCTTCTATGTTGCTTATTAATCATACAATGTATTTACTTTATTGTGTGTTTAATGTCAGTATCTATGTTCTGTGGCACCTGAATGCAATTTCTTTTTTTAGAGATAATAAAGGTATTTTTATTCGATTGATTTGATTTGATTTGAAATAGTCAGCCAGTAAACAAGGAACAAACAAACTTCCCTGAAAATATTAAGCAGCTCTCGCTTTGCGTCTACACGCAGCCATGACACTTTGTTCTAAAGATTATAAACGGCAACAGCACCAATCCATATGTCTGGAACTGCAGGAGTAAGGAGCTATTGAAGAGGAAGGAGGGGGAGAGAGAGAGAGAGAGAGAGAGAGAGAGAGAGAGAGAGAGAGAGAGAGAGAGAGAGAGAGAGAGAGAGAGAGAGAGAGAGAGAGAGAGAGAGAGAGAGAGAGAGAGAGAGAGAGAGAGAGAGAGAGAGAGAGACTGAAGACTGAAAAAACTTCATTACACAAGGATTAATATTTTAGTTCAAGCCTATTATTCCAGTTCAGTTCTGTGGTTTATTTAACGTATGTTCATCATTGATTATATTAGACGAAAAACAATAGTAAGAAAGGTAATCTCTAACTAACAGTTATTAACGTAAGTTATAAATGATATAACAAAACTAACTTATTGAAATTAATGAAAGACACATCAAAGCAACTTTACAACTTCGGATTGTGCGATGATATTAGCAATATTAATTATGAAAGGGATGGATAATATTTGACTGTCATTTTGAAATTTGATAACGTCGATTGATTTGTCTCTATAAATTGGAGTTAATATAGGACATTCTATCAACAGATGACGCACCGTGATAGGCATACCACAAGTGCACAAAACGCTATAAGAATATTTTAGTGTTCCATTATTATCTTGGAAATGTAGCAGGGATAAAGTAGTCAAATATTTGAGTTTTCGCCACGATTTCTGTTGTATACATAATTTTCCAAAATTAACAAACTTGCAGCCGAAGACATCTTCAAGGGGGGCCTTAAATCGCAATCAAAACATTGACAACATAATTCATACATTGCAATTGGTAAACATAGTAACAAGACATAATATCCCTTTCCTGAAGACAACAAACCCTTAGAGAGAGAGAGAGAGAGAGAGAGAGAGAGAGAGAGAGAGAGAGAGAGAGAGAGAGAGAGAGAGAGAGAGAGAGAGAGAGAGAGAGAGAGAGAGAGAGAGAGAGAGAGAGAGAGAGAGATTGAAACAAACATTTATAAGGAAATCATTGATTTTCTGTTAACATCTTTTTGCCATTTATGGCATTACAATAAAGTTCTATGGAGTATTGTTGTTTCAAGATGTTGTTAAATACTGGCATACACGGTTTGCTGTTATTCCGTTTACATTTATAAAATATATACATTTGCCAATAAAATTATCAAATCAAGAGTTTTATCACTACTCATATCTTCTGAAGTGCCGAACAAAATAAATCTTTCAGAAAAATATTTTTTTATGCACGTTACACATTTATCATTTAGTATATTTTCTAAACGGTTCCAGAAATCTCGAGCAATGCGGCAGCTCCAACACAAATTAACAATTATTTCTTCTTCCTCATCACAAAAAAGACATAGGGGTGAATCAATGACTTTACGTAAGAATCGGTATCGTCCAGTTGGAGTAATTCTAAACAAAAGTCTGAATTGAAACCATCTTGACTGTGTGTCTGATGTAGTGCTTAGGTGTTTCTTCAAAATATTCTTCCTGTTTAAGTTTTCATGATAAACATTCCATTTTCTAAGACCTGCTGGGCGAGCATCCGATTCAACTAAGGTTACATAAATACATTTATTCCCTTTCATAATGATTGTCCATACTTTAGGATTCAGCAATTTATATCTTGCAGTTAGCCGAACCTTAAGTTTCTCTTGATATTTTTTAGCTGCCTCAATAATACCAATGAATAGTAAATAATTGATCTTAATATTTGAATGTTTTATGCAGAAATTTTCATGAGAGAAATTTACCTTCCTCATTTAACAGATCTCTTACCATGACAATGAGAGAGAGAGAGAGAGAGAGAGAGAGAGAGAGAGAGAGAGAGAGAGAGAGAGAGAGAGAGAGAGAGAGAGAGAGAGAGAGAGAGAGAGAGAGAGAGAGAGAGAGAGAGAGATAGAGATAGAGATAGAGATAGAGAGAGAGAGAGAGAGAGAGAGAGAGAGAGAGAGAGAGAGTTTCCGTGTGAGAGGGTGAGAGGTAGGTACGGGTGTGGAAAAGGAAGAAAGAAAGACTGTATACATAAACTTCCTGCCAAACAATTGCTTTCGAGTGTGTAGACATCGGAGTAAAGAGATGTTTTTTCATTTCTTGGTACAACTTCATATTTGATCATTTCCAATATCGAAGAATCGAAGTGAATTTTTAGTGAAATTCTGCTGACTTAAGACTTACCCATCAGTGGTTGTTTTAAGGCCACTGTGAGCAGTTTGGTAGATCCTGGAATTCCTTTGAAAGACAAAAACACGGAATATGGACGCTGGCCAAAGTATCGTTTGAATGCGGATGAAAATGTAAAATTCACTGTATGGTGTGAGTTTATGATTTGATACCGTTTTCCATTTAGGAATTTGTCGGAACACTCAAAAAGAGTAACTCCATGCCACGAGGAATACGTAGAAGAGTATCTTTGTGATGTCACAGCCATGTTGACGTCTTCACATTCACCTTGTATGTGAACCTTTGTGATGTTCATGATGAAGCTGGAGGGCAATTTGATGCTGATTATACATTGTTGGGTCTTTTGAGGTTTCTTGTGTGTCGCAAAGTCCTCGCTGTTTAAAGATAGAGACCCACTGGATGCGTTGAACGTGTGACTGGCTCCCTGGATTAGGCATCCCGTGATCCAGCTGGAGGTTAGATTTATTTCTGAAGAATAAAGTCGTTTCGAGTAGTTTTTACGTGAATAAAACTTTGTTCTTCTTTGGTTTAAACAACTTTCTTTTAAATTCAATTTCAAGTTACAACAAATACAATAAATACTGTTTGAGCAGCAACAAGCTTAGCTCATTCTACCCCATTTACGAGTATGCTCGTAAACTCACGCCAACCATATTTGCCCGTTTACGAGTTAACTCGTAATACAAACCCATCTTCAAACTGAAGAGTCTAGCTTCGTTCTCATCCTCAAATTGTTCACTTTGGTAGCTTTAGCCTGTTTACAGACGCTTCCTTTCCGGTCATGCTTAGATTTGATCGATTTTGGAGCAAATGCTTAATATTTTTACTGATTTGTTTCGATGATGGGTTGATACGTATTATGTCTGAGTAATAAAATGGCAAGTAAAATTGTGTTTGGATTGATTTAAGACTATTATAATGACAAAAATAGCGATTGTATCGAGCTTTTAGCGAATGTAGGTGCATTTCAGCGTTTCACAGCCTATCTTGCACTCAAACACGCCTGTCGCGAGCCGCTGTACCTTCTTTAAGGTACATCCTTAGGAATAAGGGGGGGGGGGGGGGGGGGGGGGGGGTCCGGAGACTCCTTTCATGGCCTACTTTCCCTTCTAACACTCAATCACACTATTTGCGGGGCGCTAGTTTGTCATTTCATTGCCTAGTAAATAAAAAATCGAGTCATTTTCGTACTTTTCACCCTTCTGTAACGTACATTTTGGGCGACAGGGGATTCCTCCTTCTGTTTGTTTTTGAAACCCTGTAACACCCACCCCAGATCCGTCCCTGACATACAATGAAATCAATAATTAACCTATCTATACATTCGCGACTTATTTTCTTTGTGTGTCATTGTGTGCATGTCCAAAATCCGTTGGCCATAGACTGAAAACTGCTTGGCATAGACTCCAAGAATGATAAGTATATTATTTGTAGCAGCATCACGCAACGACTGCAATGAAAACCATACTTTGGTAAACATGAGTGTGTGTGTGTGTGTGTTCTAAACTACATCTTTGTTGAATGTTGCTTAATTCTCGGTGAAGCTTTTCTCTGCGCAATTTCGAACAAACCACTGGGCATTCATGGCTGCGTTACTGTGGCTTATTTCACCATGACTCCAGGAGGCAAATGACAGACGTTGAGGTTAAGATGGCGCTATCTTGGCTATGAGGAAGTGTGACTCTGTGAACATTCACCTTGATCACCTCTGAGTGGGTCTGCAATTGTTCACAGAGCCGCGTTTTCCTGGGTCAAGTTTCTTTAGATAACGGTCGCCGCGCGAATAACGCTTACGTCAAACGAGGCCTAAGAAACACTTTAGAAAACTTTTGCGGAAGAATATTACAAGCTCTTGTCTGATTGGTTAAAAAGGTATTATCTTACCCAAACTTTAATAGACCAATCAACAACAAGAAATGTATTCACCTCATGCTAGTCACGTGATAGTTCGCAAAGAGATACTTTGGGAGTAGCCGCAAAATGTTTTTGGCAAACGTCGGCGATAGAGGTGTTTCTTAGTACCGTTCTTGCCGATTTGCGCTCACGCTACGTAACGTTAGCCCTTGTGAAACGACCCCGGGAGCCAGGCTAGCGCCATCTTTATGTCAGCCTCTGCCATTTGCCTCTTGGGGGCATGGTGAAATAGGCCTTAGTAACGCAGCCATGAATACTCACTGGTTTGTTCAGCTGACTGAAATGTGTTCACCATGAACATGTCTTGACCATGCAATGCAATTTTTACCGTGCATATTTCTGGCTTTTTTTTTATAGCTAAGAACATAGAAAATAAGGCCAGTTTTCGAGGTTTTTGCGTTTAAAAAATCTGAATAATTGGCAAAAACATATTGCTTGGGACATTGTCGTACAGGTTCATATGAAATTTGATTGAAATTTTTGTTGTATTTGTAGTACAGTCTTGGTCCACAGTGGTTTGTTCAGCTGACTGAAATGTGTTCACCATAAACACGTCTTGACCATAGAATGCATTTTTTTTTACGGTTCGCGTTTTCGCTTTTTCACCTAATTGTTTCTTGATTTTGCGTAAGCAAAACTTCTTTTTCGAGTTAGTGTAGCATGGTTGGACGCGAAACATCTGAATAATTTACAGAAACATGTTGTCTGAGACTTTATCCTAGAGGTTCATGTGAAATGTGGTGATAAATGTTTGTATTTGTGGCTCACATTTTAATTGTAAAGAAGCATGTCAAATCTTAGAGTGGCCCTTGAATTCTAGTATATTTTCGGAACAGCGATTTCTGAGTCTAAAACTTGTCTAAATCCATGTTTCTTTTAATTCCAAACCATGTTTTTCGAGTTACTTCTCTTTGTCACTCTTCCAGCCTTCGTTCCACTCATGTTTGGCACTTCTATTGCATTTGTTAATGTTTAAAATGTCAACAACAACAAAACAGCCTTGCGCCAGCCTCACAAAGTTCTCCAAATAGTTTTCATTAACAGTGTAAGTAATAAAGATACTAATAATTTCGATTTTACTGCAGGTAATCACGATTTTCAAAGTGAAAATTAAACTTGGATCAACCAGTAATGCTGTTGATAATGAATTACAGGCGAGCTTTGTTGCACTTTGTATTTGTTTTTGTTTTTCTTTCGAGGCAACCCCAGGCTAGTAACGATGTTTGCCTACGGCAGTGATGTCTTGTCTTAAGTTGAAATAATGTGATATGATACAGTTCAATGGCACGTGTTTTAATATACTTCTCTTTGTCTGTGTGGCTCTCTTTCTGTGTCTGTGTCTGTGATATCTGTCTGTCTGTCTGTGTGTGTGTCTGTGTCTCTCTGTCTCTCGCTCTCTCTCTCTCTCTCTCTCTCTCTCTCTCTCTCTCTCTCTCGTCTCCTCTCTCTCTCTCTCTCTCTCTCTCTCTCTCTCTCTCTCTGTGTCTCTCTCTCTCTCTCTCTCTCTCTCTCTCTCTCTCTCTCTCTCTCTCTCTCTCTCTCTCTCTCTCTCTCTCTCTCTCTCTCTCTCTCTCTCTCTATCTCTCTCTCTCTCTCTCTCTCTCTCTCTCTCTTCTGTGTCTCTCTCTCTCTCTCTCTCTCTCTCTCGCTCTCTCTCTCTCTCTCTCTCTCTCTCTCTCTCTCTCTCTCTCTCTCTCTCTCTCTCTCTCTCTCTCTCTCTCTCTCTCTCTCTCTCTCTCTCTGTCTCTCTCTGTCTGTGTGTGTCTCTCTCTCTGTTGCGCGGTGTGTGTATATATCTCTGTTTGTGTATATGTGTGTGTTTCGTGTGCGTGTGTGCGCGTTATTATGCTAACGGAATAGGGTTGTGCGTAATTTACGGCTTTAGCTTCACATTAAAGTGGATTTCTTTGACTTCAACATCTCTTCTTTCTTTTCTTGCAAGTGATTTATGTCATTCCTTCTTCTTACGGCAAACATCGCACGCCCGCATAGCTTTTGTCATCACAAACGTAACATCCAACAAATAGGGAGCGAGGAACTTAGAGAGAGAGAGAGAGAGGGAGAGTGAGTGAGAGTGAGAGAGAGAGACAGAGAGAGAGAGAGAGTGAGAGAGATTATGAGAACGGAGATAGGGTTTTTTATTGTGCGTAAGCACATTTACGGCTTTAGCTTCAGAATTAAAGTGGATTTCTTTGACTTCAACATCTCTTCTTTCTTTTCTTGCAAGTGATTTATGTCATTCCTTCTTCTTACGGCAAACATCGCACGCCCGCAGATAGCTTTTGAGAGAGGGATCACAGAACAGAATAACATCCAAGCAATATATGGGATGCGAGGAAGACTTAGAGAGATGAGAGATAGGAGAGAGGATAGAGAGACAGAGAGATGAGAGAGTAGAGAGAGAGAGATCTTTTTTTGAAGTGAGTGTTAAATTGGGAAGAAATGCCGTTCCAGAGAGACTCCTGCATATTGTAAGAGATTTAAATAAATCTAATTTGGGAAGAGACATCAGAGATGAGAGATGTTTCATGTTGAGAGAGAGAGAGAGAGAGAGAGAGTGTGTGTGTGTGAGAGAGAGAGAGAGAGAGAGAGAGAGAGAGAGAGAGAGAGAGAGAGAGAGAGAGAGAGAGAGAGAGAGAGAGAGAGAGAGAGAGAGAGAGAGAGAGAGAGAGAGAGAGAGAGGTAAGGCTTTCCATCAATTCATTGTTGAATTGATCAGTGAGTGTCTCTGCCTGTTTAAAACAGCCTTCCCTTTTTGTTATACTCGATATTTCATTCAGTATTTTCTTTTTCACTCGATATTTCATTCAGTACTGTTTCGTGTCTATTATTTTTGTCCTTCGCGAGACTAAGGTTGGTTAAAAAGTATAAATTTGTGGCAATCTCATTTTGTTTGCTTGTGTGTTTGTTTTTATTTAATATTTTATTCAGTATAGAAAACATATTACTATTGTACCTCCTAAGAAGATAGATGTCTATCTCAAGAGCAAATGATCCAACAGCTATAGCATTTTCAACATGAATAATGCTGGCGAAGGGCTATAATTGTATGGCATAATGAAAAAGATAAGGTTTATATTTTTGGCTTAATAATAGTAAGATTGTTTTGTCTTCAAGAGGTATGGATTACAAGACCTGTTACGTAATTCGTAAGTTACCACCTAGTTACTGATATCGTACCAGGAGGGATTATAGCAGTAATTCAACTGTAAGTTGCACGTGGCTTGGCTTAAACTATAGTTCATTCCTTCGTCTAACTGTGCCTGCTAGTCTCTTCTCTGTCACGTCAACTCAATTCTTAAAGGTGGACCCTGACAAATGAGTTTTTGTAAAAACATGTCGAGCTGTTTTATGATATTGAAAGTCTTCAAAGCGCTCAACTGATCCATGTATCCGGCACGTGCGTTTATGCATCAGTGACACATCAGTGCTGTTAGGTATAGATTGGTTTGGTTACTTCATCAATTAAATGCAACCTAAGTGAATGGTTAGTGCTGCTCGTGATGTAACACTTCTGGCGTGAATCAATTCAAAGGAACAGTCTTCAGTATCTAATCACCAGTCTTCATTCTTCAGTCTGTAGTCGTCGGTCTTCATGCTTCAGAATTTGTGTTGCGTTGAATGCTGATTTCTATTGTTATGTTTTGACAGCGACGCTAGACGTTATTTCACTGTTGCTAGTTGTATGAATGTGGTGTGAATATACATAAAAAGGGTGAAAGTGTGAGTGGTTTATTCTGCAATTATTGTTACGGTTTGAAGTACCAAAGTTTTTTAATTGATGGAGGTTGGATCCGTTTGATAGTCTCTTGGTTAACTTTAGGAGTCACTGCTGCCTCGCCGTAGGGTGACGCAACAGCCACCCGTTTAAGAAAGTAGCCCCTTGTATAACAGTTCCTGTTCCCCTGACAGCTTATTAATGTTAATAGTTGTTGCCACTGCCTCACCGTAGAATGATGCATTTCCCGTTTTGGTATTTATGAACAAGCCCTAGATATGGACAGATTTGGATGAAACGTTTCGTGTCTTGGGCTAGTTCAATATTGAAGCATTGCTGTTGTTCTACACAAGAGTTGTGTCTTGGGCTAGTTCAATATTGAAGCATTACTGTTGTTCTACACAAGAGCAAGAGTTGTGTCTTGGGCTAGTTCAATATTGAAGCATTGCAATTGTTCTACACAAGAGTTGTGTCTTGGCGGAATTCAGATGTGGTTTGGGGGGTTGTATTGATTTGATGGTCTTCTTCGGTCCTTTGAATTGGAAACAGCTGTGCAAGTTCCTATATTGGATTGAACATTTTGAACAACCTTATACTTCATTGGGCGGGGGGGGGGGGGGGGGGGGGGGGGGGGGGGGGGGGGGGGGGGGGGGGGGGGGGGGGGGGGGGGAGGGGGTGGGGGTGTCATGTAAATAAAATCCATTTATTTGTTCACTTTAAGCTTTGTCTTGTTGTGTCTGTGTGTGTCTGGAGAGGTAGTTAGCCGTTTTAAACTACGTCGAGGTCTAACGATCTTGACACTACATTATACCTTCAAATACTACAGCTTGTCAGAACCAACTATCTCTATAACCTGGATCTTAGCATTTGGCTTTTGTTGCTAGGTGACATCAATGCCATGCAGTGTAGATTTGCATGTAGGAAAAAGGGTTCTGCTGCCATTGAATAGAGAGGAACGTGGAGGAGAGAAAGAGTGGGACAAGCATCAGAGGACTCGAAGGTGCACTATTCTTGCTTATCCACTGCTTTAATTGCAGAAAGGTGTAATTTTAGTGGTCTTGTTGGGCATGCATACTGATGTCGTTATGCGTGCAACTTAAAGTGAAGGAAACGCAAAAAATAATAATAGTAATCCAGCAGGTCTTCTTTCTTTCAAGGATTGTAGCACAAAATACGAAGACACATTCTCAAAAACTGATAAATACATCATTTGTATTTGGTACTTTATAGTCACAGAGGCATCTCTGTGAAAGACACATTCTCAGAAACTGATAAATACATCATTTGTATTTGGTACGTTATAGTCACAGAAGCATCTCTGTGAAATTCGGGTTGCTTCCACATGGAGAGCGCGTCGCAGCCAGAGGCGCGCCACCCATGTTTTTTTGCATGCGATTTTTGTTGTGTGATTGATGAGGAAGGAAAGGGGGTGGGGTGGGGGGGGGGGGGGTGGGGGGGTGGGGGGGGGGGGGGAGGGGGGGGAGGGGGGTGGGTGGGTGGGGGTGTAAATTTTGACCAAATTACAACTTTTTCGTTGCCACTGGGTTCAACGTGTGCTAAGTGCATGGGCACACGGGACCTCGGTTTATCGTCTCATCCGAAAGACTCCACATTCAGACCGTAAGGCCTAGTGCAAAGTGAGAGGAAAAATCCCCTGTACCCAGGTTCGAACGCGGGTTTACTTGACACGAAGCGAACGCGTTACCACTGTGCCACTCTACACCTGTGTTTACAAACACATCGCCTCAGTGCCTTGGAAAAAGTCTTTTTTAAGACGAAAATTTAGTGTGTTTTTTACTTAGCTTCTTTTCCCATCTTCACCTGTTTGTGTTAATGTGTAGCGTTGTGATGTTTTTAGTTCAGTTATTTTTCTACATTTATTTCATTGTATTTCATTTGAATTATTAGTAGTACACAAACTCAAATCACTGGTTGACATTAGCCTGTAGACAGGGCCAATAGTAAACGAGAGTTGTGCAATAAATGATATTCCACAGTATTGGAATATCATGCTACAGCTTAGTCTTTCGTGGAAGGCTATGACTCTCGAACGAGGGGGCCCTTGCACCGGCTCTGGTGCTGCAGCCAAAGGGATTGGTTGGCCTTTGGGGACCTTCCCCAACGCCGACTCTCGTCCTCAAATCCCTTTGTCCGACAGAGTGGGGATGTACCCTGGGCAAGGCATCTCCACTATAAACTAATTCTCGCCCAGCCCGCCAGAATAGTATCTGCTACCTGGCAGTCATTGTCGGAAACGACAGACAGGAACAGCAAGTACACACACACAGCTGCTGGTGTGTCCAAATCGGGTCAGTTATTGCCCATGATGCTCTGTTTGTCATTTGAACATTTTCTGGCATTCGTAAAATTATGTGCAGATGGGTTCTGACCTGCTGACGTGCCTAAAGCTGCAACACAAATTGTTTTCACGATCTGGGCCTGTAGTCAGGAGTGCAGACAACTAATTCGGGATGTTAAATGTAAATTAGACAACACTACCAATCGTATTGGCGGTTTAGACAAATTTTCATTCTGCATCCTGGATTATCTGTCATGCTGCACTCATGACTACATGGCCTGCTGTCAGGGCCTCATCTGGCGTTGGCAGTTGTTCCTGGAGTCCATGTTCTGTAAAAGCTGCTGACCCACGCATCTTCCAGCTACAATTCAATGAACGGTAAAGGTCAAGATTTTACCTTTACCAAAATTACTAACACAATGCACTAAGCGATCGTAAAGTATCAGATTTCTTACCTTCGTCGTTTGTCTCCTATTGACCGAAACAGCTAAAACATAGAAAGAAGGAAAATGTCACATTCCGATCTCTGACCCTCCCCCCCCCCCCCCCCCCCCCCCCCCCCCCCCCCCCCCCCCCCCCCCCCCCACTACAGCCAAACCTGAAAGTAGAGTCTGCAATGATTGGTTGATTTCAAGAAAGGCAAGGTCAAAGCAAACTGAAAGTAAGTTATGACGTGGCGCTTGAAAGCCGGTTACTTGCCATAAAACCTCTTGAAAACTCTCATGAGCCAGATCTGGCTCATTTGTCCTAAACGGTTGTGCAAGCCATGAGCCAGATCCGGCTCATTCATTATGAGTGAGTTAAAACAAATTTCAACCGTTCATAATATGAACACGGTTTATCAAACATCAAAACTGACAACACAAAGCCATTCGCCTTGTAAATGTCTGTCAAATGAGATGCTGCATGACTATAATATTATGTTACATGCCCAAACTGTGAAGTTGTGGGTCACTATTTTGGGTGTCTGCCATCTTGGATTCTGAAAGTGCAGCAGTGTGACATCCCATCTAGAAGTGTTCACTAGCATCCCAATGAAGCATCCAGCTAGGATGTCAGTTTCTCACACGCGAAGTTGATGCAGTTCGCCTTTCCTAAAAAGTGACACCGACAATAAAGTTGGCAACACGCCAACCAAAAATCTTGACGTTCTTTTTCTGGTGAAGCTTTATGGGACCCAATCCAGTTTAAAAAAAGAAAGTAAGATTAGGTCAATATAATTTGAAAGAAAGCAGGTCGATGTAACTGTGTAATCATGCTTTGTTTGTGTCCCACAGAGTGTGCTGAATGATCTGAAGTGTAGCCCTAATCATGTTCCTGACTGTAGTGACCAATCTTTTCTTTTAATCGAGGTCAGTTTTGACTTCTTTTCTTCTTCCCGTGGGAAGGAGCAGAACTAGGTCATTTGAGGTTGTTTCTTTGTTTTTTTATATTTGTATACATATGGACAAGGTTTATACATGTGTTACGCGTAATCTGTGTTCCTGAGTAGGTCATGTAATGCGCGGCAGTTTTGCAACACTCTTGCCAAGTTCGTGAATTACGCAAAGTTCTTGCGCAATATGTGAACTGTGCAGAATATTTGTGCACAATACACGAACTGCGCAACGAGTGAAATGACACTTAAATTGTTATGTTGCAAATTACGCAGTGCACAAACTACGCAAAACTGTAAGTTATCTGGATCTGGTAGGATATGTCGCAGACACCGCTTCTGACGATAGACGTGACGGAACTAGGAGGGCGCATACCTTATTAGAAAAAGGATAGAAAGGATAAAAACCTACTGCTTACCATGGGTAAGCCCCCCAGTTCAACTGGCAAGGCCCAGGCCCCACTTCCAGAAGCAAGCAAAAAACCCAACTCTCAGTGGTCAGTGGATGCAGGCTCAGATGGTGATCTGGTCAGCGCTGATGTAAATGTGCTGACGGAGCCTGTGGTGACAGTAGCCTCACTCAGTTGGCTCGACTCCGTGGCAGTTTTGACGAAGAAGGAGCTACGATACTGCTCCGTTCTCCCTTCTGGGACACAAAATCCACGGGAATGGTTTATGGCCTGTCTTTCCAAGATGTTGGTGGTTTGGAACCCCTTGAATTTGGTCGGCTTGATCCATGATACCGATCTGCTTTGATAAATTTCAGAGTTAAAACAGCTGAAACGAATAAAAACAAATACCGGAGCCATGTCCTAGTAGATTTAAAACTGTACACAGTTCAAAGCTGGATTTGTTCATGTGCAGATGACATAGTTCTACAGGCTATAAAGTCAAAAACCGATTTTGATACATATCTTCAAACGAATATAATGCACTAATCAATAGCTGAACAAAATTCTGAAAGATGCAAACATTCACTGACTTAGAATGCAACACGAGATCAAGCACAAGTGCTAACAGCACACCAAGACAACGGCGTACCCACTCTCAGTAGTAGTATTTATGCGGGATTAGTTTTGTGCGAGGACATTTTAAGACAAAATGTACCTCGTCCTCAATTCAATCTTTGCATAATGGACATAACAGATCAACATGCTGGACAATTTCGTATCGAACTTATGCCTTTTTATAACAGAGGCTACTACCTTTCCTGAGAGAGAGAAACGAAACGAATTTTTATTAATACAGGGTAATGAGATAAGCATTGCTTTTTTACACTCAGCCCTGTGGGCAAATAAGAAAACTAACAGACCAACAAATAAGTAATGCAAAACCATTATAAAATAACATAAGCATCAAAGCAATCCTTCAAACCATCATTAAGAATAACAATATATACAAAACAGCAATGTAAGAGGGAGAAGAGTTAAGGACAACAGACAGACAAATAAGGAATTTGAAAAGTATGAGAGAGAGATGGGGGGGGGGGGGGGGTGGGGGGGGGGGGGGGGGGGGGGGGGGGGGAGAGGGGGATACGGACAGAACAGATAGACAGCATAGTCATGTGGCAGACAATAGGTAGACAGATGAGAGAGATGGGGGGGATGGATGAACAGACGGATATACAGGCATCAGTCATGTGTAATGATAAATTATTTAAAAATCAGTTGTAATAATATAATCCTTGAATTGTTTCATGAAAGATGGATGACTTGATATTTGTTTTAAATACACGGGTAATGCATTCCATAGTGAACCTCCGGAATAGTGCAGACTGGATTTATATCAATCTAATCTTGGTCTATGAAGAACAATCTTGTGCATGTGTCTCTTATTATTCAACTGAAATTTATTTGTTATTCTGGAAGGCGCCATTCCAATCATTATTTTGTGCATAAGCCTTCCTTTGTTAAATTGTAGTCTGTTTTGGAGTGGTAGAATATTCAGAACCTTAAAATCTTCAAAAGTTAAAGAACTTGATCTTAAAAGAACCAGTTTTAAGGCACGATTATAAACGCGGACAAGTGGTTTGAATGTCTTGTCACTGGCACAATACCAAAGTGTTGAGGCATAGTCTATTAATGATTGGATGTGAGCACTAAAGAACTGTTTCTTAGCTTTTATGTTTATTTTTGATAGCTGAAAGACTTTCTTTGATATATTTCTGCTTAATTGAGAGATGTGGTCATTCCAGGATAGGTTATTATCAATAGTTATACCTAAAACTTTGTGAGACTTTACTTGTTCTATTTTTTTGTTATTTACACAAATATTTAGTGTGGTATCTTGGATGTTTTGACGTTTCTGTCTCTTAGTTACTAAGATATGTTTAGTTATGTCTGCGTTCAGTGACATATGGTTACAGTCAGTCCAATTAACGAGTTTATTTATGCTTTCCTGCAAGTTTACATGCACAGTGTTTATATCATGATGTGACGAGTGAATCGTGGTATCATCAGCAAAACGATCACATGGGGACGAAACAGAGAGGGGTAAATCATTGACATATAAAGAAAAAAGAATAGGGCCAAGAACTGAACCTTGTGGCACACCACTTGCTATACCACTGAAATTTGAAAATTTATTTTCTACACAAACGCATTGTTGACGGGAACTTAGAAACGAAGATATGTGTAACAGTGTCAGCTGAAAAAATATAAATTGATAATTTACGGAGTAGAGAGTGTTCAATGGTGTCGAAAGCCTTTGCAAAATCGACGAAAAGTGCTGTTGTGTATTCGTCATTATTAATGTTAGCAAGCCATTGGTCGACCAGATTTATTAAAGCTGTATGGCATAAATGTGTTTATCTAAAACCTGACTGGTCTGGATGCAAAAGGTCAAATTTGTCGATATGTAGTACGATGTTACGTTTGATGTGCTGCTCTAGTGGTTTGGAGAGGACAGAGATAATTGAAATGGGTCTATAATTAGAGGGATCATTTTGGTCACCTGATTTGTAAAGAGGAATAATGTTACTAGTTTTGAAATGTTTAAGGAAATAGTTTTTGTCAATACATAAATTATATATGCAAGTTAAACAGTCTGTAATGATTGGTGCACTGAGTTTTATAATGTTAGTGTCAATTTCATCTAAGCTGTTTGCTTTGGATTGTTTGAGTTTGATTAAACTGTTATAAACTTCGAACACAGCCGACAGACTGTTACTATCTAGGCCTGCAACGAAGCAGTTGGGCCCTGTTGGGCCAGAAGCACTGAAGCCATGCTTAATAGCTGTTTGGCCAGTGGGTGCCTCTGACTAACGAGGGGACTGGCTTGTCTGCTGGATGAAGCAGACTGGGGTCGACCCGCTGTGGACACATCGCTGGTGACAGGGGGGGGGGGGGGTCCGCACTGACCTGCGGAGGAGGAAGAGGGTGGTGCGCTTTGTGTGCACCGTGTGCCCAGCCACCGTCACTGGTGCCTGCTGTCAATGCAGCACAACTGGTGTCGGTTGGGCTGCTTAGGGCTGAGGAGTAGGACGTTGAACAGGGGTCAGCATACTGAATGACCTGGGGAGGGACAGCGTGGGTCTGAAAATGGTATGATGGTGCCCAATAAGGATTCTTAATCATTGGGGAGGGGGGGGGGGGGGGGTGGCTGGGGGGGGGGGGGGGGGGGGCTGGGGGGGTGGGGGACCCGGTGGGGGGGGGGGGGGGGGGGGGGGGGGGGGGGGGGGGGGTGCTGATGATGGGATGGAGATGGGAACTGGAGAAGGCTGGTACTGAGCATGAGGGGCTTGATAATGAAGTGAGGTTAGCTGATGATTGATGGGGGGTAGCTGATGATGGGGAGGGGGTGGCTGATGATTAGTGGGGGGTAGCTGATGAGGAGGGGGTGGCTGATGATTAATGGGGGGTAGCTGATGATTAAATGGGGATAGCTGATGATTAGTAGGGGGTGGCTGAAGCTGGGGAGGGGGTGGCTGAAGCCGGGGAGGGGGTGGCTGATGCTGGGGAGGGGGTGGCTGATGCTGGGGAGCTGGTGGCTGATGCTGGGAAGGAGGTGGATGATGCTGGGAAGGAGGTGGATGATGGTGGGAAGGGGGTGGCCGATGCTGGGGAGAAAAGTTGTTGCCCGAAGGCATCGACTGTCTGCCCTGTCTGGGGAAGGTTGGGAAGTGCATTAATGAAGTAGGAGGGGGACAAACACTATGGCCTGAATCCTGAGGGGTCAATTTTTGGGCAGTGGTCATACCACTCATGGCATGCTCGTTCATCTGGATATTGGACATTGGGTTTTGAGAGTACGACCAGTAGTAGGAGGAACCTTGACCTCCCACAGACCTGTCTACACACCTGTCACCCATAAATCTATCATCTCAACAATGGAAGGACCGCTTCAGATTCACAGCCAGTTTGGCTGTACCAAGAAGACTGGGGTGTGTAGCATTTTGATACATATCCAACGTTGGGGCTCTTGATTTTGCAGTAAAAGAGTCGTGGTTGTCAATGTAGGAAACATTTAAGTCTCTACAAACTGAACTGAGATTCCCATTAGAAGGAATAATCGAATTGTTCAAGATATGCCGGCCCTTGGCCGGAATGATTCAGCTGGCTATGAGAAGGGACTGTGGGAACACTGTCTTACACACTGACAGAAGTTCCGCCCACCATGATTCTTTGGACACAAGGCCAGAGGGACAACTGTTGACACCGACATTGGATGGCAACAGTTTTGACTGACAGTGATGGTTCTGATCTACGCAAACGGTCAGTCAACTGACTTACCGTAATGCCAGGAATGCACACCTTGTGCACGTGATCTTCACTGGGGGCCATCCTTCTGGGATTGACATGCCTTAGCACTGAATCTGAATCTGTGGTAGTGGGGGGAAAGGTGATGGGGGATGGACGTTTTGAATGGTCGGCTAAGGACATCTGGGCCAAGGTACCCTTGCTGTTGGGTTCCATATCTCGTTTTTCCTTGTCGATAGCATGCTGAAGATTATCTTCATTGTTTGGGATTCCACTGTTTTCCAGAGTTTCAGATAAGACTTGAAATGGATTGTGCGTTGATACCGTGAAGATAATGTGATCTGAGTTGGGATCTGATGGTCTATAAGAGTTAGGGGGCTTTCCGTCATTGTTAGTCATTGTCAGGTTTGAGCCTGATGTTTTGTCATTTGCTTTAGGTGGTACGGGTTTATTTTGTAGTGGACAGTCTGTAACGTCAGACGGTGAAGAGCCAGTTACTTCAGTTTGGTTGTGTTTTGACAACTGACTGTCAGTCACATCAGTTTGGTTGTGTTTTGACAACTGACTGTCAGTCACATCAGTTTGGTTGTGTTTTGACAACTGACTGTCAGTCACATCAGTTTGGTTGGTTTTTGTCACAAGAGTCTCTGTCTCTGTAGTTTGGTCGCTTTCTGTCACTACAAGGTCTGTTTCATCAGTGTGGGTGGATTTTGTGACTAGAGTGTCAGTCACATCAGTGTGGGTGGATTTTGTGACTAGAGTGTCAGTCACATCAGTCATGTTGGCTTACTTCAATGTTTTGTCATTTGCGGAATGTTCGGTGGTTGAGGTCTGTCTGCACTTAGGACAATCTGAAGGTGCTGCAGTTTTCAACTTCTTTACATCTGATTGCAGGTTGCCGAGTTGTGTTTTCTTTGGAAAGTTTATCTGATTTATGTTGCAAGGCTAGTAACTCTGCGTTCAGTTCTTGCAATGCGTCAGAAAGTTTGTCTTTTTTTTTCATGAATGCATACTCGTATCTCATTTTGTACAGCACATTTTTCATCTTTTATTAAATAAGTTAGTTCTGAGACACATTATGTCTGGTTCTCTGAAATCGATCCAATGGCTGTTTCCAAGTACTTCAGCTCCTCTCTGGCTAGGGGACGTTGAACGGGGGGGTTCTGGGAATGGGAAGAGCCGGATAAAGAGAGCGTCTCCGGAGTTTGGTGTAAGTTTCTTGTTGGCTTACGCCTGACTGCAGGGGGTGTCAGTATTTTTGCGTTCGGTGCCCTCATCGTCCTCGTCGATGGCAGAGAGAGAGAGAGAGAGAGAGAGAGAGAGAGAGAGAGAGAGAGAGAGAGAGAGAGAGAGAGAGAGAGAGAGCAAATATCCCGTCGAGTTGCTGTGAAAGCACAGCCTACTCCGTTGTATAATCCTACTAGGGGTTAGGTTTACGTTTACACCCGTGCTGTGGTTTTTGGTCAACTCTGGAGCAATGCAACGGTCTACAGTTAATCAGTTGCTGCACCTTTGCTTACTCCGGATTAAGCCACTAATACCGAGCAATGCAACCGGCTCCTGGCTCTTGCTCTATATCAGCCAACTACCAATCCATGAAATGTTTTGTAGATTGTAATGCGGATGCATAATTCTTTTCTTTCTTTCTTTTAGCTGGAAGAAGTGCTTAAAACATTGAAAGAGCTACGTGATAAAAACGTGGATGATTAGGAAGTATTGGTAGAAGGTCAACTGAGGTACTGCAATTTCAAAACTTCTCTCTGTAGTATTGCGTTGTTGTAAGTAAAGGTGAATGAGGACATCGTTATCATTTGTAGTAGTATTGTGTTATTGTGAGTAAAAGTGAATGAGGACATCGTTATCATTGTAGTATTGTGCTATTGTGTGTAAAGGTGAATGAGGACATCGTTATCATTGTAGTATGGTGCTATTGTGAGAAGTAAAGTGAATGAGGACATCGTTATCATTGTAGTATTGTGTTATTGTGAGTAAAGGTGAATGAGGACATCGTTATCATTGTAGTATTGTGTTATTGTAAGTAAAGGTGAATGAGGACATCGTTATCATTGTAGTATTGTGTTATTGTGAGTAAAAGTGAATGAGGACATCGTTATCATTGTAGTATTGTGTTATTGTGAGTAAAGGTGAATGAGGACATCGTTATCATTGTAGTATTGTGTTATTGTGAGGACAGTAAATTGTGAATGAGGACATCGTTATCATTGTAGTATTGTGTTATTGTGAGTAAAGGTGAATGAGGACATGAGGACATCGTTATCATTGTAGTATTGTGTTATTGTGAGTAAAGGTGAATGAGGACATCGTTATCATTGTAGTATTGTGTTATTGTAAGTAAAGGTGAATGAGGACATTGTTATCATTGTAGTATTGTGTTATTGTAAGTAAAGGTGAATGAGGACATCGCTATCATTGTAGTATTGTGTTATTGTGAGTAAAGGTGAATGAGGACATCGTTATCATTGTAGTATTGTGTTATTGTGAGTAAAGGTGAATGAGGACATCGTTATCATTGTAGTATTGTGTTATTGTGAGTAAAGGTGAATGAGGAAATCGTTATCATTTGTAGTGTTGTGCTATTGTGAGTAAACGTGAATGAGGACATCATTCAAAAAACAAAAAACAAAAAACAACTCCATATATCTGTGCGTTCATTGATGCAAAATATTTGAATAGCATAATGCTTTTCATTGATATTATTTTTATATTATTACTGAATATTATTCAGTCCCCGTAATGACGGGCTGTGTACGCTTTGCACACTTGAAAAAACATATTTTAAAAAGCTGGGAACACATAACACAGAGAGAGAAAGACAGCCTCCAGCTTAACTGAACATCGCAGGCAGTTCGTCTTCTGTTTCCCTCACGATTATCATCGACTGATCAGAGTTCCATCTCTCCACACGACAACAGCACTCGCATGTCAAGCTACTGCAACTTCGGAGTTGTTTATTGCTTTCCCTGGTAAACTGGTAAAATGGTCTGGCCTGTAGCCATGAGTGCGAATTAGACAGTCAACGCGGGGAAGAGTATGTAAATTAGACTAAACTCCCCAAACGATTGCTGTTTAGCTTAATGTACATACTAATCCCAGCTTTGAATGTCTAAGACAAACTCGTGGTTACAGGGCTAGGGCTAGCTAGCAACACCTTGATTGATGCAGACTGTTTTCCAAGAGTAGGCAGAGACAAACAAAAAGGCAAACTTGCACTTTAGACACCCCCTTCATGTTTACGACCCTCAATCTCAAAGTCTGCTTCTTTCAGTTTCATGACAATAATCCTAGACCGATCCTAACCCTATCCTCTTCATGTTGACGACCCTCAATCTCAAAGTCTGCTTCTTTCAGTTTCATGACAACCCTAGACTGATCCTAACCCTATCCTCTTCATGTTTACGACCCTCAATCTCAAAGTCTGCTTCTTTCAGTTTCATGACAATAATCCTAGACCGATCCTAACCCTATCCTCTTCATGTTTACGACCCTCAATCTCAAAGTCTGCTTCTTTCAGTTTCATGACAACAACCCTACACTGATCCTAACCCTATCCTCTTCATGTTTACGACCCTCAATCTCAAAGTCTGCTTCTTTCAGTTTCATGACAACAACCCTACACTGATCCTAACCCTATCCTCTTCATGTTTACGACCCTCAATCTCAAAGTCTGCTTCTTTCAGTTTCATGACAACAACCCTACACTGATCCTAACCCTATCCCTTTCACGAGAACGGCAGAATGCTGCTCCTCAGTGACATTTTTCTATGCAAAACTTAGAGGATGTAAAAACAATGTGGCCAATATAACAGGCATGCTTGGTTGTCCTTTTTCTTGATATTGTTTTTGTTGCATCATCACAGTTACAGTGTAAGTTCAGTGAAAAGTGGAAGCGGGGACGAGGAAGGAGAAGAGCTACACAGGCAGGTTTTGAGGTTCGCACACGCGTCGGTCACTGTGTTCATTATGCGTCGGTCTGGCCGGGTTATCACTGTCGCAGTGCATTTTTAGTTGTTCCTCTGTCTGCTTAATATGCTGTGTGCAGTACTGCAACGATTAGTTTAGCATCTGTTGACATGTTTGCTGTCAAACATTGAAACAGTGAGGCAAGGACAGGAGACACACAGGAGGATGAACGGTAGCAGACAAAACTGGACGAGATCTATCCACGGCCACACCATTTCGAAAAACCACGGGTATACCCCTGAAGCGACCATTTTACAACACGAGCATTCTACGTCCACGCCATGCCCGTACAGAAAATGACAGTTCATCAGAAAGATGGCGACGACTATCACACAAACGGTAGATCGTGAAATCCTCTACCCGACATGCACTACGAAAAAGCCGCCATGTTGATCGAAGAAATCGGTTACATTGTTGCCCTCGTCTTCGGAATTTTCGGGAATGTTGCGATAATTCTGATCATGTTTCGTCTTCCGGCGTCTACTACGAGTGCTTTCTTCGTAGTTCTGGCCGCGTCTGATCAGTAGTTCTGCTGAAAGGTCCCTTAGAGAATCTCCTGCATAGCAAAGCCGGGCTTCCTTACGTTCAAGAGCAAGGGTCTTGGCAGTGCAAGATCATGAGCATGATGATGTACGCCGTTTCTTCAGTGTCGTCGTGGATGCTGGTGGCGCTCACCATGCTCAGAGCCGCCTCTGTGCTGTGGCCGCATCGCGCGAATGCCGCGTGGACGAAAAGAAAATCACGAGCTACCGTTTGTGTGATAGTCGTCGCCATCTTTCTGATGAACTGTCATTTTCTGTACGGGCATGGCGTGGACGTAGAATGCTCGTGTTGTAAAATGGTCGCTTCAGGGGTATACCCGTGGTTTTTCGAAATGGTGTGGCCGTGGATAGATCTCGTCCAGTTTTGTCTGCTACCGTTCATCCTCCTTCTTCTCAGCAACGCCGTTCTTCTGTGGACTCTGTTCGCGTCGATAAAAACCAGCAGGACTCTTCTTTCGGTAGGGCAACAAGCCAGCCAGGATTCCAGGCGACAGAAAGTGTCTTCGCTAACCGTAACTCTGGTCGCTGCCAGTGTGAGCTTCTTTCTTCTCACGGCTCCTACCACCATTTTCATGATTTCTGCTCCCTATGTTAACTGGGCGGACCCGGAAGAAAAAGGGAGGTATATGATTTTCCACAAAACCGGTAGGGGAAGACGGGGTAAAAAGCGCATGGGCGGGTAAGAAGCCCACCCCAATTATCTCATGAAATAAAGAAAATTTCAGTCAAATTTGCCCATGAGACGAATGCTAGACATTAACGCTCGTCTCATGGGCAAAATGAGACTGAATTTGCTTCATTTCATGAGATAATTGCGGTGAATTTCTTACCCGCCCATGCGCTTTTTACCCCGTCTTCCCCTATAGTTCTGTGGTTTTTGAATAGCAGTGTCAATTTCTATCTGTACTGTTTGACCGGCGCCAAGTTCCGGGCAGAGTTCTTGAAGATCATTTTGGAAGTTTTCAAGTTGTGTCGTAGTAGAACCAAACCTGTCAGAAAGTACGAAGAAGGGAAATCCTTTTGAGTGATATTAATTGATTGTGATCGGTCACGTGATGGGTTCAATTAAGGTTATGACAGCGATGTCAAGGACGAGAAGAGATGGGTCACCGACTTTGGATGATTGATTTTTTTTGGACTTTCTCACAAACTGATTTTGGCCTATTTGTCTGTGTAATGTGGATTTGTTTTAATTACATGTGTAGAGAGTGGTCTTTTGACCTTTTATAAGGCAACCTTTTGACCTTTGAAGAGGTCAATGGTCATATAGATAAGACAATGTAAGCTTACCATACTGATCATACTTTATTTTGTAAACCAATAGAGTTGATTGCCTGTTGGTTAGAACCACGTATGCAAACTACACAATTCGCATGAAACGCGCATGCACATCAATCACACACATCAACAAGAATGTCGGTCAGTAGCTAAAGAACTTGGGTAAAGGTGAAGATCCCCGTCCCCTTCGATGTCCCGGTTCTTTTCGTTTTTTCAGTCTTCCTTTTCTTACTGGCAGATTGATCACTTCAACTTCTATCATTGGCTAACGTTAATTGTCATCCATTTACGTAATTAAACACATGCATTCAATAATAGTAGAAGATAAAGGCAAGACGGAAAAACGCAATGAACCAGGACTGTGACAAATGCTCCGCGGCTGTTGTGTGCATTGCACTACATAGGGGGGGGGTGTCTATTAGATAATGGCCTTTTTTTTATATATAGAGTTATATCTGTATTGTTGCAACTTCTGGACTTTCCTGGTGTTGCTCTGCCTCCGGGCATTGCCTCCAGGATCGTTCCCACCATCTTTATATATACTGATGTCCCATATGTGTCCGTTCCAGACCGGAGGACGTTAAACAGATTTTCATCATACTGGCCTTTATTATGACTGCGATTTATTATTCAGCAAAGATAATTAGCTCACAATGTTTATAAAATACTGGTAAATATTTGCTAAGAACGGCATGTCTGAAAATGGCGGGAGAGCCGAGAAATCGAAGGTGTGTGTGTGTGTGTGTGTGTGTGTGTGTGTGTGTGTGTGTGTGTGTGTGTGTGTGTGCGCGTGTGTGTGTGTGTGCGTGTGTGTGTGTGTGCGCGTGTGCGTGTGTGTGTGTGTGTGCAATGTGTGTGTGTGTGTGTGTGTGTGTGTGTGTGTGTGCGTGTGTGTGTGTGTGTGTGTGTGTACATCTTCACCTTAACCGAGAACTTGTTCCATCCTCGGCGACCCTTCTGTGTTCTAGCTACGCCAGTGGAGGAGCCAACTTCAGGTAGTATAGCTTAGTTGCCACCTAACGGAATGTGGAGTCATTTTGTTCAGGGGTTTATGGAATGTCGCGCGAGCGGACAGAAAACGGAAAACAGTCGTGGATGAAAACATAGTCCTAACCCCTAGAACAAGTACGTACACACATAGATACAGACAAAGAGACAGACAGACAGACAGACAGAGACACACACACACACACAACACACACACACACACACACACACACACACACACACACACACACACACACACACACACACACACACACCCTCCCCCCCCCCACACACACAATTGGACTAAAGTTTGCATTTGAACATGTGCTCACATGTGTGTTTATGCACATAATCGTGTGTGTTGTCCCGCCCCCGACCCCACCCCTACCCCCACCCCTCACCCTCTACCACCGTCCTTTACATGCACATTTATTTATGTTTGTTTATTTGTGTGTCTGTCTGCCTGTGTGTGTGCCTGTGTGTCAGTGTGTTTCGTTTAGAATAGGCCTCTACCTAAAATCTTCAACATTTACCGAGAACTATAGTTCGGAATCCTCGGCGACCCTTCTCTTTTATAGCTTTCCAGTGCGGCCAATGGGGTAGTAAGGAAGTTACCACCTGCGGAATAACCGAGTTTTCTTATAAGGCGGTTTTCTTATCATCCGAGTTTTGACAATAGATAAGAAAGAAGAAATTCAGTAAGGGATGAAAACATGCTTCCTACCCCCCCTAGAACAACGGGGTACACAAAAAGATACATGGGCGGGTAAGAAGCCCACCCCAATTATCTCATGAAATAAACAAAATTTCAGTCACACATTTGCCCATGATACGAATGCTAAACATTAACGCTCGTCTCATGGGCAAAATGACACACAAATTTGCACATTTCATGAGATAATTGGGGTGGGCTTCTTACCCGCCCATGCACTTTTTACCCCGTCTTCCCCCCCCAAAGCACCCTTTTTCTTATAAGCGAGTTCCTTTATAAGCGGATTCTGGCTGTATTTTTATTTGATTTATTTGATTGTATGCTCTCTGTCTGCCTGCCTGTCAGTGTGTTTCGTTTAGATTAGGTCTCTACCTACATTCTCAACATCGTCTGACGTCTCTCTTTGTCCTTAAAGTTACACGTTTCATGAGTTTGACGAAACAGATAACAACAGACACATTGCATGAGATGCTAGACAGTGACACAGACACACAAGAACACAGAGATAAGACAAGGCAGTAAGCGCATAAATACAACCCCTGTAGCTTACAAACAGATATAAACGCATGTGCTCTTGTTCACATTTCTGTGTACTATACATTATCTGTATTGGTAAAAATCCGGAACTTTACTGGTGTTGCACTGCCTCCGGGCATTGCCTCTAGGATCGTCCCCACCATCCTTATACTATCTACTAATGTCCCATATGTTGTCTGTTCCAGATCGGAGGACGTTAACCCGA
>CM065704.1:42498294-42505794 GCA_017654935.2 Phymorhynchus buccinoides
TAGCAAGTGTACGACCCATTAATCATTATTTGCCCCCGTGTGTGTGCTTCACATTCCAGCCCAGCAGTTCCAGTTTAACACAGGCAACGACTATCGTTATCACTACGTAGCAGACCAAGGTCTGGACATCCACGGTCACTCTTCAGTCACCTTTACGGTCAGTCCGTTAGTAAGGCAACGACTATCGTTATCACTACGTAGCAGACCAAGGTCTGGACATCCACGGTCACTCTTCGGTCACCTTTACGGTCAGTCCGTTAGTAAGGCAACGACTATCGGTATCACTACGTAGCAGACCAAGGTCTGGACATCCACGGTCACTCTTCAGTCACATTTACGGTCAGTCCGTTAGTAAGCAGCCGCAAAGTGAGAACTGCATCATCAAATCACATCAGATCAAAACATCTTTGTTATCTCTAAACAGAGACATTCCGCCCAGGTGCCATGATTATAGCATAGACATTAACATTAAGCATACAATAAACACATTGAACGGTTATAAAAGTGTTTCACCGCTGTCTGCCTGTGTGTGCTTGGCTGGCTGGCTATCTATCTATCTATCTATCTATCTATCTATCTATCTATCTACTATGAATGAAAAATCTCAGTGATTAGCTCAGCTCCATCCCTTAATCTGAAGCACTAAAGAGTTGGTGCATTTGTAATGCTGAAAAATTTACTTTCATAACACAGTGTTTGTGTCCAATGTCTTTATTTGTGAACCTCAGAAACAAACTCAGTTATCATTAAGTTTTTGAATTGTTGTGTGTTCTGAAAAGAAGAAAATAATAAGAAAATAGTAACATGTGCTGATTTACTTTCTCTTCCGATGGGGGAGAGGACAGTGCCCATACAGAGACAGCTGTTTCGACCTAATGAAGGTCTCCTCAGTCTGCATGATCGGCCTGTAATTTGACTGTCCAGTGGTTGTCAACTTGAGCAAGAAGACATTCTACAAGAGAATGGTGTCCTCGTTGCACCAAATTGAAAGTCCACTATAATAGCAAATCAGCACTAAAGTAAACCAGAAATAGTAATGAATGACGCTATCTATCTATCTTAATAAATAAATGCTACATCACAGTTTTTCCCATTTGTTGTTTGTCTATGAAGCTGCAATGGCTCCAACCCACCTGCGTGCGCATCTCGACCATTCCAACGGAAGTGTCGCCATCTTAGTCCTTATTTGTGTGTAAACAAAGTGAAAATGTTATCTAAATGTGTAAAGAAAACATCCAGATGTTATAAATACAGTTTAGATAAGTTTCGAATTGGAACAGCCAAATACGCAGCATCGATCTGGCATTTTTCAAAAAAAAGTAAGCACTAAGATGGCGCGGTCTCCCATAATATGGCGCTCCTTGTGGCCGGATATGACGACACGTGGGTACCAGCCATAGCGTTCGAAAGGAGGCATGTGAGAGGCTGCACGTGAATATTATGGTTAGGTTATCTAGGCCAGGTTTGAACATGAAGGTCGTTGGTCAAAGGTCAAGGTCACTGGAACAAAAAACTGCTGTCTGGTCTAGCATTGTCACGCTCTAACGCACCATGTGTTGTTTATGTGTAACCTATTCAGGATCACCAGGCTATGCCATTGTTGATTGGATGTTGATTTGCTTGTACACCATTCTATCCACCATAGTTTGCCGCGTTCATGGTTGGGTGAGGGGGCATCTGGGCTGACAATCTTGCGCTTCCTTTTTCAAGGAACAGAAGTTTCAGGGTTTGTTCCGCTAAATCCTTTTCTTCGTGCAAGGCTAGGCGGGGTTGTCATAGGTAGCTTTGGTTGGGAGTTGCGTCCCTTTACAGAAGAGTTGTCCAACTTCATTATCAAATAAATACAGCCTTGAAATATGTTTTGATATAAACACAGAAACAGTGATGCTTGGAAAGGATAAGCCATTGGGGGTTGTGTTACTCTCAGGTGCGGGCCTGTAACGACGCTCATTTGTGTTTATCGGCATCCAAGGACAGCAACCACGACACGTACGAGATTGTGATTGGTGGATGGGCCGACAGCCAATCAGTGATCAGAGACTGCAAGCAGTGCGCGCACATGGATGAGGTAAAGCTATGTTATAATGTTATTGTCAAACTATGGTATAATTGTATATACAATTTATACGTAAGGCAAGAAGAAGAAGAAGAAGAAGAAGAAAGAAAAGAAGAAGAAGAAGTAGAAGAAGAAGAAGAAGAAGAAGAAGAAGAAGAAGAAGAAGAAGAAGAAGAAGAAGAAGTAGAAGAAGAAGAAGAAGAAAGAAAAGAAGAAGAGGAGGAAGAAGAGGAGGAGGAATTCTACAATGACAACGACGACAATGACGATGATGATGACGACGATAACGATTATCCTGATGATGATGACGACGATACCGACGGCGATGACCGTGATGGTGATAACGATCGATGACGATGACGACGACAACTATGACTATGATGATGATGATAGACGATCATAATGATGATGACTAATGATGACGACAGTGAAGACTTTGATGATGATGACGATGGTGGTGATGATGACAACAACAACGATGATGACGACGGGAAAACAAACAACGATGACAAGGATGAGAAGAAGAAGTAGAAGAATAAGATGATGATGATGATGATGTCGACGACGACGATTCTTCTTCTTCTTCTTCTTCTTCTTCTTCTTCTTCTTCTTCTTCTTCTTCTTCTTCTTCTTCTTCTTCTTCTTCTTCTTCGTCTTCTTCTTCTTCTCATTATTGTTACTAGGCCAGGGCGCAGGATCATCCTCTCAGCTGCACTCAGCCCCACCCTTTCTGGCTGAGCTGGCAGGACGGGCACCTGAGGCTGGGTCAGGGGTCCACGGTGGGAGAGAACCAGATGCTGTCCTGGGAAGACCCCCAGCCTCACCCCGTCAACTATCTGGGGTTGGCCACTGGCTGGGGAGCTACTGGCGTGTGGAGCTTCAACATCAGTAAGATAATGCTAAGATAATAAGATAATGGGATAATGAGATAGCTAGAACCAGGTGCTGTCCTGGGAAGACCCCCAGCCTCACCCAGTCAACTATCTGGGGTTGGCCACTGGTTGGGGAGCTACTGGAGTGTGGAGCTTCAACATCAGTAAGATAATGCTAAGATAATAAGATAATGGGATAATGAGATAGCTAGAACCAGGTGCTGTCCTGGGAAGACCCCCAGCCTCACCCCGTCAACTATCTGGGGTTGGCCACTGGTTGGGGAGCTACTGGAGTGTGGAGCTTCAACATCAGTAAGATAATGCTAAGATAATAAGATAATGGGATAATGAGATAGCTAGAACCAGGTGCTGTCCTGGGAAGACCCCCAGCCTCACCCCGTCAACTATCTGGGGTTGGCCACTGGTTGGGGAGCTACTGGAGTGTGGAGCTTCAACATCAGTAAGATAATGCTAAGATAATAAGATAATGGGATAATGAGATAGCTAGAACCAGGTGCTGTCCTGGGAAGACCCCCAGCCTCACCCCGTCAACTATCTGGGGTTGGCCACTGGCTGGGGAGCTACTGGCGTGTGGAACTTCAACATCAGTAAGATAATGCTAAGATAATAAGATAATGGGATAATGAGATAGTTAGAACCAGGAGCTGTCCTGGGAAGACCCCCAGCCTCACCCCGTCAACTATCTGGGGTTGGCCACTGGCTGGGGAGCTACTGGCGTGTGGAGCTTCAACATCAGTAAGGTAATGCTAAGATAATAAGATAATGGGATGATGAGATAGCTAGAACCAGGTGCTGTCCTGGGAAGACCCCCAGCCTCACCCCGTCAACTATCTGGGGTTGGCCACTGGTTGGGGAGCTACTGGAGTGTGGAACTTCAACATCAGTAAGGTAATGCTAAGATAATAAGATAATGGGATGATGAGATAGCTAGAACCAGGTGCTGTCCTGGGAAGACCCCCAGCCTCACCCCGTCAACTATCTGGGGTTGGCCACTGGTGTGCTGTCCTGGGAAGACCCCCAGCCTCACCCTGTGGACCATCTGGGGTTGGCCACTGGCTGGGGAGCTACTGGAGTGTGGAACGTTAACATCAGTAAGATGATCAGATAATAGGATAACAAGATAATGTTGTTGTTGTTGTTGTTGTTGTCGTACCCTGGCTTAGAGACTCAAGGGATCATCCCAACAGCCGAAGCACTTGACGACTATGGCACAAAAATTCGCCAGCTAGGGATGAGAACATTTTGGACTGATGATGTTATGCTAGGAGCTTGTCACAGCTAAAGACAATCCTCGCATAACTATGCAGAACATAACAACATTTTGATGTAGCCTTGGTGTTCTAGCATATGTCAATAATGTTGGTCCGACGCAGACTAATGTAACAAGATAATGACCTATGATTAGAACCAGGTGCTCTCCTGGGAAGACCCCCAGCCTGACCCCGTCAACCATCTGGGGTTGGCTACAGGATGGGGAGCTACTGGAGTGTGGAACTTCAATATCAGTAAGATAATCAAGATATACGATAATAAGATAATCATCTTAAGATTATTTGATGGGAAGTCCCCCAGCCGCACCCTGTAAACTATTTGGTGCTGGCTACAGGGTGGGGAGCTACTGTAGTATGGACCTTAACCCTTTCACTGCCGAAGTCGCATTTTAGCACCACAGTAATTTAAAACGCCACTAAAAGGCATCGAATTGGGGTCTATTATCTAAAGACCCTATTGTCTTAGTTTTGGGAAGTAAGGGTAGACCTTATTTTGTATATGTCACAGGAGAATCCCCAATACTGCAGATTTTTTTGTTCTCTACCCAGGCCAATTTAATGGAAATGTTTTGCTGAAATATGACTGGCGGTGAAAGGGTTAAACACCAGTAAGATAACCAGATAATGAGATCACAAGATAATGAGATGATTAGAACCAGGGAGGACCCACATCCTTACCCTGTCACCTACCCTGGACAGGCCGACGGCTGGGGGGCTACTGTGGAGCTTCAACATTATTGAGATAATGCTAAGGTAACAGGATAGCAAGTTAATGAATTGATAATCTGCAGATGATATAAGCAAGACCCTTTATCCCAACAATTACCTAAGACTGGGCATGGCTGGGGCAGTACTGGACTGTGGAGCTTCAACGACATAAAGGTAAATGTTCAGATATAGGATAATTGGATAATGGGGTAATACATTAATAATCCGCAGATTATATCATAAGTAGACCATGAACTCATGGGACTTCTGACTGGACAGTACAGTTCTAGAGTGTTGAAGTTCGACATCAGTAAGATAATGAGATAATAGATAACAAGATAATGAGCTCCTGGTGATATCCTAGAAAGGCCCTAAACTCTACCTCAAGGACTCATTCTGACTTCTGAGTGATTCAGCACAGTGGTTCCTTTCTCTCCAACAGGTAACTACAGGCCAGGCGTGTTCTGGCTGGGGACTACAGACCTTCTGGTGGAAGGGGAATGGATCAGCCTGCCCCAGATAGAGGAGATCGAGTTTACCCACTGGGCCCCCGGTCAACCCTCCGGAGGGGTCTACAGGCACTGCGCCGCAATGGATAGTGTCAGGGATTTGAACTGGATCGATGCAGATTGCGAAATTCGCCGAAATTTCGTGTGCGAGCTACCTGCTTCTGAGCTGTAAGTTCATTAAAAGAGGACATTGCGAAATTCAAAAAATAAATCGTATGTGAGTTGCCTAGCTGCTTTTGACCTGCAGAAAATATTAACGAAAAAATATTAAGAAAGGAGGAAATTGTTGCACAGTTCGCCGAAATTTCGTGCGCGAAATGCCTGCCTTTGAGTTACAAAAGGAAAGATGACATTTAGAAAATTGCCATTTTTGCTAACGTATTGCCTGGTTCTGAGCTGGAAAAATGAATAAAAAGAGGAATTTGCAAAATTCCGTGTACGAATTGCCTGCTTTTGAGCTGTGAAACGAAAGGGGATGTTGCGAAATTTGCTTCCTGCATGTGCGAAAAGTGACAGCAAACATGAGGATGAAGTTGGGTTTGTTTCCCTTTGCCTCTTGCTCATGCTTGGCTAGGCGGGAGTGTCGAAAGCGATGTTTGGTGAAGGGGGGTTAATTAAAAGAGAGTTCTCTACCATAGTATATTTTCACTGTCTCCTCTCCTTGCCTCATTGTTTCAATGTTTGACAGCAAACATGTCAACAGATGCTAAACTAATCGTTGCAGTACTGCACACAGCATATTAAGCAGACAGAGAAACAACTAGAAATGCACTACCACAGTGATAACCCGGCAAGACCGACGCATAATGAACACAGTGACCGACGCGTGTGCGAACCTCAAAACCTGCCTGTGTAGCTCTTCTCTTCCCTCGTCCCCGCTTCCCCTTTCCACTGAACTTACACTGCAACTGATAGGATGGAGAAAAGAACAACCCCATCAACAACAACAAAAACCAACCAAACATAACTGTTATATTGGCCATACTTTTTTGTGTGTACATCCTCAAATTTGTGCATAGAAAAATGTCATTGAGAAAATGTCAGTCTGTCATGAAACTGAAAGAAGCAGCATTGAGGGTCGTAGTCTATGAAGAGGTTAGGATCATGATGAAACTGAAAGAAGCAGACTTTGAGATTGAGGGTCGTAAACATGATGAGGATAAGGTTAGGATCAGTCTAGGGTTGTTATGAAACTGAAAGAAGCAGACTTTGAGATTGAGGGTCGTAAACATGAAGAGGATAGGGTTAGGATCAGTCTAGGGTTGTTGTCATGGAACTGAAAAGGAAGCAGACTTTGAGAGACTTTGAGATTGAGGGTCGTAAACATGAGAGGATAGGGTTAGGATCAGTCTAGGGTTGTTGTCATGGAACTGAGGGAAGCAGACTTTGAGAGAGGGTCGTAAACATGAAGAGGATAGGGTTAGGATCAGTCTAGGGTTGTTGTCATGAAACTGAAAGAAGCAGACTTTGAGATTGAGGGTCGTAAACATGAAGAGGATAGGGTTAGAATCAGTCTAGGGTTGTTGTCATGAAACTGAAAGAAGCAGACTTTGAGATTGAGGGTCGTAAACATGAAGAGGAGGGTAGAGTTAGGATCAGTCTAGGGTTGTTGTCAGAACTGAAATAAGCAGACTTTGAGATTGAGGGTCGTAAACATGAAGAGGATAGGGTTAGGATCAGTCTAGGGTTGTTGTCATGAAACTGAAAGAAGCAGACTTTGAGATTGAGGGTCGTAAACATGAAGAGGATAGGGTTAGGATCAGTCTAGGGTTGTTGTCGTGTCGAACTGTTAGGAAAGAAGCAGACTTTGAGATTGAGGATCGTAAACATGAACGGGGTGTCTAAAGCGCAAGTTTGCCTTTTTTGGTCTCTGCCTACTCCTGGAAAACAGTCCGCATCAATCAAGGTGTTGCTAGCTAGCCCTGGCCCTGTAACCATGAGTTCGTCTTAGACATTCAAAACTGGGATTAGTATGTACATTAAGCTAAACAGACAATGTTTTGGGAGTTTAGTCTAATTTACATACTCTTCCCCGCGTTGACTGTCTCATTCGCACTCATGGC
>CM065704.1:42508294-42518294 GCA_017654935.2 Phymorhynchus buccinoides
GTCACTTCTATCGTCAGAAGTGGCGTCTGCGACATATCCTACCATGCCCATATGTATACGAATAAAAACAAACAAACAAACAAACAACCTCAAAATTACCTAATTCTGCTCCTTCCCACGGGAAGAAGAAAAGAAGTCAAAACTGTGATCTCGATTAAAAGAAAAGATTGGTCACTGCAGTCAGGAACATGATTAGGCCTTCACTTCAGATCATTCAGCACACTCTGTGGGACACGGACAAAGCATGAGTACACAGTTACATCGACCTGCTTTCTTTCAAATTATATTGACGTGATCTTACTTTTTGTTTTTTTAACTGGATTGGGTCCCATAATGCTTCACCGGGAAAAGAACGTCAAGATTTTGGTTGGCGTGTTGCCAACTTTATTGTCGGTGTCAGTTTTTAGGAAAGGCGAACTGCATCAACTTCGCGTGTTAGAAACTGACATCCTAGCTGGATGCTTCATTGGGATGCTAGTGAACGCTTCTAGATGGGATGTCACATTGCTGCACTTTCAGAATCCAAGATGGCAGACACCCAAATAGTGACCCACAACTTCACAGTTTGGGCATGTAACATAATCATGCAGTTAAAATTTTATAAAGACATAATGTATGAATACGATGATTAATTCAACGCAAAAACCTGAGTGCACGATATACCTTGAGTATGTAAAAATAAAAATAAAAACACAAAGATGGGACTTTGAAAGCCTAACAGCTATATTTTTTTCGAATGGCTTTGTGTTGTCAGTTTTGATGTTTGATAAGCCGTGTTCATATTATGAACGCTTGCAATTTGTTTTCACTCACTCATAATGAATGAGCCGGATCTGGCTCATGGCTTGCACAACCGTTTAGAACGAATGAGCCAGATCTGGCTCATGAGAGTTTTCAAGAGGTTTTGATTTATGGCGTGTAACCAGCTTTCAAGCGCCACGTTGTAACTTACTTTCAGTTTGCTTTGACCTTGCCTTTCTTAAAATCAACCAATCATTGCAGACTCTACTTTCAGGTTTGGCTGTAGGGGGGCTCAGAGGTAGTAATGTGACATTTTCCTTCTTTCTATGTATTAGCTGTTTCGGTCAATAGGAGACAAACGACGAAGGTACGAAATCTGATACTTTACGATTGCTTAGTGCATTGTGTTAGTAATTTCATTCCAGTCAGTCCATAACTTTTCATAGCTTTTTTGTGATGATCTGTTTTCGAACCTAGTGAAATGGCCAGTCCTGAACGGTTGAAAGGGGAAGCAACCGGCCAGTGCCGAGTGAGTCAACAACAAAAGAAGAGACTCTAGGCAAATAATGTCACTTCACAATCAAGTGTGTTCATACAGGATTCTCGTCAATTTTCAGAAGGTGATAATAAAATAACACACTGTATCAGTTCATTGAATTGTAGCTGGAATAATGCGTGGGTCCGAGCTTTTACAGAACATGGACTCCAGGAACAACTGCCAACGCCAGATGAGGCCCTGACAGCAGGCCATGTAGTCATGAGTGTGGCATGACAGATAATCCAGGATGCAGAATGAAAATTTGTCTAAGCCGCCAATACGATTGGTAGTTTTGTCTAATTTACATGTTACATCCCGGATTAGTTGTCTGCATTCATGACTACAGGACCAGATCGTGAAAACAATTTGTGTTGCAGCTTTAGGCACGTCAGCAGGTCAGAACCCATCTGCACATAATTTTACGAATGCCAGAAAATGTTCAGATGACAAACAGAGCATCATGGGCAATAACTGACCCGATTTGGACACACCATCAGCTGTGTGTGTGTACTTGTTGTTCCTGTCTGTCGTTTCCGACAATGACTGCCAGGTAGCAGATACTATTCTGGCGGGCTGGGCGAGAATTAGTTTGTAGTGAAGATGCCTTGCCCAGGGTACATCCCCACTCTCTCGGCCAAAGGGATTTGAGGACGAGAGTTGGCGTTGGGGAAGGTCCCCAAAGGCCAACCAATCCCTTTGGCTGCAGCATCAGAGCCGGTGCAAGGGCCCCCCTCGTTCGAGAGTCACAGTCTTCCACGAAAGACTAAGCTGTAGCATGATATTCAAATACTGTAGAATACTATTTATAGTACAGCTCTCATTTACTATTGGCCCTTTGTACTGGATAATGTCAACCAGTGATAAACGTCATTTGAGTTTGTGTACTACTACTAATACAAATGATGTATTTGTCAGTTTCTGAGAATGTGTCTTTGTATTTTGTGCTACAATCCCTGAACGAAAGAAGACCTGCTGGTTTACTATTATTATTGTTTTGCGTTTCCTTCACTTTAAGTTGCACGCATAACGACATTAGTATGCATGCCCAACAAGACCACTAATATTACACCTTTCTGCAATGAAAGCAGTGGATAAGCAAGAATGGCGCATTTATGAATCCTCTGATGCGTTTCCCACTCTTTCTCTCCTCCACGTCCTCTATATTCAATGGCAGCACAACCCTTTTTCCTACATGCAAATCTACACTGCATGGCATTGATGTCACCTAGCAACAAAAGCCAAATGTTAAGATCCAGGTTATAGAGATAGTTGGTTCTGACAAGCTGTAGTATTTGAAGGTATAATGTAGTGTCAAGATCGTTAGATCTCGACGTAGTTTAAAACGCCTAACTAACTCTCCAGACACACATAGACACAACAAGACAAAGCTTAAAGTGAACAAATAAATGGATTTTATTTACATGAAAAAACAACCCAATGAAGTATAAGGTTGTTCAAAATGTTCAATCCAATATAGGAACTTGCACAGCTGTTTCCAATTCAAAGGATCAAAGAAGACCATCAAATCAATACAACCCCCCAAACCACATCTGAATTCCGCCAAGACACGACTCTTGTGTAGAACAACAGTAATGCTTCAATATTGAACTAGCCCAAGACACGACTCTTGTGTAGAACAACAGTAATGCTTCAATATTGAACTAGCCCAAGACACAACTCTTGTGTAGAACAACAGTAATGCTTCAATATTGAACTAGCCCAAGACACGACTCTTGTGTAGAACAACAGTAATGCTTTAATATTGAACTAGCCCAAGACACGACTCTTGTGTACAACAACAGTAATGCTTTAATATTGAACTAGCCCAAGACACGACTCTTGTGTAGAACAACAGTAATGCTTCAATATTGAACTAGCCCAAGACACAACTCTTGTGTAGAACAACAGTAATGCTTCAATATTGAACTAGCCCAAGACACGACTCTTGTGTAGAACAACAGTAATGCTTTAATATTGAACTAGCCCAAGACACGACTCTTGTGTAGAACAACAGTAATGCTTCAATATTGAACTAGCCCAAGACACGACTCTTGTGTAGAACAACAGTAATGCTTTAATATTGAACTAGCCCAAGACACGACTCTTGTGTAGAACAACAGTAATGCTTTAATATTGAACTAGCCCAAGACACGACTCTTGTGTAGAACACCAGTAATGCTTTAATATTGAACTAGCCCAAGACACGAAACGTTTCATCCACATCTGTCCATGTCTAGGGCTTGCTCATAAATACCAAAACGGGAAATAGGTGGCCTTTGCATCATCCTACGGTGAGGCAGTGGCAACAACTATTAACATTAATAAGTTGTCAGGGGAACGGGAACTGTTATACAAGGGGCTACTTTTGCGACACCCTACGGCGAGGCAGCGGTGACTCCTGAAGTTAACCAAGAGACTAACAAACGGATCCAACATCCATCAATTAAAAAACTATGGTAGTTAAAACCGTAACAATAATTGCAGAATAAACCACTCACACTTTCATCCTTTTTATATATATTCACACCACATTCATACAACTAGCAACAGTGCATTCATTTGAAGTGTCGCTGTCAAAACATAATAATAATAATATAAGAATCAGCATTCAACTCAACACAAATTCTGAAGAATGAAGACCGACGACTACAGACTGAAGAATAAAGACTGGCGATTAGATACTGAAGACTGTTCCTTTGAATTGATTCACGCCAGAAGTGTTGCATCACGAGCAGCACTAACCATTCACTTAGGTTGCATTTAGTTGATGAAGTAACCAAACCAATCTATACCTAACAGCACTAATGTATCACTGATGCATAAACGCACGCGCTGGATACATGTATCAGTTGAGTACTATGAAGACATTCAATAACATAAAACAGCTGTAATACAGCTCATGGGCGGATCTGAGGGGGTTTCCAGGGTTTCCGGACCCCCCTTTACCCCAAGCATATACCGTATACAAGGGTAAAATATAAGAAAATTGTTCCATTTTTGCTTTAATAAGCACTGAATTGTAAAATGTTCCGGGGGCACCCTGAACCCCCCGCAGAACTCCCTCCCCTTACGAACCATTTGGTCCGCCCCTGCAGCTGGCACACAGGACGCAGCACACAGGGCTGCACTGCTGAGGTGATATGCTGTCGAACGATGGAGGGCCCAGGCTCCACAGGCACAAGATGGCCCCTGCCACAAAGACCCGCCTTGGCGTCCCAACAGAGGGAGATTGACTGCAGCAGCGTTACTGGGACCTGACACCTACAGGCAAGAGGTAAACGAACCCCTGAAACCAAAACTGATGAGTTTTTGCAAGAAACACGTCGAGATCACCAGGAAAACACCCTTTACAGAGTTCGCAACACTCACTTAGCTCTGGTTTCCTAGAAATCAAACAATCAAATCAACAATTCATCCTTGGCGAAGGTGCTGGAAGTCAAATTCTTTCAGTGAAAGAGTTTAGACCAAATCGTTTGCACGAAATTTCCGCAATACAAGCCTTTTTATTTATTTATTTATTTTAAATTTATACAGTTTACCAAAAGGAATTTCGGTCACAACAAAGGAAATAGCTCCAGTTTTTTTGTACTGCACTGTAAAGAAGAAAAAGCTTCAACCACAATGAGTGGCACCCACTCCATCCAAAATGGCTTCTCTCTCCGGCATCTCCGCCAAGGAGGAATCGCCGTTTTGACGGTTTGATTTATAGGAAACCAGAGCAAAGTGAGTGTTCCCATCCTTGAAAAGGCTGTCTTTCTGGTTATCTTGACATGTTTCTTGCACAAACTCATCCGTCAGGGTCCACCTTTAATAATTGAATTGACGTGACAGAGAAGAGACTAGCAGGCACAGTTAGACGAAAGAATGAACGATAGTTTAAGCCAAGCCACGTGCAACTTACAGTTGAATTACTGCTATAATCCCTCCTGGTACGATATCAGTAACTAGGTGGTAACTTACGAATTACGTAACAGGTCTTGTAATCCGTACCTTTTGAAGACACAAAATCTTACTATTATTAAGCCAAAAGTATAAACCTTATCTTTTTCATTATGCCATACAATTATAGCCCTTCGCCAGCATTATTCATGTTGAAAATGTTATAGCTGTTGGATTATTTGCTCTTGAGATAAATATATATATATCCTTAGGAGGTACTATAACAATAAGTGTTGCATACTGAATAAAATGTTAAATAAAAAGAAACAAACAAACAGAAAGAGATTGCCACAAACTTATACTTTTTAACCAACCTTAGTCTCGCGAAGGACAAAATAGACACGAAACAGTACTGAATGAAATATCGAGTGAAAAAGAAAATACTGAATGAAACATCGAGTATAACAAGAAAGGAAGGCTGTTTTAAACAGGCAGCGACACACACTGATCAATTCAACAATGACATTGCCTCTCTCTCTCTCTCTCTCTCTCTCTCTCTCTCTCTCTCTCTCTCTCTCTCTCTCTCTCTCTCTCTCTAAGTTCCTCGCTCCCTATTTGATGGATGTTACGTTTGTGATGACAAAAGCTATGCGGGCGTGCGATGTTTGCCGTAAGAAGAAGGAATGACATAAATCACTTGCAAGAAAAGAAAGAAGAGATGTTGACGTCCAAAAAATCCATTTTAATGTGAAGCTAAAGCCGTAAATTACGCACAACCCTATTCTGTTAGCATATAACGCGCGCGCGCACGCACGCACGCACGCACGCACACGCACACACACACACACACACACACACACACACACACATATATATATATAACTTTGTGCTAACTTTGTGCTGGTTTGCTTTTATTATGGATTTTCGATTTGATGCAAAGAAGACACCATTCTGTTGTAGAATGTCTTTTTTGCTCAGGTTGGCATCCACTTGACAGTCAAATTGCAGGCCGATCATGCAAACTGATGAGACCTTCTCTTAGGTCGAAACAGCTGTCTTGCATAAGGCACTGTCCCTCCCCCATTGGGAGAAAAAGTAAATCAGAACAAATTATATAGTTTATATAATTTTTTGTTTGTTTTGAACACGGAACATTACTCAAAATTAACGTTAACTGGTTTTGTTTCTGAGGTTCACAAATAAAGACACTGGACACAGAAGTTTTATCAAAGCACACACATGTATATATGTGTGCTTTGATAAAGCCTTTCTGAGTCCAATGTCTTTATTTGTGAACCTCAGAAACAAAACCAGTTAACGTTAACTTTGAGTGCTTTGATAAAACTTTTCTGTGTCCAATGTCTTTATTTGTGAACCTCAGAAACAAAACCAGTTAACGTTAACTTTGAGTAATGTTTCGTGTTCAAAAAAAAAAAAAAAAAAAAAAAAAATGTTTTCATATAAATTGTGCTGATTTACTTTATATATATATATATATATATAAGCTATCCACAAAAAGTTAAGGATCACTTGCAAACTAATTCATAACTTTCCAAATAAGAAAGCCAATGCGTTGAATTTTGGCCAACATTTAATTCAATGCTTTAGTGATAACGATACACAATTGCCTTCAATTTCGAGCAATCGTTTGGTCTGTACATTTGATCAAAGTGGGTACGTATCGAAATTTGATTTCCCAAAGTCATTGAAATCACAAGACAGGGCATTCTGATGCTCCCAAAAGTTCAGTAATGCGTGTATCCGCCATGGCTGTTCTGGCACTCGACGCAGCGAGTCCTCATGGAGTTGACCAGGGTGGTGAAGATCCTCTGTGGAAGCGCCTGCCACTCAGCCTGCAGCATCTGGTAGAGGTGTTGGGCATCCCTGGGAGGGGGGTGGTTGCTCCTCACTTTGCGATCCAGCTCATCCCAGAGGTTCTCAATCGGGTTGAGGACGGGACTGCATGCTGGCCACTCCATTCTGTTGACTCCAGACTGCTGCAGGAAGTCGTTGACCACCCTTGCCCTGTGGGGGCGAGCGTTGTCATCCTGGTAGACAGCCGGCGGTCCCATCTGCTGCAGTGTAGGCACAGCCAGCGGTCGAAGGATCTCATCCCGGTATCGGAGGCCAGTCAGGTTACCCTGTACATGATACAAGGGTGTTCTGTGGTGAAGGCTGAAGGCCCCCCAGACCATTACAGAACCTCCACCAAAGGCCACCTTTTCTTGGACAGTGGCGTCAATAAAGCGTTCCCCTGGGCGCCTCCAGACCCTCAGTCGGCCGTCGTTGTGGTTCAGGGTGAAGCGTGATTCATCACTGAACAGGACCTGGGACCATTGCTGACGTGTCCACCTCACGTGACGTCTGCAGAAGGCGCGGCGTGCTGCCCTATGGGCTGGAGTTAAGCGTGGCCGTACAGCTGGGCGACGAGAACGGAGGTTAAACCCATGAAGGCGGTTCCGTATGGTCTGCTGGCTGATGTTGATGTTAGTAGCCACCCTCAGCTGCCTTCGAATGATGCTGGAAGAGGCTGTTCTTGTCTGCAGGGCTTGTCGTTCAATGAGACGATCTTCACGTGGAGTTGTCTTCTTCGGTCGACCAGATCTGCGTCTTTCATGGACCCTCCCAGTGGCTGTGAAGCGTTGAATCAGTCTGACAATGACCGAGATGGACACCTGAAGTCGCCTGGCCACTTCTCGCTTGGGAACACCATCTTGGAACCATGCAACAGCTCGTCCCCTATCCAACTCGCTCAATTTTCGTCGTGGAGGCATTGTCAAATCAGGCCTAATACTGGTGGTATGTCTTCTTATAAAGCCAAGCAAGAGACAGCATCTCACACATAAACAGCAGTGCTTGCACGTGCATAATGGTTTTTCCATCTGGCTTGTGCAATGTGTTCATGCAGAACGATCCAAAACAAGGTCCTTTTTCGCAAGTTTCCGCTTTTTCTTTTGCTGCCAAGCTCAGTAATAGAGAATCACGTGCAATGTTTCCACTAACACAACATCGCCCACTTACAGCTGAACAAGAATTCATAACAATTTGGCTTGACTGAGAAAAAAAGAACAGGAGCGAACGGAGTTTATTGCGCACCTGTTTTCTCATAGTGATCCTTAACTTTTTGTGAGTAGTATATATATATATATATATATATATATAAACGTACAAGAATTGAAGAAGAAAAAACAACCACACCATAAACTTTCCTCTTATATATATATAGTTTGCTTGAAAAAAACTAGTTTTGTGTCCAATATTTAAGTTTGTGAGCCTAAGAAAGAAACTGAATAACTTTAATTTTAACTTTACAATTTATTCTGTGTTCTGAAAAGAATTTAAAAAAAATAAAAAATAATAATAATAATGTGCTGATTTACTTTTTCTCCCAATGGGGGAGATAGACAATGCCTATGCAAAGACAGCTGTTTCGTCTTTGAGAAAGACTCTTCAGTCTGCATATCGGCCTGCAAAGTATGTCCACAGTGAACATTCAAACTGAGCTAGAAGACTTTCTACAAGAGAAAGGTTGTCCTCTTTGCACCAGATTGAAAGTCCACAATAAAAGCAAACCAGCACTTAATTAAAAAGAAATGGTAACAATCTTGTGTAAAATAACAAAAATAATAATGTTCTAAAGTTACAATCCCTCGAAGAGAGTAGAAGAGATGGGATGCCATGTTGGTGGATCCAGTGAAGGATTCAATAAGGGAGGTCATAGAAATCGTAGTAAACACCAACATACACATACATATATATATATATATATATATATATATATATATATATATATATATATATATATATATATATATATCTGAAGAATTGGCAAAAACATATTGCTTGGGACATTGTCGTACAGGTTCATATGAAACTTTGATAATTTTTTTCATTTTATTTGTGGTAACAATTTGAATTTGAAAAAAGCATAGCAAATATGAGAGAGGCCCGTGAATTCTTTTGAGTAGCATACTTGGAATTAAGCCCTGACTGGCGTTCTCCTGTTCCGAGTATGCTCGGAATTCGTCCGGAATGAGTTAAGTGTCTCATTCACGACTTATATCTTCATCATCATAAATGGACTACTGTCCGTAACAATGTTCACATAGCGTAATTTAAAAAAAAAAGTCCTACGTGATCACAAATTTCACAACACTTAGTTTCAGTATTTGGAAAGTCGGTACGTTTGAAGAACGACGTGTGTCGCTGAGTGCAGTGACAAGCCCTCCGCCGCATTTCGTAGGATAAAAGACAGTAGGTACCATTAGTCTTCACTATTCTGTTTGTAATAGTACCTTCTGGCTTTAACCCGACGAATTCCCCTCACCCGCAATTCAAGGCTATAACCCAAGGTCAAGGTCAACAAGGTTATAGGTAGCCGACAGGATTATGATACACCATTGATAAAAAATGTGAAGTGTTTCTGTGCTGCAGTTCACAAGAAGCGGCTATGCTGTATTTGATTTACCCCCCCCCCCCCCCCCCCCCTCGTAATTTCGCATAGGAAAGCTTCACCGAATTGCAACATTCCACAAAGAAGTAGTTTAGCACACACACACCCTCATGTTTTCCAAAGTATGGTTTTCACTGCAGTCGTTGCGTGATGCTGCTAAAAATAATATTGCAGTCGTTGCGTGATGCTGCTAAAAATAATATACATATAATTCTTGGAGTCTATGCCAAGCAGTGTTCAGTCTATGGCCAACGGATTTTGGACGAGCACACAATGATACACACATAAAATAAGTCGTGTATGTATAGGTATGTTTATTGTTGGTTTCATTGCATGTAGCAGCATCAGCAAATAAATGAAACAGGAAAGTTCACTTGAACGTGTTGTTC
>CM065704.1:42525794-42560794 GCA_017654935.2 Phymorhynchus buccinoides
TTCTAGTCTAGTGTTATTTTGAATTTATGTACCTTGACCCTGGTTCTATGGGCTAATGGTCTAAAGGAATTAAAACTTTGTTCAATTGTTCAATTGTTCGTTCTCTCTCTCTCTCTCTCTCTCTCTCTCTCTCTCTCTCTCTCTCTCTCTCTCTCTCTCTCTCTCTCTCCCTCCCTCTCCCTCTCCCTCCTTCCTCTTCAATAGCTCCTTACTCCTGCAGTTCCAGACACATGGATTGGTGCTGTTACTGTTTATAATCTTTAGAACAAAGTGTCATGGCTGCGTGCAGACGCAAAGCGAGAGCTGCTTAATATTTTCAGGGAAAGTTTGTCTGTCTGTTTCTTGCTTGCTGGCTGACTATTTATCTCTCTATGTTAACACGTAGTGTTTGAACGGAGGCACCTAGGAGGCTGCACTGTTGTATGCAGATAGGTACTTAGTATATCTAGATTAAGTTCGAAGATAGAGGTTATTGGTAAAAGGTCAAGGTCACTGGAGTCGAAAATGCTACCGCGCGGCTGCTGTAATCTAGCGTGTTCACGTTCTGTATTGTTGATTCTTTTGAACAATGTGATAGTTGTGCACAGGATCAATGTCCAGTCCTGGCTGGGATGGTGAGACATGTTACTACTTTTTTTCAAACATCCGGGCTGATATGACTATTCCTGTTGGCCACGTGGTGATGGTGAGCACGTACTACATTCCTAGCAAAGGGGAATTCTCTGTGACATTATTTGCAGGTCACATCACTAAAGCAACAAAAATTGGCAGAATCTACGTTACTCGCTCAAGAAGACGCCCTGCACCAGAGCTGTTGGACATCCCTGCCAGAGTACTGTGTGTTTTCTTTTGGGCCCGTGTGGAAGAACCAGCCTTAGGCTTTAATCTCAGTTTCTCCTTTCACCCTAGTTCTTCTCGTCCCCAGCAGAATCGTGAAGGTGTGTGGAATTGCTCGATGTTTCAGAAACCACTTCTGGACCATCACTTCATGTGTAACAAACAGGTAGACTGCATTGGGAAGGAGGACGAGGAACGTTGTCCTTACACCACTGATGCCTGTGGTGGTGTGGGGCGAATTTCCGTTCTTGGTAGCTGTTATATCCTTTTGAACATAAGAAGAAGAAAGATGTTCGCTTCATATTACCCTATAAAAGCTCACTCATTTTTGGAAGCCAAAGAGGTCTGTCGACAACAGGGAGCTCAGCTAAGCAGTCTGAACACTCCTCAAGAAATAGAAACCCTATTTCAAGTTTTGAAATCAGAGAATGTAGGCAAATTCGGCATTGGGATTCACCCCATCGAAACCTCTGCACCTTACTTGTAAGAAAATATCAACTTGAATTTTTAGCATGAAAACAAAACCCACAAGGTTTTGACAAGTATAGCAATATGCCATTTGCTGTTTTTGTCCCCCATCTGCAATTCTTAGCTTCATCCTGCATTCGTAATCTCCCCCTCTCTTCTGTTAGTCCTACTTCATTCTAGATCAGCAGCAGTCGCTTATTTTTGTTTTTGCATAAATTACGTAGTTATCTCAAATCTTTATATATGTGTATGATCAGTTGTTTGCCACCACACTAATGGAGATGAAATGTATGTAGATGCACATTTTATTTTTATTTGTGTTATTTATTTATTTTATTTATTTATTTTTTATTTCATGCGTACATATTTACTAATTATTACTATTTCATTGTTTGTTTATGTTTCTTTATAGTTTGTTCGTTTATTGTGTATTTTACCTGTCATAATATCGTGTTTAAAAAAACAACTCATTGATTCTGTCAGCGCACTGTCCTCTTTCTGCGCATTTGTAATTTCCGATATTGTGAATAACATTTTTTTTTAAACGTTACACTACTTACAATTTCAAAGATGTTTTGAGTATTATATCAACACAATTGTAGTGAAAATATCATGACTGAAGCACACAGGAAGACAGTCTCCTAGGCCTAGTTGTAGACTTACGGAATTGGTTTTCTGCTGCGCATATTTTTCAAGTCAGTTCGTCATTGTTGGTTTTTCTAACGAAAAATAAGAAGAGGCAAAGACGCAGTTTGACACCCCTCTCCCCCTGATGTTAATTGCTTTCAATTTCAAAGTGTGTCTCAGTGTTATAAAACTAACTCTAACCTGACACAAAACCTATTAGGCCGTGAGCCAGATAACGAAAATTAAATCCTATAGGACATTGAAAGAGCTTCTAAGTTAGCATCATGCTAAGTCTCATGCTATCTCGACATGAATACCGTCCCTGGATCATAACAACCACAAATCAGGATGTTTGCTCTCAATCATCCTCTGTGTGAGCTGTCAGGGGCGTCTTAAAGTTACGTACATGCTGATACTTGAACCCCGTCATCCAAGACACAAATCATCTGGGACGATATATGGTTCAATTTCTACAATCGTTTCTTACTTCATCTTTGCTAATATTACTTTTTTCTTCTTTTCAAACAAAATTATTCACATTTTGATGGTTGAATTGCAAACAGACTACTCTTATTACCAGTTAAATGCCAAATGGTGCTGCGAACATTCTCTTTTGCCGGTATAGTATCTTTTTGCGTTTTACTGGGAAATGTGATAGTCCTTTTGGTATTCAACTTTCAATATTATATTTTGTGCTTAATAAATATCAATTGAACATGGGGTAAGAAAAGCACAAACTGCCAGCCATCACATGGTTTTACGATGCCATAAACCTGACAAATGTCACCTTTCATTTTTTGTTCTCCCGGATGGGGTGTTTTCTTAGTTTGTTTAGGTTTGTTTTTAATTCTAAGCATAAGACATTCACTAATCCTGCCACACAATTCTAAAACAATCAGTTATATTCCTTTAGGGTTAATTGTGCTCTGGCTGATGGGATTCGAGTATCTGTACCTGCATTTACTGAAGATGGCTATGTTGCAAAGGCAAGAAATTGAAATTATGTGTTTGCCAAAAGATAGCTGGAAGCCCTTTAAGAGGTAGCATCATGCCTGATGCATGAACATCTATATGACTGCCCTTCATCACCCGTAGTATTTCACTGTATTAACCTTACTACAGTTACTACTGTTAATATGTGGAAGCCCTTTAAGAGGTCATCATGCCTAATGCATGGACATCAATATGACTGCCCTTCATCACCCATTGTATTTCACAGTATGAACCTTATTAGAGTTACTACTGTTAAAATCTGCAGATTGAACCCTGCAAAACCACAATAGAAATAAAAAAAAGAACCGTTGAACACTTTGTCTACATCATTATTTTTAAAAAAGACACAGGCCAGGTTAAGAAATAATGCTATTGATTGACACACATTTTAATACACACATGGAAACTACAGCTGTAGTTATTTCAGGTAGTTGCATAGTCGTATAGTGACAAACATAGAAAAGCATTTTGACATTTGCAGTCAGCTACAAATACATTATATTACCGTTTGGGGAATACGTACATTTTACAGTTCTAAAAAGAAGATTTGTGAAGTTTGTGACCAAATCAACAGAAGCAGAAAGTGATATCTCAGGGACAAATTTGCAGTGTGTGTCTAGTAAAAGGCAGTACAACTCTTGAACTCTGAGACGAGATCGTTGTCAGGCTTTTGCCTGAGAGTTGGTGGATAGTACCTAACTATTTTCTGTTTGACATCGACCTACCATTCAGCTAGTAGTGCAGAGAAGATATATCTTGTGTACTCTTACACTTAGCTTCTTAGAGCTGGAGACTGCTTTATGCAGAGCAACCATGGAGAGAATTTCGGTGTTGCCCTTAGCATCTCTTCAAAGAAAACCACTGTCACCCATATATGCTGGGGCGAATTTTGTATACAGAAGAAACACCTTCTGGATTTGGGGCAACGTGCATCCTTCATGAGCTGGACGTTCAATATGTCACAAATGATGTCAGAACTGTCCATTCTGTGAATCCCACAATGCAAATATTGAACACCCATCAAAATACATGCATAGTTGTAAGATGCTCGTTTGACTTGGATAGAATTCCAGTGGATCTTTGGGCATGTAGCCTTATCCTCACCAATTTAATCATTTGGTTCACTTGAAAGTTCTGGTAGCATTTTCTAAAATGACCGTGAACATGGGAGAAGTGTGCTAGAGGAAACGGAGAGCGAATCTTGGACTGATTCTTCCATATTGCACAACAAATGCCTGATTTGTTGTGCCCTTGCATTTATTAATGTTTGTGTCAATTAATGTCGTTATTTTTTGTGGTCTTCAAAATGAATGATGTAGACAAACTGTCTAGTCATCTTGCTTTTGTTGCCTTATTGCACAAACAGCTTTAAATTTACATCCATCCGGGTATTATCTTTCTACCAACTAAAAGTATGGGTAATAAACAATTTTGTATGTGCACAGATGGTTTTAGAAGATCATTACTGACTTGTATTTCTCTGAGGGCAATTGATGATCTGTGTGTTTCTGTTACTAGGAGACATTTCCATGTCACACTAACATGACTATAGTGTTATCTATTTTTTAGTACTTTCTGACAAATATCAATAATGTACAAACCATAATCTTGGTGGCAGTCTCTCTTCTGTACATCTTGCATTGTTCTCCTATTTTGTCGATTGCTCAGATAGTCTCCTTTCATATGAGTCCAGATACGTCATGCTGCCTTTAAGTGTCCAACTAAGAAATAGCGAGATACAAGGATGTCTGGAGAAAATATTTATAGGGGTTTCGAAAACCAAAAGCAGGACAATGGACCAGTAAGGAAGAAAGATAGTAGATTACAGTAAGTGAAGGATAAAGGCTGAGTCAACGAGGCCTACAGATTAGAGGAAGCAACAAGCACAGAACTTCCAGAAGTTGGGGATCTATTTGCACAAAAGAGTCCCTGGTATCCCATGGGATAGCATAGCATTATGAAATAATTAGTTTTGGCATCAGTTTTCAGATGCAAAACTACGTTTTGTGCCTTGGACTTCTTGACGCACATCATTTCGGAGTACCATAAGTTTGTGCCCTTGCCACATCCACACCCAGAGAATGATCAAAGACAAACATCCTGCTTTTGATAGCTTAGAGGCTAGGCTTTCGTGTGGTGTATGTTTCATAAAATCCGCAGGTGGGTGCAGGGGGTATAGGGTGGCTTACGGTCGCAGAAATTCAGAAGCTAACAATAGGTAGAAAGGTCATTCTAAAGCAAAAAAAGTAACTATGTGTTAGCTTCGGAGTCACTGCTTGGCATTTACAATAGTTTCCTCCCTTATACCACAGTAGGGAAAATTAAAGATTAAAAAACCCAGTTCTGACGGTTCGCGATGACGGCTGTAGTACCGGACCATAGTTGTAACAATGGTGACTGACAAACGAACAGGCTACAAGTCACAAGGTCGCCAGCAGCCGTCAGCGCTCCCATAGGTGTGAAAGTGTAATAGACTTGTTAGCCTGTCATCCGGGGAACAAAAAACAGGGGAATCTATCACTAATTGCAACATAAGGTTTCTTTGCAGCATCTTACACCGCATGACTCCTACTATAAGTATGCAGAGTTACAAAGTTGAGGGAGCTCAGAGAGTTATGTAATTAGTCAATTAGTGACGTCAGACACCTAAAAAAAAGGATACAACTGTGAAGTATACTTCGTAAATGTATAATGTAGCATCTCATTGTAAAGCTCTCAACGAGGGAAGTCGAGAACAAATACAAACAAGCGCATATTATGTGTTTGTTAGTTATAAATCAACATTAATATGAATATGTATCATGCAATAACAATCATAATTATCAAAGTGGCCATAGAGGTAAATTGTGAAGCATGTACCCTAAGTACACAGCAACTTCACATAATGCACCCACTTCCAACATCTCAAGTTATTCTGTGCAGCAATGACTGCCTCTGGTCATTGCATGGGAGATCATTCTACAGGCTTCCCTTTGTCAAGATAAGAGAAGGCATAATTCAGTTATTTTTTCACGCTTGGTTGAGAAAGAAAGAGAAAGAGAGAGAGAGAGAGAGAGAGAGAGAGAGAGAGAGAGAGAGAGAGAGAGAGAGAGAGAGAGAGAGAGAGAGAGAGAGAGAGAGAGAGAGAGAGAAGGGGTGAGGGGCACTTCACTTGTTGCCTAAACTAAGCGACACGTCTGGCTAATACTTACACCACATGACCCTTCAGCTTTGAATACTATATCACTCACAACATGTGATTAAGATTATGTGCAGTAGTGCAAAAGATAGGCCTATGCAAGACAGAAAAATGGATACACATACAGACTCTTTGATGGATGTGATGATATATTTATTTCATGTTCTTTTTGGTTCTTACCATAAAGTTAAGCATAGGAGCGCAACCCCCCCAAAGAAAAAGAAATAAAAGAATTAAATAACTTTTGAGAAATTTGTGATCAGCAGATGGTGTTTTTTTTCAACCCAGACTGACTGTCAGTTGACGGAGTTACAGTTTCACAACAGAAACCCCCTCAAGTGACAGTAGCAGTAGCTGGTCGAAAATTTCCCAAAGCAATTTTTTTTTCCTTTTCCCTTCTTTTCATTTTTTGCATTGTTTTTATTTTTGTCGTTTTGTTTTTTGTTTGTTTGTTTACGTTTGGACTCGAAAAAGAACATCAACATTTTGGAGTTGGATAGTATCTTTACTCATCTTTATTTCACACCTTTGTCAATTCAATGGAATCTCTGAGGTTAACATAATTATCTCTGCAGAATATTCAGAAGCACGTTTGTTCACAAAAGGTACCACTTCAGTTCACTGTCTGAGTATTAACAGGTTATCACATTTTTACAGCTACAGCGACATGTGGAAACATACAGATGACAGTGTTGCTTATTACATGACGGCAGTTTCGCCTGGACATTGTGGGATGCAATGCATGGTATTACACAGAGAACTGTTGAGAAAGTCTGAGTGTGATATTAAATTAACAAATCCATTTTTGTGTGAGTTGCCTACAAGCACCGCGTTCATGGCAGGATCTCGTACAATGAGGCTCAAACTCCAGCCATCCGTCTTTTCTCAACATGAAAGGTTCAATATTTCCTTCTGTGCCTGCCCCTCAGGTCATGTCACACATATATTTCTGGCCTGTGATGTTGTCAGTTCTTGCTGGAAGCAGGTAAAATTGTCCTGTATAGCAGAGCTGACCCCTCTGCCCCCTTCCTTCCTGTGTCAGGACAATGTGGACCTGGTTCCCTACACCTTGGTGTGTGACCATCAGTCTGACTGCTATGACAACAGCGATGAACAGTTCTGCCAGTTTAAACCTTGTGACCATGCAGATTTATTTGAATGCAAAAACAAACAGGTGAGTAATTCTCTTTTTGAGGTAACAGAACTGTCTGCAACAGTATAAATTATAAGTTGTTAAGTTTCATTGCGCTTCCCCAGTCCCGCTGAGTGGATGACCTTAAACAGGCTCTGTCAACTTACATATCAAGATCAAGACGAAACGAAAACTGCTACTTACTTTCCTTTACAAGACTGAAAATTGTGTGACCAATACGTCTGCAAAATGTTATTTACATAAACAAGGTGTTTTTTAGGCTCTTTCTTTCACCATTATATTCCAGACCCTAATTGGTCTACAAATTAAGCATAGTATCTTGTCGGCTTAGTTGACTGTGTTCCATATTATGGGAATCTCAGCTAAGTGCAGATAGAAGTCGGATTGGAAATGGGGTGGCTGTTGGAGGAAAAGCTCATCCATAATTTATAGCCTCAGTTATCGCACTACATAGAGTGACGCTAAAGGAATCCAGACATCTTGTGATTGCAGACTTCAACAGCCACTCTACAAGCTGGGGTTATAAAAAAAATCATTCACGTGGTGACAAAATGTAGAACTGGATGACAGAACACAAGTTTACCCTTGCCAACCAGCATGAAGACAAACCTAGACGCTAATTTAGAGCATGGAAAAGTAACTCAACTCTAACTGACTGTGGCAACAGAAGACATTCATCCAGAACTGTTGGCGCCAAGCTGGGAGGGAGTGACCACCTGCCAGTCATCATCAGTATCTGCACCATAGGATGCACTGACCACGGTATGGGTTCAAGCTGGAATTTTAAGCAAGCTAACTGGACCCTCTTCAAAGAAAAGGCTGATGTAGCAAGCAAGGAAGTGGATGGCCCCAACCACCTCAACAGAAATGTCCAGTTCTTCACAGATGCAATCTTACAGGCAGCAAAGCAATACATCCTGAGGGGAAAACGAAGACACTTCAGGTCATATTGGAATTACACTCTGGAAAAGCTTCTTTCTTTTTTTACACAGCCAGAGAAGCCATGGAGCAGAACACCATGCCAGAGAACACCCGGACACACATCAACGTCAAGGAAACCTTCAACCAGCAGAAAAATACAGAGATCCAGAAGAGCTGGAATGAGAAGACCAGCAGCCTGAACATGGAGAAGGACACCAGCAAGCTGTGAAATCTGACTAAAGATCTGAACGAAGACACAGGAACAGCTCCAGCAGAACTGTTAGTGAGGAAGGTGAAAAGCACCACTCTGGCAAGTAAGCAGCAAACTTCTTGGAGGAAATCTACAAGGAGATACTATGAGTAAAAATACACATTCCAATGCCAGAGCACAGGAAGTCCACAAAGAGATAAGAGAAAAGCTGATACACCAGAACCCAGCATATTTCATGATGTCAGCCTTCTCCATAACAGAACTCAACTAGCCATCAAGAAACTGAAACAGAAACAATGATCGTGGGAAGGATGGCATTCTCAATGACATGATCGTCACCTTGGACCCATAGCCAGAGAAAAACTTCTCCTCATTTTCAACTGACCCCAGAGCTTTGGAAAATGTTCAAATCATGTTACTCCTACTGTAAACATATATTTCTCAAAACACGCCTCAGCTCCCACGTTTGCTTTCTACGCAGCTGTCCCCAACACAAAGTTGTCCCCAAAGGCTTTGAACTCTCTTTCCACTCTCATGGTCTCTCTTCTGCCACTTCCCGCTCAGTCACTTCCTCCCTCAAGACTGCTTCCTTTCAGGTCATTCATTCTGTTGTCAGGGGCCACCTCCAGTCTATCCAACACACGGACCATGTTCTCAGCCATCTCAAGCAACAACTGTCCTCTCTCGGCACCCCTCAAACCAGATATGGCATTGTTTCCTCCACCCACCAAGCCAACCAAGGTCTCTTCTCCAAACTCAAAGAGATCAAAAGCAAAACCATTTCTGTCCTTCTCTCCAACAAACGCATCCCTAGAGATACACAGCCTATCCAAACGCCTACAGCTTTGCCACAGCATGACAACAACATAGTTTTTATTACCCCCCTGATCTACCTCTTAGGGATGATGAAAGAGCGCTTCTGTCCCATGGCCTCAACTTCATTCCTGTCAAAGCTAAAGCGGATCTGTCTGAAAGCAGATTTCAGAGCTAAAAGTATTTCCGCCGTCTCCGTCTCCCTGCCCATTTTGGCCAAACCCAACTCTCAGTTCTCCCACACAGACAACGCACTCAGATCTTCCTCCTTTCCCTCGCCAATACTCCCCCCCCCCCCCCCCCCCCCCCCCCCTCTGCAGGCAAATTCACCACCCTTGACGTTTACATCAAAACCTGCCAGAAAGAAATCAACAAATTCAAACCCAAACCCCTTGAGACCTCAAACTTATCCTCTTCTGAGTCACAGGACCTCCTCTGTGCCCGCCCTGACATTGTCATCAGACCAGCAGACAAGGGTGGAACAGTAGTGGTGTGGAGAAAGGATCTCTACATAAAAGAAGCAGCCTGGTAGCTCTCTGACTCCAACGTATGCACACCTACACCTTCCAGCTCCACTAAGAAAGATAACTCCACAGTGCGCAAAACCATCACAGAAGCGATCAAATCCAACAGTCTCCCAACACAGACCCACTCCCTCATTACAGCAGAACCCCGTGAACCCCAGTTCTACGTACTTCCCAAAATTCAGAAACCCAACAACCCAGGCCGTCCCATCGTGTCAGCTTGTTCATGTCCACCAGAACAAATCTCTATGTTTCTTGATCAAATGCTCCAACCTATCATGTTCCACCTCCCCACATGTGTTAAAGACAACTCCCATGCCCTACAGCTCCTGGACGATTTCTCCTTCCCAACTGATGCACACCACAGATTCCTCTTCACTATGGACGTTACCTCTATGTGCACAAGTATCCCTCACAAGGAAGGCCTCACTGCTCTCAAACACTTTCTCTGTCGTGATTCAAGTAAACTGCCAACCACCACTCTTCTCCGTCTAGCTGAACTTGTTCTCACTCTAAACTCTTTCCAATTTGCTGGCCAGCACTACAGTCAAGCCTGTGGCGTAGCAATGGGAACATGCATGGGCTCCAGTTACCTGTGCCTATTTGTTGGTTTAATTGAGGAACAAATCTTTCACAGTTACTTAGACCTTCTGCCTGATTGTTTTACGCTGGTTTATCGATGACTGCTTCAGCATCTTCACAGGCCCTCTCAACATACTCCAGGCTATCATCACCTTTCTTTCCAATTCCCATCGTGCTCTCAATTTGACTCATGAAATTTCTCAAACCAGCCTGCCTTTCCTTGACCTTCTCATCTTCGCAAACTTATCATCATTACAGCTCCACACATGTTGTCTACAAGCCAACAGACTCGCACACTTATCTTTGTTTCTCTTTCAGTCACCCTCATTCTACAAAAACCAGCATTCTCTTCTCTCAGTTCTTACGCCTCCGCTGCATCTGCTCAGAAGACTCTGACTTTCAAAGCCAAGCCAGACTCATGTTCACATGTTTCGTCAGACGTGGCTACCCACCCGACATGTGCAAACTAGCCCTTCAGAGAGCAGAGTCCATTTCCAGACAACAAGCCCTCACACCTGCCGACAAATCAAACACTTATGACCGCCCTATCCTGTCTCTCGCATACCACCCCACAACATCTTCATCAAAAACATCCTTTTGCACCACTACCATCTATTTCAATGTGAACCTTCCCCCATGTTCTAAGTTGTCATTGCTCTCTCTATAAAGGTACTCTACCCTCCAACCTATGGGCATCAATGTGGGACCTTAGATCCCTGTCACTTTGTATGTGTGCATGTGCGTGTGCATGTGTGCATGTGCGTGTGCGTGCATGCGTGTGGTTGTGTGTGTGTGCGTGTGCGCATGTGTGTGTGTGTGTGTGTGTGTGTGTGTGTGTGTGTGTGTGTGTGTGTGTGTGTGTGTGTGTGTGTGTGTGTGTGTGTGTGTGTGTGTGTGTTATTGACTCTTCCTCTCTCCTCTCCCCCCTCCCCTTTCCCCCCACAATGCAACAATTTGATTTCACACTCATTTTTGTTTTTGCTTTTTATTCACTCATAACCCCATCCAGCTCTTTAGGACTCTCTCTCTCTCTCTCTCTCTCTCTCTCTCTCTCTCTCTCTCTCTCTCTCTCTCTCTCTCTCTCTCTCTCTCTCTCTCTCTCTCTCTCTCTCTCTCTCTCTCTCTCTCTCTCTCTCTCTCTCTCTCTCTCTGATGGAAAAAAGCATGTATTGCCTCATGTTCCCTGGTTAAATAAAATTTCGTTTTCGTTTTCGTTTTCTCTCTCTCTACCTGATATGTACTCACATATTCCCATTTACCACAACATCCTCCCCTCCCTCCCCACTCTTGGCCTTATCCGGTTTAATCCCAAGTCTTCACTCACCTGCCTGTCACCCGCTGAAGAAGAACAAAGTTCAAAAGCTCCCCAATGTCAACTCCATCAGGTCAGATCTACCTCTTCCTTATTTGCTTTCTCTTCCAAATCATTGGAGAGGAGCCATCAACATCCCCATCCCAATCTCACATATCCCGCGCCATTCGAGGAAGACACCAGGCAGGGAAGACACAATTCTCTTGTAGAATGATCTTCTTGCTCTGCTTGGAAATTCACTGGACAGTCATTTCAGGCTGGTAAGGCAAGCTGATGAGACCTTCAGAGATGAAACAGCTGTCTTTGCATAGGATCTGTCACTCCGCCTTTGGGGGAAAAAACAAATCAGCACAATTCATTTCATTTTCGTCTTTTAGAACACATCACTAAATATAATGTCAATAATAATTGAGTTTGATTCCGAGGTTCAACAGATACAAACATTGGACACACACAATTTTATCAAAGCAAAATATTCTGCAATTCAAATGCATTATTTATTTTTAGTCCTTTAGACTAGAAGAAAGGTGCTAGTAATTAACTGATATTTTTTTTATATATCAATCTATCAATCTATCTAATCTAATCTATCTATCTAGTATGAATATTAAATCTCAGTTATTAGCTGAACTCCATTCCCTTAATCTGAAGGACTAAAAAGCTGATGCATTTAAAATGCTGAATATTTTGCATTGATTATACTTTTTGTGTGTCCAATGTTTGTATTTGGGAACCTCAGAAATAAACTCAGTTAGCTTTACGATTTGTTCTGTGTTCTGAAGAGAAGAAAATTAGGAAATAATGTGCTGATTTGCTTTTTCTTCCAATGGAGAGTGCCTATGCAAAGACAGCTGTTTCGTCTGAACGACTCTTTAGTCTTCATGTCGGCCTGCAAAGAGTGCTTAGTGAATGTTCAAGCTGAGCAAGAAGACTTTCTACAAGAGAGTGGTTATCCTCTTTGCACCAAATTGAAAGTACACAATAAAAGCAAACCAGCACACAGAAATTGCAAAAATCTTATGTAAAATAACGTCAATAGTAATGTTCTAAAATTATAATTTAAAAACATAATAGATATGACTAGGGAGATGATATCCACAAATAATAATACAAATAGCATTAATGTAAAATCTCAGTTCCATTCTGAAGGAATAAAAAGTTGTTGCATTTGAAATGCAGAATGGTTTGCTTTGATAAAACTTTTTTGTGTCCAATGTTTGTATTTGTGAACCTCAGAAACAAAATCAGCTAGCTTTAACTTTATGATTTGTTCTGTGTTCTGAAGAGAAGAAAATAACGTGCTGATTTGCTTTTTCTCCCAAACAGCTGTCTTTGCATAGGCACTGTCCATCTTCCCCATTGAGATAATTGATTGTTTGAATTGCACGTGATATTAGACTCGTGTTTTAAAGAAATAATTTTAATCACTGTTGTTTTATTGCTGTGCATGAAAATGCGAATTGCATCGAGTCATTCTGTCCCTAACCCTGGGGAAGTCAATAGACGAAATAATGGAGTTTTAAAAAAATCTTGTTTGTTTGCATGCTTTTGTGAATGTTCTATTTATGTATCTATCTATCTATCTATCTATCTATCTATCTATCTATCTATCTATCTATCTATCTATCTATCTATCTATCTATCTATCTATCTATCTATCTATCTATCTATCTATCTATCTATCTATCTATCTAAATCAGCACATTTTATAAAACATTTTTATTTTTTAAATGTTTAACATGGAACATTTTCATAAAGTTAACGTTAACTGGTTTTGTTTCCGAGGTTCACAAATACAGACATTGGACACAGAAAAGTTTTATCAAAGTAAATGATCTATCTATCTATCTATCTATCTATCTATCTATCTATCTATCTATCTATCGATCTGTCGGTATTTCTTCCAGTGTGTCATGGTCAGCCACATTTGTGATAACGTGCCGCAATGCACTGATTCAAGTGATGAACAGTGCATAAAAATCAAAGAGACAGCCAGCCCTGAAAGGATGCCCCCACCAGCGGTGTTAAACTTTGATGGCTATGGAGGGGTCACAGGCCAGCAACTGAACATATCCACAATTGATGGGGCTTCCGTCTGCCCAGACACACACTTCCAGTGTGCAGACGATGGCTACTGTCTGCCTGTCTTTGTGCGGTGCAACACCATCCATGACTGTCCCCAGCGTGAAGACGAAGAGCACTGCAACAGATACACTTGTCCAGGATTCTACCGGTGCCGGGCATCCATTGTGTGCCTCCATCACCAACACGTGTGTGACGGCATATACCAGTGTCCTCAGCGAGATGACGAGTTGTTGTGTGATGGCACGTGCCCTGAGCAATGCACGTGCTATGGTCAGGCCTTTTTCTGTGGCAGTATCATTTCTCCATCATCATATCCAGATCTTCGTTTTCTGGATTCCAGTGACAGTGGTCTGCAGTACGTAGAAGTGTCCAACAACATGCTACTCATCTACCTCAGACTGGCACAATGTGATCTGATGAATCTGACACTGATCCATCTTCCCAATCTGAACAGCTTAGACCTGAGTGAGAATCGTCTAACTTCTTTAACGGATCAACACTTGAGTCTTCTTCCCCAACTACGTCATCTGACTATCACCGATAATCCACTAACCACACTTATCCAGCACACTCTCGAGTCTTCTTACCTGCATCATCACCTGCAATCACTGGATGTGTCAAACGTCATCATGGAGGAACTAGATATGTCCATGTTTACCATCTGTCCCAACTTAGCGTTCCTGAACCTGACAAACTGTGGTGTGAATCGCATCACCTCTGGTGGTTTTCAAGCCTTGCAACATCTCGTTGCGTTGGACACACGTGGCTGCTCTGTGGAATACTTCTCTGGCAATCTATTCCAAGGCCTGGACAAACTGCAAACTGTTTTTGCAGACAACTACAAGCTATGCTGTTTGGACCTTCTTCCCAAATCTCTTACATCAGACCATTGTTATGCACCTTTGAATGAAATTTCCTCATGCCAAGCATTGCTGAAGTCTAATCTATACCGTGCTGTGCTCGCGCTATTTTCTGTGTTGGCAATTGTGGGCAATGCTGTAAGTTTCTGTCTTCGAAGTGTAGCCAATAAAATAAGAGCTAATATGGGATTTGATGTATTTGTTGCAAACCTTTGTATTTCAGATTTTCTAATGGGATTGTATCTGGCTGTAATTGGTGTGGCAGACCATGTGTACCAGGGAATCTATCTTTGGAATGACGTCACGTGGAAACAGAGCATTGCCTGTCAGACAGCAGGCGTTTTGTCACTGTTGTCCAGTGAAGTGTCTGCCTTCATCATCTGTCTCATCACTTTGGATCGACTGTTGGTTCTACGCTTCCCCTTCAGCCAGCTCCACTTCCAAAGAATCAGCGCTTTGATGACATGTGCTGGTATATGGACTGCTGGCCTGATTCTGACTGCCATCCCTTTACTGCCCATGACGTTACATTGGCAGTTTTACAGCCAGAATGGCATATGTATTCCTCTGCCAATAACCAGAAAGGAGTTTGCTGGTAGAGAGTTTGCCTTTAACGTGATGATTGTCCTGAACTTTGTTCTGTTTTTGCTGATAGCTGTGGGTCAGGCAGTCATCTACCAGTCAGTACAGAAGAACAAGCTTGCTGACAGTGACTGCAGCACAAGAAGCAGAAAAGATCACACTTTAGCTCGCCGCCTCCTGACCATTGCTATTTCTGATTTTCTGTGCTGGTTTCCGATTGGTTTTTTGGGCCTGTTGGCCTCCAGTGGCCATGCTGTGGCCAGTGAGGTTAATGTGGCCATGGCCGTTTTGGTACTGCCCCTCAACTCTGCCATCAACCCCTTTCTCTACACACTCAACATGATGGTGGAACGTTTTCATCTACAGCGCCAGCAGCGCACACAGGAATTGATTTTGAAACAGTTGGAACAGCGAAATACTAACTTTGGCCCTTATTCACATGTTTTTAATTGTTCCACAAAAGAAGCCGCGCATATTTTCACACGCTGGGTTCACACAGGATTGCTGTCTATAGAATATGCAAAGAGTGTGGTCACTGGCAGCAGCATTCAAAGGAGAGTCCCAGAAACAAGCTGAAAACTCAATGAATGAAACAGGCACACCAACATAAGTCAATGTAGTACTTGTGTGTGTTCACAGATGGACGTGCAGTTCTCCATCCTGTGTTTATTGAACATTCGATGTTGTTGGATGTCTGCATTATTGGCATTGATTTTTGCTGATTAACTGTAATCTTGTCTGTGGTTCTGACATGCGATACATATTAAGCAGTACCCAGATCAAACATGTGGACATTTGCCTAGTTCCTTCTGCCTTTCGTCACCCATCCCCTGGCCCTGTCCTTTCGCTCAGCCCTGTTGTATGTGCCTATCCCCTCATGTTTCTCTATTGCATTTAATGAATGCATCCTGCCTTTCGTCACCCATCCCCTGGCCCTGTCCTTTCGCTCAGCCCTGTTGTATGTGCCTATCCCCTCATGTTTCTCTATTGCATTTAATGAATGCATCCTGCCTTTCGTCACCCATCCCCTGGCCCTGTCCTTTCGCTCAGCCCTGTTGTATGTGCCTATCCCCTCATGTTTCTCTATTGCATTTAATAAATGCATCCTGCCTTTCGTCACCCATCCCCTGGCCCTGTCCTTTCGCTCAGCTCTGTTGTATGTGCCTATCCCCTCATGTTTCTCTATTGCATTTAATGAATGCATCCTGCCTTTTTTGTTATCAATTTAGCTCCTGTATTGTTCCACTCCAAAATCCACTCAATCGTGGTGTCTCTTAAGTCATTTTGTATCCCGAAATTAAGGCGAGTGTTGAACTGAAAGTGGTTAATATATATATGTATATATTCTTGTACGTTTATATATATATATAATATATATATGAGTGTTGATATTGAAAAAGTTGGCTTTTACCAACGAAAATTTTATCAGAGAGAATATATTTTTTAAAATGAAACTGTGTTTTTGTGTCTTTTATCATTTTACTCATATATATATATATATATAGCAGAACAAAAAAAGAATGAAAACTAACAAGAAAGAATGTAGACTATTCCCAATATTTCGGCTTTTGGCCTTGGACGCGGGACAGACAGTAGAACAAACTTGACGTAACAAATACAACACGTAACTTTTCTTGACGTCATTGTTGTGACCCACATTCTGTGTGTATAATTAGATTGTGTTGCAGTGTGTGTGTGTGTGTGTGTGTGTGTGTGTGTGTGTGTGTGTGTGTGTTTGATAATTCATTTGGACTATTGAGTCCACATAAAAAAAAAAAAATCCCCCAGTACAGTCTCTCTCTCTCTCTCTCTCTCTCTCTCTCTCTCTCTCTCTCTCTCTCTCTCTCTCTCTCTCTCTCTCTCTCTCTCTCTCTCTCTCTCTCTCCCTCTCCCTCCCACTCTCTCTCTCTCCCTCTCTCTCACTCTCACTCTCTCTCTCATATCCATGTCCGCTCAGTCCATCTTTGTAGTTATCAATTCCAAACTATGTAGAACTAACGCCAGATGTCTTAAGACCCTTTAGTTAAGAGAGTGGGCAGGTATCATGGGTAAAGCATCTTCATTATAAACAAATTCAGCATCTCCACTATGATAATGCCAAGAGAGTGGGTGTGTAACCTGGGCCAAGCGTCTCCACTATAAACAAATAAAGCATCTCCCCTAGGAACAGGTCAAGAGAGTGGATCCTGGGTAAAGCATCTCCACTATAAACAAATAACACAGCTCGATGGAGAAATAACTGCCCTCTCAGACAATTCAGTAGAGAGAGTTCAGACCCAGCGGAGCCATGGTCTTCAGCTTGTCTATCCAGAACTTTTCACGACGGAGTCTGGACTCCTTGCTCTGGACGAAGACCTGTATATATATATATACAGTGAGAAATCACTGTGGTGCTGAAATGCGACTTGGGCGGTGAAAGGGTTAATCCACATAGAGAGAGAATGCATAAAAAAGACAATTCACGTGAGATCTGCAAATTTAGTGCAAGTTGAGTTCATCATCTTTCTTTATCTAGATGTGACCGAGTGAACTAGGCCTAATTATTCAAAGCCTAGTCCACTCATCACCGATTATTCAGTATAGTAGTCTACTCGTCACAAGTTAGACATCGCCACTGTTGCCATGTCGACAGACGGCTCAATTGCAATTCGCTAGTTTTTACATCTATTATCGTGTCAGCAGTCGACATAATTGCGTGTCTCCTTTTTAGAGTAAACAGACAAAATCAAACAACTGTCTAGTTTCCGCCTATATGTTCCTGGCCTGCATGGTGCGTGCTGATCAACACCCTCCAATCCTTATCCTGATCCTTATCCCTCATCAACTCCTCCTTATCCCTATCCTTACCCTTACCACCCCATCATATAGAGTAATTAGGCCCGCTCTTGTCCCTTTCCCCATCCATTTAATCTTCTAGGTTTTGTATGCATATGTTTGTGTGCATGAATCTGAAATATATGTTGTTTTGTGACGGTCATTCTTGGCCTGGGTTCGAGTGCGGTTGAGGGTATGCTTGTGGCCCTGTGCTCATCTAACAGAACCGTCCGCTCTCAGGATTGATCCTTTGGGATCGATTCAGTGAGAGTGACACCTTCTGCTTCCCCTTCTTTTCCCACAACGCAGGGCAATTCACAACACAGCATCAGTTACACAACGTCACCAGGCCTGAGTTACACGTGACACACAGTGACCCTCTGAACATGTGCACATCACAGTCTGAATCATCTCCCCCTCTGGTGCTATCTTCCCACAACATTACAGAGTGTTTCACAAAGAAGAAAACGTGGAGATTCTCAGCAATGTCTGGATCTTTGTCGTTCAACACCTCCCATATTCCATCAGAAGAGTTTGGATCAGGTGCATTAAAATGTGTTATCTCCCTGAAGCCTCTCCAGGGCTTCATGTTCTACTTTCATGACATTCAGTCTTCAGGACACCTTGAGGAAAACCTACACATTGAAATATCTACCAGGGCAGAAACAAACATATACAACAAGAGGAGACTAGTTTCTTGGTCATCTTTTGAGAGAAGGCTACGGATGGACAATCTTTTTGAATACCAAAGACAACTAAAAGCCCGTATAGTGTTTTTGTCTGATCCAGGAATACATTCCCGATATACTTATTCATATGCCAAATTCTCTATGAAAATGTTACAAGATGGCGGACATTTTTACATTCGTTTTTGCAGTGTGCCAGTTGAAACACAAATACTACAAACAAAGTTCACAGATCATATGAAAGGTTAAAAGACCTTTTTTTGCTGTCTCATCTTCTGGGCCATACAGTGGCATTGCTCCCACCCCGCTCATTCAGAGTACCAACTTGCAGCCACACCCCGGTTTGCCCAAATCGAAATATGTAGAAATGTCCCACATGTGTCCACTGGACCGAGAGGACAATAAACAAATATTCAGTTCACCCCAGTTTGTTCAAGTCGCAGAATCCGAAACCAGCACTCCAAGGGGAGCGTATCTATGTTAGACCCTCAGGAGGCAACCAACCGAGGAGACACTGCACTGCTGCTGAGTCACTTTGGTGGAGTTCAGTGGAGCCTGTACGCAGGACACCACCTACTAAGCCCAGTACTGATATAATGAATGATTTTACCAAACTAATTGATGAAAAGGAAGCATTTTAATGTAGTGTACCTCGAGTTTAGAAAGGCTTTCCAAAGGCTTCAGGCTTATAATATTACTGGTAACACGTTAAGCTGGATAAGAAACTTTTTGAAAGGTAGAACTCAGAAAGTACGGGTAGGTGATAAGTTATCAAACGGCATAGCAGTTTTGAGTGCCATCCCACAGGGGAGCATTCTTCGCCCGATTCTTGTTACAGTTTTTATTAATGACCTACTTGACGAAGTACAAAGCGTCTGTAAAATCTTTCAGACGACACGAAAATATACAACTCATCTAAAAATTATAATAAATTACAAAATGACATTAATAAACTTATTGATTTGTCTGCAAAGTTGGAATCTTTACTTCAATGCAAACAAGTGTAAAGTCATGTATTTGGGCCTAAACAATCCTCAAACAGAGTACGAAATAACACATGGTAACGACAGACACGTTTTGGAATCTTGTATAGAAGAAAAGGATCTTGGAGTGATTGTTTTTAAAATCCAAAACTAAAATTTGACAACCATATAACATCCGCAATTAATAAAGCAAACAAAATGTTAGTATTAATAAAGAAGAGTTTTATAGGACTGAATGGAGAGGTGTTTGTAAATCTGTATAAAAGTTTGGTGAGACCCCATTTGGAATATGGCAACTTAATTTGGAATCCTTTCCTAAAAGGACAGTGTCAGGCTATTGAACATGTTCAAAGGAGAGCAACCAAACTATTAAAAGCATTACGAAAATTAGATTATGGTGACATGCTATATAAACTGAATTTACCATCCCTAAAATATCAGCGACTACGTGGTGATTTAATAAATGTTTATAATTTGTTTCACAGTTCTGATATTACTAACAAACTTTATTACAACTTTCTAACTACTCACAAAGTAGGAATAATGATTTGAAATTACTAACCCAATAGGCCCTACAGCAGAACTAACATTAGAAATAATTTATTTAGTAACAGAATCACTAAATACTGGAATTATCTTCCAGCACATATCAAGTTGGCACATAACCTTAATCAGTTCAAAAACCTCCTTGATAAAGACCCCAAGCTTCAACAATTGAAATATGCATATGATTAACACATCTAAAAGCGTCCTAGTCATGCCAATCATGAAAAACAATACAAATAATCAGAAAGGACACATTAAGAGGCCGCAAGGCCTAGCTGTCCTCATTCGTTGACCTGACCTGACCTACTGACGACAATAATGTCTTAGTTGCGGAGCCAGCGTGAGTGAGGTCCACCTCCGAGGACGCCATCACGTCCATCCATCAACAGCTCTCCAAAACATACTAATCCCCATGACTTTGACCTGAACTCATCAAGGACATAAACTGGATTGATAATCGAAACTGAGGTCACCATGACAGCAGGGCATGCAAGATAACATAATTTGATTTTTTGTTTTCCTTTTTGATGATTGGTGGAAATGAGGCGGATGGCAATGATGATGCTGATGCTATCGAGTTCTGAATCGGTCTGAGACTATGTTACAGAGTTAGGGCTGTATTCTACGCTTCCTTTCATGATGATATCCCGGCGTGACTGCATAGTTTCAGTCTTCCCATTGAGCCCTTAGACACTCACTTTGGGTAAGAGTCAGTCCAGGACAAAAAAACACAATAAACCCACCCAAAACAAAACCTCGCCCTTGATGGAATTCGAACCCGTCACCCCCCAGCCAGAAAACCGCGACTTAGCCAATACGCCACGGTGGCTGGTCAGGTTACTACTGAATGTTTATTTTGTTTTAATGAAAAAGTGACTCTTGGAGAATGTTTTAAATAGAATAGGCCTACCAATGTTTGCACGATTGAATGTGTGTGTGTGTGTGTGTGTGTGTGTGTGTGTGTGTGTGTGTGTGTGTGTGTGTGTGTGTGTGTGTGTGTGTGTGTGTGTGTGTGTGTGTGTGTGTGTGAAGTCGAATTGAGGGATTACCAATAGTTGGTGTGATTGCAACTCAAATAATTGGTAATATTCACATTTCTTCCCGTCAAGAACGATAATTTGCAACAGAAAAGAACACAGCCCATTGCTTTTTCAGTCAACGGGTTATGTTTCTGAACGGGAAGAATTGTGAATAATCTTGTATTTTTTATATGTTATCGCCCTGTCCTGTTTACTCTTGTTGCGGGCTTTCGTTTTGGCAGTGGTGTTTCTCTGGGTGACCCCCTTGGAGCTGGTTGTCTGGCTGGCTCCATCTGTGTCCTCAGCATCCAGGCTCGCTGCCATGTCTCCAGCCTCTCTTGGTTCCTGTCTGAAACAAAACTCTGACAGACTGGATCTCCAAATATGTGTTAAGACAACTCTTAAGGAACTCTCTGCACACCAGCTCTTTGTCACAAACAGACGAATGATGGCCTTCCTGCAGACATCTGGAACAGATTTAACGTTTGTTCACTGCGTTCTGCTCTTGATGCATGGAACTGGCTTTAAAGCAATTGACTATCAGGAATCTGTCAAGGGGTTTAGTCAAAACTGTTATGTACATGAAACGTCGTCTGATCAAAATTCTTGTCAATTTGTTGTCTTTATCTCAAGCACGCTCTGCTATGATATCAAAATGTAGGTCTAACTCGCAGCCAATTAGTACGAGTAAATGCTCTATTTCCATATCAGAGACATTGATACATTGTAGATCCAGACTTGTGGTGAAGGTTTCTCTTCTTTTAGTGTCACTTTCCAAAAAAAGTATTTGTATCACTGACCGGCAAGACAGAGCTTCTAAGTCTCATACTTTAAATGAAGAGTTTCTGAAAGAGCTTAAAATATGAAGACTATTTACTCAACGGAAATGGGAGAGCGCATTGCGAGTTAAAAATACTGTCCTGATGGTATGGCAGTAAGTTTTTAGTAGACCATAGATCTTTCTTTCGTGGTACCTAGGCAAGACCACTCTGGCCACTAACCTGGACAAGTCCTGACTGGTACGTTTGCAATGTGCTTCTTTTTTTCTTTGGGCAAATATGCCAAACATATTTCAACTTGACTGATCTCGCGTGTCTCAGTAAAATATTTATTATAATAGTAATATTTACTGCCTTTCTTTTCAGGTTATGTAACATCTCCATTCTGGGATGGGGTGACACGAGTGCTATTAAATATGGACACCCGGATCAATATATCTATACCCATGGATCACGTGGTTATGGTGAGCAAATTGTACATGGAAGATGTAAGAGTCATCAGGTGTTATCGTTGCTTTGTTGATATATACACAGAGATCAGGTTTCCCCAGTCTCGCAAAACATACTGTGGTAATTGGTCATCCAGGCCTGGCCTTTTTAATCCCAACTCCCGAATTGTAGTCCTACGTTATGTCTGTTCTGCAGAAGTGCCTCTTCTAGGATTTAAATTACTTTTTTCATTTTATTCTTATTCGTCTCACCTTCAAAGAAATGAAGGACTATTCAATTGTTCTGTTGCTTTGTGGCCACAAATGAAGCACCACTTCCCTTGTAACATGCAACAAGACTGTGTGGGGGTGGAAGATGAAGAACACTGTCCCTTCACCACTGCTGGCTGTGGACCTGGAAGTCTGGCTAAAGGCTGTTACATTTACGTTGTTAATAAAAAGAAGAAACCAGTATCGTGGTTTGATGTACAAATAGAGTGCAGGCGCAAGGGAGGTCAACTGGCTAGTATTAACACCTTGGAGGAAATGAAAGCGATTAAACAATACATATTTCGTTTCGACTTGACACCCAAAGTCTGGATTGGAATTTCTACGATTGATACCTTTGCACCGTACATGTAAATACATGTGTCTTTGTAAAGTCTTGCTAATGGACAGACATGAGTGTAATTTATGTTTGATTATCCTTTAACCCTTTCACCACCAATGTCGCATTTTAGCACACCCATGTCACTAAAAGGCATCAAATCAGGACTTGTTATTCAAAGACCCTATTTTCTTAATTTTGGGAGGTAAGGACAGGCCTAATATTATACATGTCACAGAGGAATTCGCAAAATAGCAGATATTTTATTTTCTGGCTGGCGGTGAAAGGGTTTAAATGATTTGAACTATCATGCTTGTAAGAATTACTTATACAATTTAAACAATGCTGCATGTTTTATAATAGTAATGATATAGAGTGTTTTGCTACAGATATTATTCTAAGTAATCTTGAAAAATCGTAACTTTGTAAGTAGAGCAATGCACTCCTAGGACAAGGACAGTGACGAGTCCACTTTTTATCGAAAGACAACTGTTAGCGAAACAAAACAGTTTTACAAAAACCTATGCTGTGAGAGAGAGGTCGCTGGTGTAGATTTGACCATCATAACGCATGATGAGCCAAGCGTTGATGATGATGATGAACAAAATAGCTTTGAATGTTTATTTACTTACGCAGAAACATGTGATACATTGAGAAAAACGAAAATTAGCTGGCTAAAGGAACTGTTCACATGTGACTATACATTACAGGGATTTGTATTTAATCTTTATCCTGAACTTGATAAAAAAAAAAAAAAGTAGGTGTTGACTATGTGGAGATATTTTAAATAGGATGCAGAATCCATTTAGGAAAGATATACTTAAAGACTACTGTAAACTCTGTAAAATGAACGTTCCTAAAAACATTCATGAATTTAATGCAGAATTCACTTTTTAAATAATGACATCAAACGAGGTAAACACACAATGCTTATGACACACAAATGTTCGAAAAATACATTAACTATGTTTGTCATTTGCTTTATAATGAAGGAAACTTTCTGAGCTTTTATTGCTTAAAAAATGAATTCCCAGACATAAACACAAATGTTATTACTTTTGATGGAATAATGCAAGGAATTATAATATGAAATAAATAGGATTGTTCAAGCCATTGACCGTTACAAATTACAGAAAAATTGACATGGTTAAGTATTCATAAAGGTAAAAGTAAAAAGTACAGAAAAAAGTAAAAGGTGAAAGTACAGAAAGTTTTAACTAATAGTGATTGCACAACCATAAAGAATAAAGAAAATGGAATCTGAAGTTTGACAATGTAGATCAAGGAAAAATACTATTTGTACGCAAACCAGCTCTGATGTTCAATTAAGATGGCTGAAGACCCGCATTATCTACCGAATTGTACCCACAAATCGCTATTTGTATATACATAAAGCTATAAATTCACCAATGTGTGCTTTTTGTGCAGATGAAGAGGAAACAATTACTCGTGAACTTTAGAATTGTCAACTTACTGCACTATTTTGGCACAGCCTTCAAAGAACAATAATAAGTGAATGTATGAACTGTTTAACTTAACATTTTCATAAACGAAAATGTTGATGCTGTTTGGGGTGCAAGAACACTTATAATCAGACAACATTATTGACTTTATTATTCCGATGGTAAAATTATTATATTAACAAAATCATGTAAATTGAATGGTTCTGTTCCACTTGTAACTGTTTGGGTTTTTGTTTTTTGTCTTTTGTTTATTTGAAAAAAATGGTATGCGTTATAAAATATATGATTGTAATAACAGGCAAATTGCAAAACAAATCAAGTAAGACTGGTTACTGTATGGATTTCTTGTATTGTAAGGCTTCCTTTTATTACCCAATGTGTATGCACATGCGCGCATGAGTGTATATGTGTGTGTGCGTGTGTTAGTGTGTGCATGTGTGTGTATGTGTGAAAAAGGAGGAACAAACCCTCCTCTATGCTATTTATACAAAGTATATTTATCGATACTTCTCTCATTCATTTCGAGGTATACAATGTTCCTATCCTTTAGTTGATATTTTTTTATGTATTATTGCTTCATATTCTGTGTTTTTCCCATCAATGGAGGAAGGGCTTGCTGAAGAATGAATGTGTCAGAGAATAAAGGAACTGTTGAGTGGAAGGTTGAAAGAGAAGTGAATTAGAAACACAATATATTAACAAAAAAAGGTGTTATTCAAATTCCTAAGGTATTCAAAGCTGTCATTTGAACACTTTGATTTGTCTGTGTAACCATTCTTTTCACTGGCATTTTGCAGCACATGATGTGACCCTTGTACTACATATTCGTCTCATGGTAATATTCTTAAACTCAAATTGTCTCCTATGTTTGTCCGTGATGGTAGACTCTAGAACCCCCCCAGGAGGTAGAGCAGACTGTAAAGAAATTTAAAGTAAGCTTTTTTTCCTTTGGTGTGTGTGTGGAAGGGTGGGAGGGATGTGTATCGTGTCATTGGCTATACATATTTATGTATGCTTTAAAAAATCTTAAACAATCGAGGAGCAGCAAAACCGAAGTAATGATGGCAATGATGGTAATCCAGGTACAGGAGCATGTGGATTCACTCGGACGGTAGCATTGCTTATTTCGCAGATTTTTCGCCAGTTGTCGTTGGCGGTGGTAGCACTGGTGTGATTTGTGGATCTATATGTGGCTTACTAAGACATGACGGACTTCTCAATAATCTTAGAAAATCGCAGAACACGTTCGACTTTCTGTGTGAGCTGCCACGTGGCGCCAGAAGCCTTGCGGAGACACAGTCTACATCACACACGTTGCTTCTGACCAACTCGTCACAACGCTGGGAAACAAAGCAGCATTTCCTTCAGTGTCCTCATCGTCACGTGACGCACACCCTCCTGGCCTGTGACGTCAACAGTCATTGTTGGGGTGCAGCCATTGGCAACGACATTTCCTGTACTGCTGATCGGACACCACTTCCGCCCCTGTTCACGTGCGTCAATGACGTAGATCACGTGGCTTACACACTGGTGTGTGACCATCGCCATGACTGCCGTGACCACAGTGATGAAGACTTCTGTGTGTACAGGGCCTGTGATGGTGGAACTCAGTTCCAATGCAGCAATAAAGCCGTAGGTCCTCTCTCTCTCTCCCTCTCTCCCTCTCTCCCTCTCTCTCTCTCTCCCCCCCTCTCACTCTCTCTGTGAGTGTGAGTCCCATGTTTGTCCAGATATATCAGAGCAACAGTTGTTTCAACATTTTACAAATCTATGTTAAGTACCGGAAATGAATTCACAAGTCATTAGCACTGAACACATAGACTCAAACTGTGATGATTTGAACTTGTCCATAACTGAGAGTGAAGTAGTACATGCTATTCATTCAATAAAGAATGGAAAAGCGTGTGGAATCGATGAAATAGTACCAAAAATGTTGAAATTAAGCAGTGATTTTGCAGTCAGTTTCTTGACAAAATTGTTTAATACTCTCTTTAGCAAAGGTTTATATCCCGAAGAATGGACAAAGTCTATTATTGTTCCAATTTTTTAAGAAAAGGTGACTGGACACTTTCAGACAACTCTCTCTCTTTAGCAAAGGTTTATATCCCGAAGAATGGACAAAGTCTATTATTGTTCCAATTTTTTAAGAAAAGGTGACTGGACACTTTCAGACAACTATAGGGGGGTTTCATTGTTAAGTTTAGAAGTTTAGTGAGCAAGTGTTATGCTTCTTCTTTTTCTTCGTTCACTCAGACAGTTTTCTGCCACATGAGCGTAGATGCGTCATGCTGCCGTTATGCTCCTAACTAAGAAATAGATAGGCCCAGCATGTCCGACTTCGGCTGAATAAATCGTTGTAAGAATGTATAGAAAAAGGCAGGAGAATGGACCAGTAAGATAGAAAGACAGCAGATGACAGCTAAGCAAAGGAAAAAGGCAGAGTTAAAGAGAGTGACAGATTAGAGGAAGTTACAAGCACATAACTTCCAGAAGGTGGGGGAACTATTTGTATGAAAGACCCCCTGGCATCCCCACGGGGGTCAAGTGTTATACAACTGTTTTGAATAAACGACTGGTAAAATGGATAGAAAGTAATAGAAAATTGACAGAATCACAGACTGGATTCACAAAGGGTTATGCAACATTTGACCACATTGTGTTTTTGTGGTTTTTTTTACTTTAAATGCAATTATAGAGAAGTGTTTCTCCAAAAAGGTAGCAAGCTTTATACTTGTTTTGTAGACCTGAGAAAGGCTTTCGATTCTGTTCAACATGAACCGTTATTTGAAATGTTACGTAGAACTGGTGTACATGGCAAGTTTTTGATGGCTGTCATGGCTATTTATATCTCAGTTGTTTCATGTGTAAGAATTGATCGTCTAACAGAGTTGTTTAGTTGTCCTGTTGGACAAGGTTGTATCCTGAGCCCTGAACTTGTTTCCATTTGTATAATCGAAATTGCTGAATATGTCAATAGTAATGTTATGCATGGTATTAAAATGTTACCTGGCCTTGTTGAAGTATTCCTACTTTTATTTGCTGATGATATTGTTCTTCTGTCTGATACTGTCAGGGGCCTTCAAGAACCAAATTGATTAATTAAATGAAGCCTGTAAGAGATTGTATTTGAATATTAATGAATACAAGACTAAGGTAATGTTCTTCGCAAAAGGGGGGGGGGGGATGATAAATGGATTCTAACAGGAACTTTCTTGGAAGTGGTAAACGAGTACAACTATTTAGGATTTGTTTTCACTACAAAAATAAGTATATGTAAATGTGTTGATGCCTTGGCGGTAAAGGGCAGAAGAGCATGCATCAGTTGTGTGAAACACATTAGCAGTTTGCATGATATTTCTAAATCTTGCTTTTAAAAAAATGGACACCCCGGTACAAGCTGTCATTATGTACTCAGCAGAATTGTGGGGTCTGAATACGTTAGAACACATTGAAAAAATACATTCATTTGCGTGCAAACGCGTTCTGAAAGTACCATCAAAACTACCAAGCAAGTTTGTTTTTGTCAAACTGGGTCGGTATCCTCTATATGTTAACAGTTCTGTAAGATGCATAAAATACTGGCTTAAAATTTTAAAGATGGATACATGTGTTTAGACTTCCAAGACAAGCGTATAAACTTGGATGATAAAGGTTACACGTGCTGGGTTAGTTAGTTTGGTTAGAAATACTTTGGTTAGCCTAGGATTTGGTTTTGCATGGCGTAACCAGGGTGTTAGATGTGAAATAGCTTTCTTATCTTTATTCAAGCAACGGTTGAAAGATAATTACCTACATGAATGGAATAGCTCAGTAATGACAAAAATGAGTATATGTAAATGTGTTGATGCCTTGGCGGTAAAGGGTAGAATGCATCAATTGTGTAAAACAGAATAGCAGTTTACACAATATTTCTAAATTTGGTTTTCTTAAAATGTTTGACATCCAGGTACAACCTGTTATTATGTACACAGCAGAATTGTGCGGTCTGAACAGGTTAGAAAACATTGAAAACATACATTCATTTGCGTACGAACATTTTCTGAATGTACCATCAAAACTACCAAACAAGTTTGTTTTTGTTGAACTGAGTCGGTATCCTGTATTTGTTAACAGTTCTGTAAGATGCATATGTAAACCACCCTTTCAGACCTACCCTAGTGGGGCAGCACAGTTACAGAAAGGGTGTCGGGTTCGGGGTAGATAGGTTAGGATTTCCTTAAAAAAGGTAGAAAGAGAAAAGAGATTTTAAGAAGAAAGAATTGAAGAGGGTGAAGGAGTTCAGTAGACATTCACAACGAGGGATACACAATAAACCAAAGGAGACAATTTGGAATTTTCACTCTTTAATCAATCTACTAAACTACAAAAGAAATAAAAGTATATCATAAAAGGAAAGGATATAAAAGGATAAGAAAAGGAAAAGGAAACTAAGTAAAAGAAAGGAAACTAAGTAAAAGAAAGGGATGTTTCTTTTCTATGCAATTCGAAAGAGAAATGTGATTGATAATTTAGACAAGTAATAAGTTGTGAGAATGATCTTATATTGAGAAGAAAATAAAATATGTCTATATTGTGTTGTTAACAGATGTTGGGTCGCCTAGTATACGTTTAGTGTTATCATTTTTCGGTCACCAACATGATATTATGTCCCCATAATGATGTTGTTATCTAATTGAGATGCATAGTAAATATCGATGTTATTTTTCGTCCCTTGACCCTGTTTCGAGGGGCTAGTGGCCTAAATAAAATAAACCATTGTTCAATGTTCTCTGTGAGTGTGTGTGTCCTTTTCATCTAGCTAATTACTAATATTAAGAACACTAATAATTAACACATTGATACCATTACAAATAAATAAATGTTAGAAAGTGTGTTGTTGGTGCATGGTAATAATTCCAAACTTTGCGTATGTTCCATAGGACATCACATAGCAGTGAGAATCATGTGAAATAGGCCTTCTTTTGATATCATAATTTGGTTAGCTGCTGAAACATTGACTACAACTAGTCAAAATGTTGTGGCAACACCAGCGACGATAAAATAATCATCCCGAGTCCAAACTCGCAGCCACACCTTCGCTTGTTCAGGTCGCAGAATCCGAGACCAGCAGTTCAAGGGGAGCGAATCTATGTTAGGCCGTCAGGAGGCAACCAACCAAGGAGACACTGCACTGCTGCTGAGTCACTTCGGTGGAGTTCAGAAGAGCCTGTTCAGGACACCGCCTACTACCCCCTACTGAAGACACTATTCTCTTTGTTGCGGAGCCAGCGTGTGGGAGATTCTCCCCCAAGGGCGCCACCACGACCGTCCACCAACAGCCCCCCAGAACACACTGATCCCCATGACTTTGACCCGGACGCACCAAGGCATAGACTAGATTGAAAACCGAAACTGAGGTCACCATGAGAGCAGGGCATGCAAAGCCACAGAATTTGATACATTTTTCTTTTTAATGATTGATGGAAATGTGGCGGATGACTATGATGATGCTGATGATGCTATGGTGTTCCGTATGAGTCTGTGACTACATGACAGGGCTGTATTCTAGGCCCAAGAACTACAGACACCTGCAGTGGTGGTCTCGAAATTAGAGCAACACTCTCATAATCGCATCCGTTAAACGGATGAAGCTCGACTGTGTGGTTTCAGTCTTCCCATTGAGCCCATAGCCACTCACTCTGGAAAGGAGTCGGTCAAGGACCGAAAAAAACATCGCCTCTGGTGGGATTCGAACCCGTGTTCTCCCAGCCAGTAGTCCGCGATGTTAACCAGTACGCCATGGCGGCTGGTAAAATAATCATGGTCCAGGCTGCGATCCCACCTCTTTGTTGCCTTTGCCACAATCATAGGGTCCTATCCACAATGGTAGTTGCTATGGCTCTTACAAACAAACGTTTGCAAAATGCTAGCTGGTATCTTGACGTTCTTTACCTGGTGAAGCACTAGGTGACCCACTCCAGTTCAAAAGAAAATAAACAAGATCACGTCAACATCATTTGAAAGAAAGCAGGTTGATGTAATTTCTTATTCATGCTTTGTTCATGTCCCACAGTGTGTGATGAAAGATCAGAGGTGTAATCACATCCCTGACTGCAGTGACCAGTCTGACGAAAACACGCTTTGCCCTACGTTTATCTATGGCTTTAAAGACTATGAGACACCTTCTCCTGCTGTGGTCAACTTTGATGGTCAGGGAGCAGTGACAGTTGAGACTATAAACAGGACCACAAGCAAAGGACAACCTATTTGCCCAGAAACCCACGTCCAGTGTGCAGACGATGGCTACTGTCTGCCTGTCTTTGTGTGGTGCAACACCATCCATGACTGTCCACAGCATGAAGACGAAGAGCACTGTGACAGATACACTTGTCCAGGTTTCTACCGTTGTCGGGCATCCAGTGTGTGCCTCCATCCCCAACACGTGTGTGACGGCATGTTCCAGTGTCCTCAGCGAGATGACGAGTTGTTGTGTGATGGCACGTGCCCTGAGCAATGCACGTGCTATGGTCAGGCCTTTTTCTGTGACAGTATCATTTCTCCATCATCATATCCAGATCTACGCTTTCTGGACGCCAGTGACAGTGGTCTGCAATACACTGATGTGTCCAACAACTCGCTACTCATCTACCTCAGTCTGGCACGATGTGATCTGATGAATCTGACACTGCTCTATCTTCACAATTTACATAGCTTAGACCTGAGTGAAAACCATTTGACCTCCATTACTGATCAACATCTGAAACTTCTTCCCTATTTACAACATCTGACTCTCTCTGACAATCCACTGACCACACTTATCCATTACACACTGGAGTCACCTTATCTGTATGATCACCTGCAGTCACTGGACGTGTCCAAAGTCATCATGAATGAACTGAACATTTCCTTGTTAAGCATTTTCCCCAACCTGCTTACTCTGAATCTGACTGACTGTGGCATGGATCGTGTTCTGTCTGAAGGCAACCAGTCTCTACTCCATCTCCGTGTATTGGATGCACGTGGCTGTTCCATGACCTACTTTCCTCGCAGTGTATTTCAAGGGATGGATCAGCTACATACTGTGTATGCTGACAATTACAAACTGTGCTGTCAACATATTCTTCCAAAAGACGTTAAACCTCACCAGTGTCACGCTCCTTCTGATGACATTTCTTCATGTAAAGCTTTGCTGAGATCGGATGTATATCGTGTGCTCATTGTGATCTACATAATATCAACAGTGTGTGGCAACATAGGACTATTGGCTATTCAGTTTCTAGTAAAGAGCCAGACGTGTGTTAAAGGCTTTAGAGTTTTTATAATGAATCTGTGTTTATCTCACATTTATTTTGGGTCCTACCTGGCTATAATAGGCGTGGCAGACTATATATATCAAGGTACCTACCTATGGAATGACATCACATGGAAACAGAGCATAGCATGCCAGACAGCAGGCGTTTTGTCACTGTTGTCCAGTGAAGTGTCTGCCTTCATCATTTGTCTCATTACTTTGGATCGACTGTTGGTTCTACGCTTCCCCTTCAGTCAGCTCCACTTCCACAGAATCAGCGCTGTGGTGACGTGTGCTGGAATATGGACTGCTGGGCTGATTGTGGCCGCCATTCCCTTACTGCCCACGACATCACACTGGCAGTTTTATAGCCAAACTGCTGTATGCATGTCACTGCCTTTCAATGCAGAGGAGTTTGCCGATCAGCCTTGGGTCTTCCACATGGTGATTGTTCCTAATTTTATAATCTTTATGCTGGTTGCACTGGGGCAAGTGTTCATATACAAATTGATACCAAAGAATCAACTGTTTGAAAGTGACCGTGACGCACGAGCCAGGGCAGAGCATTCTGCTGCTCGTCATCAAATGACCATCGCTGTGTCTGACTTCCTCTGCTGGTTCACTGTCGGTTCTCTGGGCCTGTTGGACTCTAGTGGCCATGCTTTGGCCAATGAGGTGAATGTGGTCATAGCCATTCTGGTGCTGCCCCTCAACTCTGCCATCAACCCCTTTCTCTACATGCTCAGCATGAGGATGGAGCATAATCGTCTTCAAAGCCTTCAACGTTTGAAGCAGGTTGTGTTGAAACAAACGCAGAGCAAAAACGTCGATAGAATTGCCTTGGCTGACAAATGCACTGAGGAAGAAGTGAAAGAGATCTTCTGTCACTGGGTCAGTCAAGGGACCTTATCCAGTGAACACGTTTCTCGTTTTACATTCGCAAAAAAATGATAATTTAACAGTAATGTGTGTCATTTCTATGTACATCTCGAAGTTGATGGTCACATTACCATATTTGTGTTCTATTGTCTTCTGGCCAATACATGGATCTGTCAATATCTTTATGTTATCTATGCTGTGAATGATGAGTTGCTATTTGCTATGTTATATACCCCAAGCCTAATTTTGCCAATAATCTTTTTAAATACATCTCAATGTCAAAGTTAAGGTAAGATGGCATATCACGAATATAAACATTATCAATATTTCTATAACATTATATCTGTCACTCGTCTGAATGCGATCATTCCACACTTGCCACTGACAATCCATATGCTTTCGCAGAAGAAACGCATAAACAAAAGTGATTTCCCTCAAGAGAGACAGACAGACAGACAGACAGACAGAGAGAGAGAGAGAGAGAGAGAGAGAGAGAGAGAGAGAGAGAGAGAGAGAGAGAGAGAGAGAGAGAGAGAGAGAGAGAGAGAGAGAGAGAGAAGGAGAGAGAGGGAGACATAGAGAGAGAGACACAGACAAAAAGACAGACAGAAATTGAACAGAGAGACAGAGAGAGACAGAGACACAGAGAGAGAAAGAGAAAGCCATTTTTACTTTCCCTCATCGGGGAAAATAGCCTGAGTTTAATTTTGCAACCAGAGGGTAGATAGTCACTGCCATTTTTACTTCGTGTGCAAATGAGCCTCGTTATCCATAGAATGAATTCTGACTCCCACAGAATAAATTATGTGCACTTCAGAATTAATGATGTGCATACGGAATGCATATTCTATGAGGAAAAGACCTCATTTTACCACTAAAAAGCGTGCAATTATTTTTTGGACAAATGGAATGCCATAGCAGGTCGTCATCTTCAGACTCAGAACTGGGCACTGCCAACTCCTCTCCAATCTCTACCGTCTAAAATATTTCCCACATAGACGAATGCCCGTGTGGTACGGGTTCACAGAGCCCAGTCCACATACTGCAGGACTGCCCTCTCTTCACCACACCCAGATGCGGAATTTGGCCCAGGCCTGTGACGCTCCAAGACACGCTGTGGGGTCCTGCAGCAGCGCTGCAGTCAACGGCCACTAAACGTTTAGCATTGGGGAAAGAAGAAGAAGAAGAAGAAGAAGAAGAAGAAGAAGAAGAGGAAGAAAAAGAAGCAGAAGAAGAAGAAGAAGAAGAAGAAGAAGAAGAAGAAGAAGAAGAAGAAGAAGAAGACGACGACGACGAAGAAGAAGAAGAAGAAGAAGAAGAAGAAGAAGAAGAAGAAGAAGAAGAAGAAGAAGAAGAAGAAGAAGAAGAAGAAGAAGACGACGACGAAGAAGAAGAAGAAGAAGAAGAAGAAGAAGAAGAAGAAGAAGAAGAAGAAGAAGAAGAAGAAGAAGAAGAAGAAGAAGAAGAAGAAGAAGAAGATAGTCAAAACAAAGAAGAGCGATTGTCTTTGAATCTTGTAAAAACCTTTTTGAAAACATTTTTAACACCCAAATGCAAGACAAGAATATTCTCATTTTCAATGAAATATACTGTACCTATCAAAGTGTCATTTAACTACTATATTCGTCGATCTATGCCACAAAATGTCCCCTTTGACAAATCAACTAGAACTAGAAACTAGCAGGTACTTTTGTGGTCTTGCCAAGTCAGGTAACATAGTCATAATGATAGTTTTCTACGAGTCTAGAAATGCAGAATTGGACTGATTCTGTCTTTGTGATCCATGTCAGCTCAGTGTGGACTGATTCTGTCTGTGTGATCCATGTCAGCTGAGCGTGGACTGATTCTGTCTGTGTGATCCATGTCAGCTCAGTGTGGACTGATTCTGTCTGTGTGATCCATGTCAGCTCAGTGTGGACTGAATCTGTCTGTGTGATCCATGTCAGCTGAGCGTGGACTGATTCAGTCTGTGTGATCCATGTCAGCTCAGTGTGGACTGAATCTGTCTGTGTGATCCATGTCAGCTCAGTGTGGACTGATTCTGTCTGTGTGATCCATGTCAGCTCAGTGTGGACTGATTCTGTCTGTGTGATCCATGTCAGCTCAGTGTGGACTGATTCTGTCTGTGTGATCCATGTCAGCTCAGTGTGGACTGATTCTGTCTGTGTGATCCATGTCAGCTCAGTGTGGACTGATTCTGTCTGTGTGATCCATGTCAGCTCAGTGTGGACTGATTCTGTCTGTGTGATCCATGTCAGCTCAGTGTGGACTGATTCTGTCTGTGTGATCCATGTCAGCTCAGTGTGGACTGATTCTGTCTGTGTGATCCATGTCAGCTCAGTGTGGACTGATTCTGTCTGTGTGATCCATGTCAGCTCAG
>CM065704.1:42565794-42578294 GCA_017654935.2 Phymorhynchus buccinoides
CTCACTTTTCTCCTAATTTCCTCGATCCACATACATGAACTTGTAGGGGAAGACGGGGTAAAAAGCGCATGGGCGGGTAAGAAGCCCACCCCAATTATCTCATGAAATGAAGCAAATTTCAGTCTCATTTTGCCCATGAGACGAGCGTTAATGTCTAGCATTCGTCTCATGGGCAAATTTGACTGAAATTTTCTTTATTTCATGAGATAATTGGGGTGGGCTTCTTACCCGCCCATGCGCTTTTTACCCCGTCTTCCCCTATAATGTGCACGAGGTTTGGATAGTGTCATTGCTTTCGAGGGGTGTTCTCTTTTACACTCATACACTTAGCATAATATGATCGGAAAGTTAATGCTCTAACTATATGACATTTCAATTATATTTCATTGATTAAAAGAACTTATCCTGAAAAATTAAATCTCACAAAATTGTGCACAAAAATGTCGCGAGCCTTCATAAATCATTCCCATTATTGGCGCTTGGTTCTGTACAGTTAGTATCACCCCAGTCGGTTATTGTTACAGAAATGTTCATATTGTTCGTTTATTTATCGATTGTTTATTTAGCTTTTGAGAATTCTAAGCTGTATTCTGCTAAAGAATCAAAGAATACAGGGAAACATGGAAATATGTGATAGTGCATGGGAAAATCAGACATAATGGAATCTTGGTACAAATCGATTTTTTTATTTTTTTTTTTATTTTTTACCAAACAAATCCTAGTCAATACACGGAAGAGAGAATTGAGTCTTGGGTTATCTTGTTTAGTTTTGATTTTATAGGCTCCTCCGAAATCGGAATGTGTCGGCTGTGCGCAGCGGGGAGACCAGTGAAAACTGAAAAACGGACACATTCGTACTTTACTCATTATGACCTGTTGGTCTGAGAACGCAGAAGAAGAAGAAGATTTTATAGCCATTTGAAGTGTAACATTTGAGAGAGATCATTTGCGGAAACCGGATATACAAGACAGAATTTTAGCTCTTTGTTTTTATTGACTTCATTAAAAAAAACCCACAAATAAACAAAGAAACAATTCAAAATTGTCTTTCATGTTGTGATTACTGGTAGAATACATACAAATAGTCATAAGTATCCTTAAATAGAAAATTGGTATTTGGTGGGTTATTGAGTATTTGGGACTTTAGCTCAAAATATTCTGAGCGACCTATATCTGTTTTTCCCATGCACCATCACACAAACCAGGAACTATCATCAGTTCTTTCGCCAGATCAGGACATGATGTCCACACAGGACGTTGTGCGGAACTGGTCAATGAACACAGGATGCATTCCACTCCGGTTCAACGAGTCACAGCATCTGCCCTGGGACAACCCGCACAACATCATCAGCCAGGCAGAGGCGGAAAATGTCAATAAAGTCAAAAAGTTTCTGTTGGCATTCTTGTGCTTGATTGGTGGGCCCGCTAATGTCATCAGCATGATCGTCTTCTACAAGCAAAGTCTGAAAGATCGCGTCAACCTCTGCCTGTTCATGCTGGCTCTAACCGACAACCTGTTTATCGTCACGTCTTTGTTTCTTAATTCCGAGCGTCTTCTTTCCTATTTGACTGGCAAGGTTGCGAAGACTCCGGTGTTTGATTTTATGGCCAACAACAATTTGACCATGTTCTTAGGCACTGCAATTATATCGTACTCTCTGTCAACCATCATCGCGTGCGAGAGATGCTACTGCGTCCTCAAACCGCTGAAATATCAGACTCTGATGAGAACGCGAACGATGGCATTCATCATTTCGTCAGTGTATGTTAGCATGTTGGGGTTGTACTTCATCATATCGTACCGATACTGGCTTCAGTGCGTGTTCGATCCGGTGACCGGTCACTCAATGATGATGATGTTTGGAGGTGGGCTGTATTTAAAAAACAAAGCGTTCTTTCACATACTAGACGGTGTGATGTTTGGAGGCGTCTTACCCTGGACATTGCTAATAACGGTGATAACGGTAACCATTATTACCACGGTGAAGCTTCGTCACATTCTGACCTGGCGTGCTGGAACATCGACCTCACTTCCCTCAGGCGAAGTGGCGTTGACGAAAATGTTGATTGGCAATTCTGTGTTTTTCATCATCTGCCTTTCTCCTACCTGTTTATTCCGAGTGGCCTATTTGTTTCTGCCAGACCTGACGGCTGGAGGACGATACCATAATTTCTTTTTCGTGTCTTTGTGGCTGGCGGGGCTTTCTGCCTACTTCAATTCCTCCTTGAATTTCTTCATTTATTACACTATGGGTTCAAGGTTCAGGGAAACGTTCTGGACATTGTTTACTAAACAACCAAATCCCGATAAAGTCAAAACCATGAATTGAAGCTTAAATTATGGAACCAGGGTTTTTTGTTTTACGGAAATTGTCTTTCAAACTGGCGTAAGCTATTTTTTCAATTTTGTTTCTAACCAAGTGACAATGGGTGCTCTTCGTTGGCTTTCTCTGCATAGCCTACTGCAAACCTCAAATTAAAACACGCTGTCGTGTCTTCTAGATATCATGTTTAAGGGTTGAATACGACACCTGCGCTTTCTATTATCAAGACATAATACAGTGGAACCTCCTGTATAAGACCCCCTATGGTAAGACTCCCTCCAACTTAAGGCCTACTTCTCTGAGATATTGCTCTTCTTTATAAGTATTGAAATTACCTCCCTTATACAATTCTTTTCCATTGAAGACTTCATTTTGGATGGGTTTTGAAGGTCTTATAAGGGAGGATCCACTGTACACAGTTTGTACTCTAAAAAAACAAAGACTTGTTTATTTACATTTTTCGCTCTGCTCACATACACGTTAGCGTGTATGTTTCATATCAACCCATTTCTGTTATGCATGTGAACCCCTCTCTCACACGCCCTCTGAAAAAACATGATGATGGTATTGTACTCGCTTGCAGCGATCTGTCAGAATATTAGGCTCTCCGTCCCTTAACTGTTTTTAGGATGAAGAGGCCAGTCCGACAGGAGCATGCTCTGTTACATTCCAGGCAGTCAAAGACCGGAGCCACTGCAACATGGATTCTGGATTTTCCACCTTCAAATAATTTATTTTCAAACTGGCCCTTATGTTGATCAAGTAGCGCTACTCTCAAACACAGAAGTGTAAGTACGAAACCCATGAAGCCAACATCTAGTAGGGCGACTAAAACAATGGTACCCGTAGATACAGTCACCCATTAAAATAAGTGAGCTACTACTTTGATTGTTCAAATCTGTGAAGACATCTTAAATGCACAAAACGTTGGAGTGGCGTATATATTTTCAAGATGCCTTATGATAGTTTTTTCCAAACAGTATTCACTAGAAATTCCCTTTTTTTCAGTGACATTAGATCAAATACATAAATGTTGAATGCATTTGTTTTACTGGTTTGAAGAACATTCTTTGTTAAATAGGAGCAATTGCAAACATGGATGATTTTCACACCTCAAATATTATTCCGCGGTTATTGCGTAGTATGAAGGGAACCTCAGCTGTAGCCTAGAGAAAAAGGTAAAACTATTTTGACATTACAGCAGCCATCACTTACTTTGAAAGATATAAAGCAAGGCATCGTCACTTGACGTTTATTGGGAAGATGAATTCAGAATCAGAGATAATGGGAAGGTGTTGTTGTTCATTTCAGTTGACACTAGCACGTAATACTTTAAATCTTCTGAGTCAGTTCTTGATTTTGGCGTCCCACAAGGCTCCGTGTTAGGACCAATTTTGTTCATTCTTTATACCACCCCATTGACCCTCCTCATAGCGAAACACTCTGTCCGTCATAAAATGTATGCCGATGATACTCAACTCAATAAGCTTAAGCTAAACGATGACAAGACTGAAGCACTTAGAATGCTTCCCCCATCTGTTGACTCTAGCTCTCTGCCCTCCACCATTGCCCTTGGAGATTCCAACATCCATTTTTCTGAACATATTCGCAACCTTGGTGCTTTCTTGGATGAAGACCTTTCCATGCAACATCATATCACTAAGATCTGCCAGGCTGCATACATCGAACTCAGGCGAATCAGCTCTATACGCCCCTTTCTCACGACCGAGGCAACCAAAACGCTAGTCAGTTCATACATTTTGTCTAGATTAGATTACTGCAACTCCCTTCTACTTGGTTGCCCACAGGCGCTTCTCAAACCCTTACAACAACTTCAAAACTCTGCTGCTAGAATGGTCTTCAAAGCCAAGCGTCTTCAACGCACATCACCTCTACTTAAAGAGTTACATTGGCTACCCGTTCAACAAAGAATAAACTACAAAGCTGCCTGTCTCTGCTATCAGATCATATCGGGAACAGCACCGCAATACCTCTCTGAGCTTCTTGAAATTTACGTTCCATCTCGATCTCTCCGCTCAGCAAATGACAATAGGATCTTTCGAATACAAAAATTTAAACGTGATAGGCACGGCGGTAGAGCTTTTGCATCATCAGCAGTCAAACTCTGGAATTCATTGCCTTCTGCTGTCAGACATAGTCAATCTTTAGCATCGTTCAAAACAAACATGAAAACCCATCTGTTCCGGCAGTCTTTCCAATAACACCCCCATCTCCATGTGCACGTGTGTGTGTGTGTGTGTGTGTGTGTGTGTGTGTGTGTGTGTGTGTGTGTGTGTGTGTGTGTGTGTGTGTGTGTGTGTGTGTGTGTGTGTGTGTGTGTGTGTGTGTGTGTGTGTGCGTGCGTGTGCGTGTGCGCGTGCGCGTGCGTGTGTGTGCGTGTGTGTGTGTGTGTGTGTGTGATTGTGCAATGTGTGTGTGTGTGTGTGTGTGTGTGTGTGTGTGTGTGTGTGTGTGTGTGTGTGTGTGTGTGTGATTGTGCGATGTATGTCCGTATGTTTGTATGTATGTAATTTGTGTGCGTGTATGTGTGTATGTGAATGTATGTCATTTGTGAGCGTGTGCGCGAATGTGAGTGTGCGTGCGCCCACGGCCGCGCTTCCAAGCAGGTGTGTGTGTGTGAGTGTTGTGTGTGTTCTGTCTGAGTATATCTGCTTGCATGTGTATGAGTGTATGCGTGCGCAGGAGAGATTGTGTTCACTAGAGTGGGGGAGGGGGGGGAGGAGAGTGTGTGAGTATGTGTCTGTGAGTGTGAGTACACGTGAGTGCTTTGTGTATGTGAGTGCGCGCGTGTGTGTATGTGTGTGCGTGCGTGTGCGCGTGTTTGTACAAGTGTATGCTTGAGTAAGTTTGTGTGCGTTTCAGTGATAATGTGTTTTCTGTGTGTTTGATTAAATGTGTGTGTGCATGTCTGTGTGCAAGAACGCGTTCACGCTCGTGCGTGCACGTACGTGCGTATGTGTCGGTTGTGCGTGTGTGTGCGTGTGCGAGTGTTTCAATACTGATTGTAAAGCGCTTTGTGCTCGATAAAAAGCGCTATATAAATATCCGTTTATTATTATTATGACGAGGCTGAAAAGACAGATGAATAGAGCCAGAGGATCGGAAACTAAAGACAAGAGCCAGTACATCAGTACTGTGCTATTCTTGATCAGCAAACGGACCCCAAATTCCTTAGCTTATTAGGAGAGGCCCTAGGAGCAAGAACCATGCATATGCATGAAGGTGCCCGGATTCGCAGAACAACTTTAGGGGCCCAGACCAGTAGCAAGCAGAGTAGTGGTAGGAGTCAACCGGAGTAGTTTTAGCGGACAAGTCGAGTAGTAGTAGAAAAAGTAATGGGCTAGCCAACAAATAAATATAGCTAGGGTTAGGGTAGAAGTAGTTAGGAAGAAAGGAATAATGGGTTAGGGTTAGCAATAAAGTACTAGGGGAAACGTTTCGGAATAGTTAGTTGTAAAAGTGAGACAGAGTAGGTATTAATTAGAGACTATAAATTAGTTCATTGGTTATAGCGTTATAGTGCTAGGTTTTTAGGATAAGAAGTGTGAAGTGTGGAATTTATGTGGTGTAGAAAAGGAAAGACTAAGTTAAGTGGTTAATGAAATGAATAATATGTAAGTAGTTAAATATTTAGTTATTAAGTTAAGGATAATACAATTTAGGCAAGTGTGTTGTGTGTTAATTGGAAGATCTTCCTCATTACCAGGTATGTCCCATACTATCCTTATTTGTTGTTCCCTCGTAATAAAAACATTATCATTGTAGTAAATCTGTTGTTCCGTATCCATGGAAACCCTTGTTTGCAGTGTTTATATATCCTCATTTTCTCGGGTTTGTCAGTCCGTGACTTATCTCTATTCCTTGTCTTTCCTTCTCTCGCATGCGTTGTTCTCAAACTGTTTTGTGAAGTCTAGTCTATCATATACACGCACGCACTCTCTCTCTCTCTCTGTCTTTCCCTTCCTCTGTCTCTCTCTTACTCAAGTTTCTAATCTAATTAAAGCGATGTTTACAAACACAAGCCAAGCAGTGCTCTACCTAGCTACATTTCTCCCAATGTCATGTGGGCTGCAACTATTATAAAAGGGCCCCGTGATAGTTTGGTGGAGATGCGGTTTCGGTTCCACCTCAAGTGACAACGCTTTGTAGGTCCGTGATACTTGTTAGAGATGCCAGACTTTCCTCGTACCTGTCGCATGCGTCCCCACCTCCCTATCTTCCCTTACATTTCGAGTGTACTGTGAAGACAACCGTGTTTGATGGTGCTTGGGAAAAAACACATAATGGAACTGTGACATATATTAAGATTTTAATTTTTCATGATCGAGTAAATAATTATTCGCTACTAAAACGCAGAACACCAAATTGGGCCATTGTGTCGCGTATTAAAAAAAAAAAAAAAAAAAAAAAAAAAAAATTAGATTTGATATCTGAAATAGATTATTAGTAGAAATTGCCTTCTTCTTCCTCTTGACTTGAAAAATTCAAAATTGTTGCGTATATTGGTGAACTACACATGAACAGATGAGCCCTAATTTGAAGATTGGTTTTCTTAGAGAAGTCGTTCACTATTGTTGGTTTTTGCTCAAAACAATTCTAGGCGATTTACGTTGTTTTTTCCCATGCACCATTACAAGTACGCTTTCGTAAAACCCTCACCAATTAGGCCTAATTAAGTAAGTTAAAGGGCTCTGGATATCAAATGGCTTCCACTGGTTGAAAAGCATCCTGATTCTTTGTTGACAATTCATTGAATTTGGGGGTGACTGATGTCGTTATCTCTTCTTAAATTGTTTTTTCGTCATTTTAAGACCCTTTCGATCACACGGTGAGGGCGGTACAACCCACTGTCTCTTTCATACGATGATATCGTACAAATAGGTAGACGGTTTCAATCATTGCTAATTCATTAGCACGCCATAATACTGATTTGGAACGGCTTACCGTAAACATTGAAACTAAGTTTCGATAACATATCAGGAAACCTTCTGCTTCGTGGATTTTACTGGGATATTTCTGTTTATAACATAATTGACCTAAAGATAACATTATCAACCCAGTTTCGATCATATCTCAGGTAATCCTTTACTTTATACATGTCATTACGTGCTCTTGTTGATTGGCAAAACGATAGTGGTAAGAGTGAGCCCACTATGTTGTTATGTCAATGAGCGCCATTCTCATTCCTGTTTCTCCTCGATGGTAAGGTTACATTCTCTCCACCACCCCTCTTTTTTTCCCGCTTCATCCGCCTCACCTACCCCCCCCCCCCCCCCCCCAACCCCTACTCCATAACCATAACCGCACGTGCGTTGGTCACTCCGCTAAGTAGTCTGGATAATTAGATTACTTAGTTATACAGATGTGCAAGCACAACAGGCAAAGGTGATCTTAATTAAGTTGGTCAGTCTGGTGAGCAGCCCGAGTCAGATGGTGCATGCCCACCCGTCACCAATTCTCGGGCAAGGGGGATATTCGCTGACGGTGACAGCCAGCCAGGGAACCTAATGGGTGATGACAACCTGGCACGGCCTACTCACTCGCCCATTCTCATTGAGAACGAAAAGCATAACTTGTATTATTAGTCAGTGGTGCGCTCTCCCTTCTCTTGATAGTCTTGTACCTAACCAACCGGCTTGTGAGTTTGTGTAAGAGTCGTGTAACATATGTTTGTAGGTAGATAAATACATTTACTACGCCTACCTGTGTTATATGTTATAGGAATAGGATTGGCTCAGTGACACCTTCAGACCATTATCTCTTAGACACCTCGCATCTCACCCACATTCCATATCTGTCGACCCCAATAATCATACCTTCGGACTGACCGCTACTCTCCTATCACTCCCCTCCTACGTCACTCGTACTCACTGGCCAGAAGTTGTTAACCACCCTCCCTCCCCTCCCCTTTTTTCTGCCCTATCCATCGTCAGCGCCACTTGATCATCCACGCCCCTCCCCTCGACAAATTTGGAGACCAGCATCATGCACCTTGCTCGCACGTGACATGATCATTCCGACTAATCAGCGGACTAAGCCTTTCCATATGACGTTTTGACCGGATCCCCCTTTTTGGAAAAACGCACTAACGCACGGACGAACTGATTCAAGACGCACAAAGGCTTTGCCTTGGTTTGAAGCCAACACACGAGATATTCACTCAGTCTCCGCATGTGTCCTCCTGTCACCCCTCTCCTTCCCACTATACCTGCCTTCCTACTTTCCGTACACTGATGATTCAAGTACCCCCGCCTCTCTTCTACCCCTTCCCCCCTACCTGCCTATCGGCAATAAATGGTAATGGACCTACAGTTTAATTTAGATTTTAATTGTTTATTACAGAGTGTACATTTACACTATTTTGTTACATTTTCCCCCCTTGCTACTGGATTGCTGCGTGTAATACAAAATATATTATTGGTTAACACTTAAATAGAGTTTGGGCTTTATTAATTAGGTGAATCCAAATAATGACTTGGCTTTTAATTACTGACATTTATATGTTATTGCCTGTTCAGGATTAAGAACACATGAACTAGTCAGACTGCGCAGGAGTCATGTAATGAACGGACATTGGGTTATTAGTGAAGGTACTTAGTGAATTATGGGCTGCTTTAAGATGATACGTTTTACTAATTGTTGGGCTATGTGGGCCAAATATATTGTGTATATATTTGAGACGGGGGTTTCCAATGTGTTATGGCTTTGGTTGTAAGTATATTGTTTTGGTTACATGCAGCCAGGGGTTGCATGTTTGACACAGAATGATAGCTTTAGATTAGTATTACAGGGCAGAAGGCTTTTGTCCCATGGTGCAGTACGAGTATGCAAAGAAGAAGGCATACATTTGAGGAAACTTCGTAACTGTGAGTATCTTGGTCACCACGTAACCAGGTAAGTACAAAAAAATATGTCTTTGTGAAAAAGGGTGTTTAATAAGTAACATCGAATGTGCAGAGTTAGACTGTTTGGCGGTATTATGAAGAGGATACTAGTAATCAGCACATGACAATGGACAAAGAATAATGGAACGGTGTAGTTACGAAGAGATTATGATTGTGAGGCGTCCCACTTGTCTTATTCGTTTGTCGTGTCTAAGTTTGTAATGGGATCGTGAGGGAAGACGATGCCCAGGAGTTTTTGTTTATGACAGGGGTCGTGAGAGAAGACGATGCCCAGGAAGAATTTGTTTTTTTATGGCCGGTGTTGTGGAAAAAGACGACGCCAAAGAGGTTTGTTTTTGGTGTATATGTGTGCAAGGGTTCGTGAAATAAGACGAGACCCTAGCGTTTATATATGTTTTGTGTAATGATGTTGGGACGACGATTACAGGAAGTAAAGTGAACCGTATGAGGAAGACAGACACTGCTCTAAATGAACATCGTCATGTGCATAAAAAAGGTACATGAGAAGAAGGAATCAAAAGAAGGAGGAGGAGGAGGAAGAGAATATAAGCAGCGCAAAGGTTAAGGTATATCGAAGATAAAAAAAACAAATGTGCACACGAGTAAAATAGTAATTTTGCATACGATTGTGTATATTTTGCTCTTACAACAGATTACTGTGGCTGAGTTTATTTCTGCTTTAGACACGGTTATTGGCGAAGTTATCCAACACCATGGGATATAAATGCTTCAATGCTGGTTTCTGCTTTAGACACGGTTATGGGCGAAGTTATCAAACACCATGGGATATAAATGCTTCAATGCTGGTTTCTGCGTTAGACACGGTTATTGGCGAAGTTATCCAACACCATGGGATATCAATGCTTCAATGCTGGTTTCTGCGTTAGACACGGTTATGGGCGAAGTTATCCAACACCATGGGATATCAATGCTTCAATGCTGGCTGCAGCCAGAGTCTAACTAACTAAAATAATGAAAGGATTAAAGAAGCATTTAAGTGGGAAACAGAGATATTTGTAAGGTAATAATACTGTTGTAATACTTAGTTATTTTTGGGTTAAAGTAGGGACACAGTTTTATTTTAGTGGATTAGTATTCTTTTTATTCTCATTTAACATTTTTTCATCATCGCAACGTCATCGGTTATTAATGAAAACAATAACTGTTTGTATGTAATGCCTTAATTTTTTGTATTTTGTACAGGTGCCAGCGGCCTATTCACTGTACAGGAAAGTCGCTACACGGACAGCCGACGGCACCAACTATCAGCATGATGGCGCAGCACTTATGCCTGCCTTATTCCATTAACTACGTTTCTTCCTAATTGCCTTTGGCCGTACTATTTTTCCTGACTGCATGTGCAGCAAAGACTGTTTACTACAGTAGATTCCTTGCATGTAGGTTTTTTTCCCAGCTAATAGTGCAACTCCTTTCTAATGATAACAACCACTACTGTTTACCACATGAACAAGAATTGTTTTAATGCTGCTTGATTGTATGTAGACTAATTGATATGGCATTGGTTGACAATTTAACTTGTTTATTCTATTAATATTGGCGTGACCTAATGGTTTTAAGATTAATGCGCTAATTGTTAAAAAAAAAAAACCACCATGGAGCACGAAATCTGAACAATACATTAATGATGCTGATATGGACACACTCGTTAACAAACTAATTTACACTTTGTGCCACTGTCTTACTTTAACCGTTGCCTTTATGATCTTGGCACATGTTCATACCTGTGTGGCCACCATGTATGATTACATGTGACAGATAACGCGATATGTAGACTAGTTGCTGTCAGAGCCACTAACGTGATAACTCTGCCTATGTATTGTATTAAAACACCAGTATAGGCACACATACACATGTACCAGCGGAGCGGACAATGGTGTGTCTTTAACTATCTTACTCAGAGATTGTTTTAGCGGTGGCGCCTTGCAATTGTTTTTCTCTTGATTATTGTAGTGTTTTGGTAGTGTTTTTTCCCTCGCACTTTGTCTGTTCCGGTGGGGATGTGAAGTAAAAGAAAGAAAGAAAAAAAAAAACCGAGAAAAAAACCGAATGTCAAGAACGAAACCAATCATCGGACCTCCAATTATTATTTTTACTCCTTGATTTTACGAGATGCTTATTTGCTTATATTAATTTGAACAAGTATGTTAGATAAAGTAAAGGGATTAAGACAACTCCTAATATTTTTTGGGCCGCTTACTTTGTAAGCAGCGCGTTGTCAACAGCCAAGGAAAGGGAAGTAATTTATTTTTATTCTTTGAGTGACAGGCATATTTTATTAGTCTTAGCTACAAATATTTGTATTTCGGAGGCAAAAAAGGAGAGAAAAATCATAATCGTCATCATCAGCAACAACACCACCATCGTTGTCATCATCATAGTTATCATCATTATCACCATCATTGACATCATCATCATCATCTTCGTCCTCATCACCTAGTCACCATCTCTGTCACTTTGTCACTATTATTATTATAGATCACTGGATTATTCATTTGGGATTGGGGTTTTTCATTCACGCAGAAAACAATTAATGTTGATTTTAAGAAATTGTGCTGTGGTGCTGTTGGCTCATGGTTTGCCGATATTATGTCATCATCATTAGGATCATGGTCGCTATTGTTCCAGCCTTTATGTCATTGCATGAGCATCATTGCCACCATTTCACATTTTCATTTCAGATATACCACAGCCCGTTCCATTGTCATGTTTCAAGCATTGATGCCATCTTCATCACTGTCATTGTTAATGAAATGCATCCTGAACTGTGGGAATATTTAATAATCCTAAGCATGTTGTTTCGTATAATTTTCACAGAATTCCTGTCTCTACCCCTATTTATAAGATCTCGGGATGGACCTTAGTGAAAGCAAATGTGGCGGATCGTGCCCCTCTTTTGACTCGTGGAGGGGGCGGACTGACGGGGGCGAAGCTTCCTGCTGCACCCAGCGGGAGACGGCGTCAGCGGTGCTCCACCTCGTCGTCAGCGTCTCCCTGGTCACGGGTGGACAGCGACCCGCCACACTCTGCTGAAAGGACGGCCTCCAAACACAGAACTCAAGGGGAGTCATGTTCTATCGTATTAACGCTATTCTATGAATTTATTTTTCGACATCCTTCGTCTTCCTTATCACCCCTCTTCTTTGTCCATCATTGTAGACATCCTTCGTCTTCCTTATCACCCCTCTTCTTTGTCCATCATTGTAGACATCCTCCTTTCAAAAACACCTGT
>CM065704.1:42583294-42610794 GCA_017654935.2 Phymorhynchus buccinoides
ACAAGCGCCAGTTTTGAATTGACTTTACTGCTGTGCACTTGTTGTTGGCTCCTGCGTCTGTGTATACTTCTGTATTGTGTTTGAAAACCATGTGTTGAATAGTTTGACTGTGAATAATTCAAACATGTAGAGTAAGTACTGTGTGATTGATTGCAGGGATCTTTATAGGAAGCAAAAGTGCCTGTGTTTGGATTTACAACTGATGGACTATTGACTAGTGCTGTCTTAGCAGAGCAAAATTCCATGAACCAGATTGGAAATAGGCCCTACATGTAACTTCACAGTGTGTTGTGTGTGCCTAGTATTTAAATGTTAGAGCAGATCTGCAACACTGAAGCCAGATTGTTGTATTATCATTGTTGAGAGATCTGTACCTAAATCACAGAGGATGCCTACACATCCAGGTTTGTTGACTGCCTGTCAAGCCTTCTGCTAGGGTTTGATGTTTTCTCTTCAGCAAGTTATTACTAAGGTAAGCAATCTGTTACCCCCCCCCCCCCCCTATCTCTCTCTCTCTCTCTCTCTCTCTCTCTCTCTCTCTCTCTCTCTCTCTCTCTCTCTCTCTCTCTCTCTCTCTCTCTCTCTCTCTCTCTCTCTCTCTCTCTCTCTCTCTCTCTCTCTCTCTCTCTCTCTCTCTCTCTCTCTCTCTCTCTCTCTCTCTCTCCATCTGCCTGTCTGCCTGTGTCTTTCTACTTGTCTTTCTCTTGTCTTTTAAAATCCTCACCCCCCCACTCCCCTTAACCTTGCTATATATATAGACGCACAGAAAGCAAAGAAAGATAAACAAAACACCTTCAATATTCCCAATATTTCAGTTTATTCGACTTTCTTCGGGGGACTTCATTATTGATATTAATCGTTATTGATATATATATATATATATCAATAATGTTCTTGGTTTTTGTTGTTGTTGATCATTTGTTGCTTTTCTTATATTCCTTTCTTTTTTCTTAATTTTGTTTGTTTGTTGCTTTCTTTCTTGTTCGCCTCAGGGCTGAGAAAATGGGTCCACATTCCAAAGTAATTTGTTATAAAGCCTTCAAAGTGTCAGCATTTCACTATTTATTTTCTGTACAGAATTCGTTAGTTCTTTTCACGTAGTTGTTTGTCTACTAAATTACAGGAATTTGTAAGATGCTTTTCCTGATCTTCAGCAAGGGAATTTGTTAACTTTTCTTAAGAAACTCTTCATCCAATTTGGCTGCTTGAAACTAATCAGCATTTGAAACGTGATATTTGATAATTTAAAAAATTCGATGGATGAATTACGTCATAGCTTTGTCTCCATCCCCTCTTAATTACATACATTAAAACAAAGAGGATGTGTGATATTAATGCCATTAAAGGTTAAAAAAAATTGAGTAAAACTATGTGAATAAGGTGTAAAGTAAACTCCTCTGTATGAGGAACATCTCCCTCAGAAGGCATGTTAAAGAGATACAGCAGGTCTCTTGGTTGTGTAGGTTTTGCTGCACGGTCTCGTCTTTGCCACGTAAACTGTCTAGATATGTCATACCTGATGTCACTGATTCAAACAGTCATAAGATGAAACGACGTCAGTTTTAAGTCATTTCATCAATGACTGATTTCATTTTGTGACTGTAACAAGTATAACGAGCTCAGCAATCAAACTTAACAAGCAGTGTCTAGATAATTATTCACAAGCCATTCTCTTTCAAGCTACAAATATTTCGTGAAATACATACATCGGCAAAGGCCGTCAAATTATGTTCTCGGTGCTGAATAAATATACATTTGAAATTCAAAACGCCATGCCACACAAACAGTTTGTACTTATGATTAAATAATCAAATATAAACGTGCTATCATTTCATGCAACTGCGAAATACCATTTAAGACGGCGTGCTACAACGTAAATGCTGCATCTTTATCGCGTTCCATACAAGTCAGTGGGAACGAACGAAAAATGCTGTTTTACGTCCTCTCGGTCTGGAACAGACACATATGGGACATTTGTAAATACAACAATACAAAGATGGTGGGAACGATACTGGAGGCAATGCCGGGAGGCAGTGCAACACCAGTAAAGTTCCGATTTTTTAAACTATTCAGATAGCGGTAACCACACCTCGGTTAAACCTCATCGGCTATGGCACCGCCACATATGCTGTAATTTAAACAAGTCTGAAGAATGAATGAAAAATGGTGTTTTACGTCCTCTCGGTCTGGAACAGACACATATGGGACATTTGTTGATACAAAGATGTTGGGAACAATACTGGAGGCAATGCCCAGAGGCAGTGCAACTCCAGTAAAGTCCCGATTTTTTAACAGTACATATAGGTGTAGCGGTAACCACGCCTCGGATAAACCTCATCGGCTATGGTACCGCCACGTTTTGTAACACAGTACGCGATAATTTAAACAAGTCTGAATGAAAAATGGTGCTTTACGTCCTCTCGGTCTGGAACGACACATATGGGACATTTGTACAATACAAAGATGGTGGGAACAATACTGGAGGCAATGCCGGGAGGCAGTGCAACTCCAGTAAAGTTTCGATTTTTTTAACATTACAGATAGGTGTAGCGGTAACCACGCCTCGGTTAAACCTCATTGGCTATGGTACCGCCACATATGCTGTAATTTAAACAAGTGAGTGAAAAATGGTGTTTTACGTCCTCTCGGTCTGGAACAGACACATATGGGACATTTGTCGATACAAAGATGGTGGGAACAATACTGGAGGCAATGCCCAGAGGCAGTGCAACTCCAGGAAAGTCACGATTTTTTAAAGATGCAGCGGTAACCACGCCTCGGTTAAACCTCATCGGCTATGGTACCGCCACGTTTGTAACACAGTACGCGATAATTTAAACAAGTCTGGAACGAAATGTTTTAAACAAGTCTGATGATGAAAATGATGTTTTACGTCCTCTCGGTCATAGACACATATGGGACATTTGTAAATACAAAGATGGTGGGAACAATACTGGCTGCAATGCCAGGAGGCAGTGCAACACCAGTAAAGTCCCGAGTTTTTAACAATATAGATAGGTGTAGCGGTAACCACGCCTCGGTTAAACCTCATCGGCTATGGTACCGCCACATTATATAATTTTAGACAAGTCTGTGGGATTTATTAAAGGTTATGTAAATAGTCATAGGTCATTGCTTTCTACGTCTCAGCGTATTTTTCAGGGTGACTTTACGTGTGTGAGCCATGACAAACTGATGCATCTGTTTATTGGTGTACGCATTCTACGATCTATCACAAATAATGTAGTTCAAACATGTTTGCCTTACCTAAGACAAGATTGAAATATAGGGGCCAAGAGATGAAATAACGAAATTGAACAAAGGGGGAGAACTCTCTTACATTAGCTCCCCTCCACTAACATTGATTACGACACCAAATTTGGTGGAAGGTAGTTAACATAAGAGAGTCCACCCTCCTTTGTTCAAAAAGACAAGGCGGTTTACATTGTAATTACAGGACACAACGGCAATTAAAAATCAAGTATGTTGCAGATAGGTACACCAAGGCTTAAAACCTCACGCTATGCAGCAAATTCAGCACCACGGGGTGGGGGGTGGGGGTGGGTGGGTTCTACTGTAGCATCACTATAATTGTGACATAGCGTTGCATGCGTTTTGTTTTTGTTTTGGGTATTCAGTTGTTTATTATTTCGAACCGGAAGTGTTTGACTGTTTTGCAGTTTGGTTGACCTTTGCTTCTGCGATGATGGTTCATCATTAAAAGAGTTTATAAATTTTATTCCGTGCCTTGTGTGCTGCTTCTTTGGTGACCCCGTAAAGTGAGTAGCCTCATACAATCATGGACAGGGGGGTTCAACTGCGCATGCGCGGGATGTAGCTCGTTCTGTTTTTTCTCGTTGTCTGGAGACTTGTGAGTGGCAGGAGCGTTTACTTGCCCTCCCTCACAGCCCCATATTAGCTTTAACCCACCCTAGTTCTTTGGGTTCGAGGAGGTCAATCGTGTCTAAAACCTGACTGTTCCTGTGCGCAGCATCTCTCAAGTAAGCACTCCTACCACTCACGAGTCTCCAAACAACTGCAATTAAACTATAACGTACAGGTAGGTCTTGCTTAATGTTTAGAATTTAATACACTTGTGGATGTTTCAGAGTTCGTGTTTCCTGCCAGAACTTTCCTCATATTCATTTTATGTCCATTCATCAAAAATGATGAAGGAGAATATCCAAACAAAAGACATGTCATAAATGTTGCATTAAACATCTCATAAATTGTGAAAGTACTCATAATCTTTTGTATTGTCATGGAAGACACCAGGCTCCAAACTGGATTGCACAGGGACTCATAGCATGACCACAACAAAAACAGTCTCAGGCCTGCTTCTGGTTATCATTAGACATAAAACAGGCCTAGTGTCTATTATGCTTGGCCTTTAGCAAATGTCCAGTGGTTTTGTCAGGCATCTGGAAGAATCAACCAATAACAAAACTGGGGAGAAGAGAGCAATTATTACTCATTCATTTAGCATCCAGGACCAAAAGGGGATCTTACCAACATCATGCGTTAACATGGTTTATTGAAGCACTTTCCCAGAAAGAATGCATTCACGTTGATCATCACATATGATATTAAAATGAAGAAGCATAATTCTGGAGAAAACCACTGCTATGAAGAGGCTGAGATTGTTATTGCTCATCAAGTCTTGGTTTCAATAATTTTGACTGAGCTGAATGTGGTTCCTTCATCACAATGTCCCATTTTATATCTCTGTCAGTCTAGGACCTGAGACATGTCACCAAGGTAACAGGGTCAAATGAGATGCATGAGCAAAACCAACCCATTTTGTCAGGCGCCCAGGTGAACAGAATGTTCCAAGCGTGTTCTGACACTTAAGCCCTGACTTGTTGAGGAATGAAGGTTTCAGCCGTTTCAGGGGAGTGGTTTTCTTCAAAGTTGCACCATTCGGTTTTACGATCACAGTGAAAGTGCTTCAGTGATCCACGAGCAAGTATGATGCTGTTAAAACTCTTTTTGCCCATGGGTGCTGATAGCATGTTCTTGAGAAACACAGCGAGCCTCCTCTGTGGATTATTTTGCAACTGTTGGTGGGGTAACTGTCTTCTCTCGAGTTTTATTCTTAAGCAATTCGTCCAGAGATAGGATAACGTGACCTTCACGGTAAACCAGAATCACATAGCCTATTCATTTTTATGAAAGCCTGTTGCAGATCTGAGATTGTCTTCATTGGCTGTATTTATGTCACGCACAGAAGCCATAGCATCAACAGTTTTAGTCTATGCAAACTGCTGCGTTCATACTATGAGACCTAATATCATGCGAACGGGACTTTCAAGTGTTTATAATACTCACCAAGTTATACTAATCAACTTGTATCAGGAATATATCGCCGCCCGTGGGTCGGGCTTGTTTCGAGACTTTAAATGAAATCCGTTGATTTTGTTAACTTTTGTTTGTTTATCATTTGAGTCAAACAATGTTCTCCTTACCGTAACAACTAACATCACACACACATGTCACGTTGCAATGTCACACTATCCTCTACTTTATTTTCGTCTTACAATTGGAATAGTGACAATCAGCACAACAATTGAGTTCCAAACATAATATTTGTTTATTTGTGAATCTTCCGATTAATGTATTATACGATTAGTGCTTTGCTTTGTACTGAAATAGATCAATCAATATGTTATGATTTTATGTTACTTGGATATTTGCCGTCATGATTTTTCCTTTGTCACTTCGATCACGTCAAAATCTACGTAGCGGATGATTATTAGCAATGCTGTAACGTAGGCTACCTATCTACAATAGACACACGCCTATTTCAAAGACACTTCAACGAGATACCTTCACCGAGATTTAAATACAATATTTTTGGCCTTTTCATTACAAAGACAGAAGCAGAAAACCATAATATATTTCTATGTAGAAGACCATGTCTAGCAATTGTAACATGCGGTGAAACAAAAAGAGACAGACAGATGGAGAGCACACCACAAGCTGCACTTGTTGCTGCTACAGTTGTCTGCGCACAGCTGTTTCGGGAGGAACATTTAGTTTATCTATATATTCAGAAGTTTTTTCAAGCAAACTTTAGTTTACCATAACCCACTTTTCATAAATGACAGTCACGAATATGTTGGAGTTTGTGACTATATTAGTTGTATTCAGTTGATTTTGCTAGATTTTCGCTCATGGGCAATGTTATTTATGTTTGTGTATTGTCCAAGAACATTTTCTACTAAATATGTTGCATGATATATACTGCTCAATAAAAATAAGGTTTTTTTACCATAAATCTGACGGAAGAAATATATTAACAATACAATGAAAAACATGCAGCCAAAATATTTTTACAAACAAAAGCTTGGTGCAGTTTTTATCTAAAATTTATAGATTCAGTCTTTTAACTAAATAGCTTGATTTTGTGTGGGACAGCTGTGTCTGGTATTGCATTATCATTTGTTTTGGGAAAATAAAATGTTCAAGTAGATAGATAAACATAAAATCTGGCCTTCATTCCTAGCTTTCAACATCATTACTATTACCAGCGGTGGTTATTACCAGCCGCAATCGAAGAGAGCACGATAACGTTTTAACGAAGGTACCTAGGACGCTCAAATGTAGCATGCGGATAGGTACTAAGAATATCTAGGCCAAGTACGAACATGAAGGTCATAGGTCAAAGGTCAAGGTCAATGGAGCCGAAAATGCTTCCGAACACCTGGCACGAAAACGGAGGGACCTAGGACGCTCGCATTTTGCATGCGGATAGGTACTAAAAATATATAGGCCAAGTTGAAAAATAAAGGTCATAGGTCAAAGGTCAAGGTATTTGGTGCTGAAAATGCTGCCGAGCACCTGACACGATTATGATTGAGCGGAGGGACCTAGGACACTCAAATGTTGCTTGCAGATAGGTACTAAGGATATCTAGACCAAGTTCGAAAATCAAGGTCATAGGTCAAATGTCAAGGTCACTGAACACGAAAATGCTGCCGCGCGGCTGGTGGCTTAGCGTCTTAGTGCTCAGCTGTTGTTAGGGCTGTCTAGCATTTGAACAGAGGGACCTAGAACCATCAAATTATAAATTAGTATAGTTAGGATGGCTGAGCCAAGTTTTAAGATGAAGGTCATTGGTCAAAGATCAAGGTCACTGGAGCCGAAAATGCTGCCACGCCGCTGGTTGATGTAGGTTTTTGTGCTCCGGTGTTGACTATGTATGTTTGCTAACACGATAACGTTTGAGCGGGGGGACATAGGACGTTCATATTGTGCATGCTGGTTGGTAACTGGGATGTCTAGACCTCGTAAACAAATGGAGCTCGTTGGTTAAAGGTTAAAGTCACTGGAGCAGAAAAAGTTCATGACTGGCTAACTATATAATTATATAGTGCTCAACCTTTGCTAAGGATATTTATTAACTTAAACAAAGAGAAACATAAAATCATTTTTTGTTCTTATTTAGTTTAATCAACGTTGATCATTACATTTTCATTTTTACATTTTGATGAAAACGACTTCCGAGAATGATTTTATTTGCCTACCTCAAGGAAAGTTTGTGATACCTCCTCAACTTACATAAAGCAATCGAGTGGAGATAAATGTTTATTTCATGTCTTTTGCTTTTTGTGGCATGAAAAGTCATGGATAAGCATGCGTGAGACCCCCTCACTGCAATTCCAGCCTGGAAACGCCATTTTGTGTTCTGGAGGAGCTTTTGAAGCTCCTGCTGATCCAGGGTGTTCCACTCCTCTACCAGGCAATGTTCTGGGTCCTGCAGACGTCTGAGCTGCTGTGAACGGCTTGTAACGGCTGCCTGAAGCATGTTTCAACATTGTTCTCCCAGACTGAGGTCTCTGGATCGGACAAGTTATATAATATGGACGATGGTCTCTTGCTGCAGTCACGTGTAAGAAACCCTTGCTTGATTTAAAAGGTGCATGATCCATGAAGATGAGGCCAATCCGGATCGTACCAGCAGAACGTTTGACGTGGACATTGATGAACTCAACCCTGTACCACACAGCTGTTTCGGAAGGAACATTTAGTTTATCTATATTATCAGAAGTTTTTTCAAGCCAACTTTAGTTTACCATAAGTAACTTTTCATAAAATAACACTCACGAATATGTTGTAGTATGTGACTATATTAGTTGTATTCAGTGGATATTACTAGATTTTCACTGTTGGTCAATTTTATTTTTTTGTTTTGTGATACTATGAATTATTCAAGAACATTTTCTACTAATTATGTTGCATGATACTGCTCAACAAAAATAAGTTTTAACCATAAATCTGATGGAATAAATATATTAAAAATACAATGAAGAACATACAGCCGAAATATTTTTGCAATCAAAAGCTTGGTAGTTTTTATCTAAGATTTATAGATTCGGTCCTTTAACTAAATAGCTTGATTTTCTGTGGAACGGAACAGCTGTGACCAGCAGTACCAAGCTCATGGCAGCAAGTCCAAGCTCTGGAGGCAAGGCATTGTGACATTCCAAACACTTAAGACACAATGAGTCTGTGTAAAGTGTTCTCCAGCATCCTTTCCTTCCTTTAGTCCCTTGACCGCTGTGGTCGTTGGGGGGATTGATGGGCAGCAGCAGCAGACAACATTCTCCAGTTCTGCCTCTGGTGGGCGGCCGGGATCAGGTCATTCATGTTCATGTTGGTCCATTCTTTGATATTGTCGACCCAGTTCTTTTTTTGTTGGCCGCGACGGCGGCCCCCTTCCACGGTTCCCTGGAGAATGGTCTTCGACAAGGATTCGTGATGGTTGACGTGGCGAAACCAGATGAGCTTGCGACGTTTAACTGTCGTCAAAAGGTGTTCTTGTGGCCCAACCAGCTCTGCAATCTTGTTGCGGACATATTCATTTGTCTTGCGTTCTAGGTATGTAATGCCCAGCAGTTTTCTCAGGCATTTTGTTTCAAAAGCTTGAATTTTTCTCCAGCATACCAACACAGAAAGACAACTCTTTGCGTGTCAAATGACGTTATAATTTCATTGTGATATTCCAAACACTTATGACACAATGAGTCTGTGTAAACTGTTCTCCAGCATACCAACACAGAAAGACAACTCTTTGCGTGTCAAATGACGTCATAATTTCATTGTGATATTCCAAACACTTATGACACAATGAGTCTGTGTACGAACTGTTCTCCAGCATAACAACACAGAAAGACAACTCTTTGCGTGTCAAATGACGTCATAATTTCATTGTGATATTCCAAACACTTATGACACAATGAGTCTGTGTAAACTGTTCTCCAGCAAAGCCATTCACAAGGAACACAGAAAGACAACTCTTTGCGTGTCAAATGACGTCATAATTTCATTGTGATATTCCAAACACTTATGACACAATGAGTCTGTGTAAACTGTTCTCCAGCATGCCAACACAGAAAGACAACTCTTTGCGTGTCAAATGACGTCAATAATTTCATTGTCAAATGACGTTATAATTTCATATATATTCCAAACACTCATGACACAATGAGTCTGTGTAACTTTTTCTCCAGCATGCCAACACAGAAAGTCCCAACTCTTTGCGTGTCAAATGACGTAATAATTTCACTTCGGCCATGTAACTTTGTGAGCAAGAAATGTCATTGATTTTCTCGATAGTAAAGAGAGGGTTAGTAATCCTGACAATGTTACTCACTTTTATGTTTTCGCTCCGTTTCAGTGAAACGACATTTTTGGGGGTGGTTTTCGAAATTCACATTGATGCATGTGAACAGGAAGATGGATAAAAACAAAAGTGTGAGTGAACTTTTGTTTACGGATGATTGCTCTTTCCGGCCATGTAACATGTGTAGATTACAATGACACCACCTCTTATTACTGGCCGATTGCTTCCCTTTACAACCGTTCAATACTGTCGTACGCTATAGCCTTTGCTGGCGTAACGGTTTCACCCGAGATGCGCTGTTTTGCAGCCCGAGCCGAGCGGGCATTAATTAAAGATACACTGACCCATCACGATTAAGTCCCTCGGTTTTTTTCTGGGTAGCTGTGACCCACATGCAATGTGTCCCCAACTTCAACGCGTGAGGCTGCTCTAAGAAAAATGATGTTTTGTTTTTAATTTGGGGGCATTTGTACTGGCAGTAAAAACCCAAAAAGTCAAAACAAGATTTTTTCTAATACCAGCTATAAGAGGGGAAACACGTGAAACCCGTAAATTTGGACACGTGATCCGGTGGATGCTCTTCTTCTATCCTGGCCTAGTCTAAACGTCTGCGTTAAAGGTCAAGGCCATATGGCCATAATGTGTTAATGTTTAGCATTCCTCTTATGGGCAAATTTGACAGATATGTTTTATATTTCATGAGCTGATTGGCATGGGCTTCTTACCCGCCCATGTGCTTTTTACCCCGTCTTCCCCTACGGGAGTAAAACCTGGTCAAAACAAGATTTCTTACCAGCTATAAGAGGGAAAACACGTGAAACCCGTGATTTTGACACGTGATCCGGTGGATCTTTCTTCTTCTTCTTCTTCTTCTTCTTCTGCGTTCCCAGGCCATAATTATGGCCATAATGGGTAAGGTACGTATGTGTGGATCTTTAAAGCCCAACTTTGGTTCGGATCGAGTCATCACGGTCTTCCAGTGAAGCGGGTGTTGAGGTAGCCACAGTCGGCCTGGATGTTGTATCTGCCGTCTCTGACAGGCACTGTCCGGTGAGGCTGCAGGTCGAAGCTCCGGAAGCCCGCTGTCTGGAGGTCGTCCAGCAAGGTCACCAGCTGGAGGAACCTCTCCCGGGCTGGGCAGTCCCAGTAGATGTGCCACTCCACCAGAAACTGCTTCACGTGCCTAAAAATGCACACATTAATTAATAAACCTGCACAGAATTTAGCCCTTTCAACGCTAGCCATTTTTTTTAGCCAAAACTTTCCATTAAACTTACCTGGGTAGAGAAAAGATTTCATCTGCAATATTGGGGATTCTTCTCTGACATGCATAAAACAGGGCCTATCCTTATACCTCCCAAAATAAAGAACATATTAAAGGTCATTGGTTAGCAGACCCTCATTTGATGCCTTTCAGTGACATGGGTGTTAAATCATTGTGGTGCCAAGAGGTGACAGTGGCGATGAAAGGGTTTTAACACAATTTAAAAAACCCAAAAACTCCTTGATAATCATCCTTTAGTGTTAAAACTTCAATGTCAAAACTTCAATGTTAATACTTCAATGTCAAAACTTCAATGTTAATACTTCAATGTCAAAACTTCAATGTTAATACTTCAATGTCAAAACTGCAATGTTGAAACTTCAATGTTAAAACGTCAATGTTAAAACGTCAATGTTATCGCTTCACTATGTTAACGCTTCAATGCTAAAACTTCAATGTTAAAACTTCAATGTCTGTGGTCTGTGGTCACTGAAAACTTGAACAACACGTGCACTTAAACCTTAACTGCACATGCACTCTTCTAAAATAAATCCTTTAACATTGCAATATTATCGGAAGCTACAAATAATAGCACAGCCAAACTTCGCAAGGTAATAAATGCCATCACTATGTTTTCACTGATTTCACTTCTGTTTTTTAAAGTATCCAAAGTCATATGAAGGTCGATCAGTTATTAGGTATTAGTATTAGTATTAGGTATTAGGTACTTTATAGTCACAGAGGCGTCTCTGTGAAATTCGGGTTGCTCCCACCAGGAGAGCGCGTCGCAGCCAGAGGCGCGCCACCCATTTTTTTTTTTTTTTTTGCATGCGATTTTTGTCACTGATGAGGGGGGGGGGGGGGGGTAAATTTTTACCAAATGACAACTTTTTCGTTGCCACTGGGTTTAACGTATGCTAAGTGCATGGGCACACGGGACCTCGGTTTATCGTCTCATCCGAAAGACTCCACGTTCAGACCGTTAAGGCCTAGTGCAGAATGAGAGGAAAACATCCCCTGTACCCAGGTTCGAACTCGGGTTTACTTGACACGAAGCGAACGCGCTACCACTGTGCCACTCTACACCACTCTATACCACTCTATTAACTTTTGAAGTGGGGGTAGAAAGTACATGTGAATCAAGGAAGGAAAAAGACGTTGCGTTGGCATATAAGTGGCCTGTGACGTTTAGAGCCGGAACAGCATAGTGGGTAAGTCGTTGACCTCCAACGTGAACGTCAAGAGTTCGCGTCCCAACATGGGCATACATTTTCTTTTTCGTCTGTTTGTTGTTATTCTTCTTTTGTAATGCAAAGCGAATGAGCCTTGAAGGCTTTGCATTTCTTTTTTCTTTCTTTTTTTATTTAGAGAAAGGAACTGACCTTCTGAGAACTCCGGTGTCCAGCATGTTTCGGACAGATTCCCACTCGGAGCATTCCACGTCCATCTTGAGGAGATCAAGGGTTCTCTGTGTATAAAGAACGATGAACTGGAATGGGCTTCAATACATAATAATATATCTGTATTGTTAAAATTGTCGGGAATTTACCGGTGTTGCACTGCCTCCGGGTATCGCCTCCAGGATCGTTCCCACCATCTTTATATCTACTAATGTCCCATACGTGTCTGTTCCAGACCGGAGGACGTTAAACAGAGTTCCATTGATAGTGCTGTGCCCACGACACTATTGTGTTCCTTGTGTCGATTGAAATTCTTCCAACTGGTCTGACAGAAAACAGTCTGTCAATGCTTGCCGACAGTGTGAAGCCGGCACATCGCCACAACTAGTTGACAGAGTTCACAACTGATTTGTTTTATTTTAATTTGACTGAACGATATTAATGGTTGGATAGTGCGAGGCGACTTAAAGTTAACGCACTCTTTGCCATCAAGACTAATATGGCAATGGCAATGGCACACACACACACACGCACGCACGCACGCACACACACACACACACACACACACACACACACACACACGCGCGCGCGCGCGCGCGCGCGCGCACGTGTGTTCATGAACATACAAACTCCCACTATCTCACAAGGTAACAAAGGCATATTTTCACATACCTCCATTCCCCTCCCTCCCTTGGCCCTCTCTCTCGGTCTCTCTGTCTCTCTGTCTCTGTCTCTGTCTCTGTCTCTCTCTCTCTCTCTCTCTCTCTCTCTCTCTCTCTCTCTCTCTCTCTCTCTCTCTCTCTCTCTCTCACACACACACACACACACACACATAGGGCCTACACACACACACACACACACACACACACACACACACACACACACACATACACACACACACACATGCCCCTCCACTCACACACCACACTCACCCACACACACACCTCCCCACACTCCCATCCCCCCACCAAAACACACACACACACACACACACACACACACACACACACACACACACCTCCCCCCCCCCCCCCCCCACATACACAAACGCGCGCGCACACACACTTAGTACATACGTTCCAGTGATTCAGAGCCAACATAAGCGATTTGAGGGTGCGGATTTTCCAAGTGGTTTTCTCTGGCTGGTATTGGGTCAAACGGGGCTCGTGAGTGTCGCTGTCCTCAGCCCCCAAGCCAGTCCGATAGAACATCACGTGATCACTGTGGCGATGATTGGAGCTCTTCATGCTGCAGGTAAGAAAGACACAATGAGCTCTTACCTTCTGGACGCCGCTACAAGACTGTTAACCCCTTCCAGACATCACTGCCTTTATAAACAAACTTCATTACTGGCCTGGCACTGCCTAGAAAAAACCATAACAAGTAAGAAGCTCAACAAAACCAATACTGTCAGTGGTGTCAATCTAATCATACACGTGGGGAACATGTGCATTAACATTTTCAAAAAGACGGAACCGTCCATTCTTATACAATTTATTTTTGAAAAGGAAGCGTCAATCAGATCTATTTACACTTGTTCTTATTTACTTATTCTTACTTGTTCTTTCATTCACCTAGTCAGTCAGTCAGTCAGTCATCAATTTAGCCAATTAGTTAATTGCTTATTTATTTATTGTTATCTATTTATGCATTTACTTTGTATGTTTCTTTATTCCTTTAACTTTTTAGTCCATTCTTTCTGTTATATTTATTTAGAATACTAGTAAAGGTAAGGAGGAGGAGTTCCACCTGAAGCAGCAAAGCGAGCTTGTAGTGAGAGAGTAAAGTAATGTGAAGTGATGATTTCTGTGTTAGCATGTTTTGTAGTGAGAGAGTAAAGTAATGTGAAGTGATGATTTCTGTGTTATGTATGTTTTGTAGTGAGAGAGTAAAGTAATGTGAAGTGATGATTTCTGTGTTATGTATGTTTTGTAGTGAGAGAGTAAAGTAATGTGAAGTGATGATTTCTGTGTTATGTATGTTTTGTAGTGAGAGAGTAAAGTAATGTGAAGTTATGTATGTTTTGATTTCTGTGTAATGTGAATGATGATTTCTGTGTTTGTAGTGAGAGAGTAAAGTAATGTGAAGTGATGATTTCTGTGTTATGTATGTAGTGAGAGAGTGTAATGTGAAGTGATGAGAGAGTATGTTTTGTAGTGAGAGAGTAAAGTAATGTGAAGTGATGATTTCTGTGTTATGTATGTTTTGTAGTGAGAGAGTAAAGTAATGTGAAGTGATGATTTCTGTGTTATGTATGTTTTGTAGTGAGAGAGTAAAGTAATGTGAAGTGATGATTTCTGTGTTATGTATGTTTTGTAGTGAGAGAGTAAAGTAATGTGAAGTGATGATTTCTGTGTTATGTATGTTTTGTAGTGAGAGAGTAAAGTAATGTGAAGTGATGATTTCTGTGTTATGTATGTTTTGTAGTGAGAGAGTAAAGTAATGTGAAGTGATGATTTCTGTGTTATGTATGTTTTGTAGTGAGAGAGTAAAGTAATGTGAAGTGATGATTTCTGTGTTAGGTATGTTTTGTAGTGAGAGATAAAGTAATGTTTTGTAGTAAAGAGAGAGTAATGTAGTGATGATTTCTGTGTTATGTATGTTTTGTAATGTGAGAGAGTAAAGTAATGAAGTGATAAAAAAATACTGTCAATGATTCGGGTTTGACAACATTACTGGTTGATCCAAATTATTGTTTCGCTTTGAAATCGTGGTCACTGGCATTACAATCGGAATCAGTAGTCTCCTTATTCATGGCCGGACCTACGGGGGGGGGGGGGGGGGGGGGGGGGGGGGGGCTTAGGGGGTTGCAGCCCCCACCCTTTTTCCTAAAAAAAACCAACCTTCATGTCGCCGAGAGGCAGCTAAATTTCCTCGCGGGCTATACCTAGCACTCATCAGCACCACCAGTTGATAGGTACTTAATGGTTCAAAACATGTTTAAATAGGGGTATGAACAGTAGTCCTTTATTTCATGCCCATATTGCACCAGATTGCACTATTTTGCTTCTCGGATTAAAAACATTTCCTGGGGAGCATGCCCCCGGACCCCCCTAGGGGTCTTGGTGCTTCGCACCTTCGATGAATTAGCCCCCACCCCTTCAAAACTTAGGTCCGACCCTGTTATTGATATGACTGTTAATGAAAACATATTGGAGTTTTTTTCTGAGGCTCCTTTAGGACCAATGTTTCTTACATTTGTAACATAAAAGTTTGAAATAGACATGTCAAATGTAAGTAAAACGAAAACTGGAAGAATGATGAACACACTTAACTCAAAAAACGTGGTTTGGATTGAAAAACACATGGACTTAGACAAGTTTTGGACTCATAAATCGCTGTTCCGAGAATACTCGGAACTAGGCCCTGAGTGGCGTTCTCACCATCTATTTGTGTCCCCAATTTCGTCTCCATGTGTCCCCGTCTCTGTTTCTCCAATGTTGTCTCTGTATGTCCCCGTCTCTATGTGTCCCTGATTTTTGTCCCTATGTGTGTTCGTCCCCATGTGTTCCCGTCTCTATGTGTCCCCAATGTTGTCCCTATGTGTCCCTAATGTTTGTCCCTGTGTGTGTTCGTCCCCATGTGTTCCCGCCTCTATGTGTCCCTAATGTTTGTCCCTGTGTGTGTTCGTCCCCATGTGTTCCCGTCTCTATGTGTCCCCAATTTTGTCTCCACGTGTCTCCAAAGTCCAAAGACCAGGGCAAGTCTACTCCTTGCTAAGCGAAGCGAGCAGGCAAAACCGTTAGTGCGTTATAAATGTTTGTGACAATGCCATTAATATTATTTTGAGAATGTGGTGTCCTTTGGACTATCGTTTTTTAGTTGTTGTTTTTATGTTCGCGCGCGCGCGCACGCGCGCACGCGCACACACGCACGCACACACACACACACGCACGCACACACACGCACACACACACACACACACACACACACACACACACACACACACACACACACACACACACACACACACACACACACACATACACATACACACACACACACACACACACACACACACACGCACACACACACACACACACACACACACACACACACACACACACACACACATCCGTGGGGATACCGGGGAGGGGGGGTGTCTTTCGTAAAAAAAATAGTTCCCTCACCTTCTGGAAGTTCTGTGCTTGTAACTTCCTTTAATCTGCCACTCTCTTTGACTCTGCTTTTCCCCTTTGCTTACTGTCATCTACTATCTTTTTGACTTATTGGCCCATTCTCCTGACTAAAAAACAATCTTCCAAATATGTTTTCTCCTTTGAGCTCCTCCAAAATCGGGATGTGTCGGCTGTACGCAGCGGGGAGACCAGTGAAAACCGAAAGCCGGACAGATACGTACCTTACCCATTATGGCCATATTGCCTGGTAACGCAGAAGAAGAGGAAGTGTCCCTGGTCTCGATGTGTCCCAGTGGATGTAGGTAAGGGGTAGAGTTAGAGATTAGGCCCTTTACTCAAATGGCTTTTATCATTGGTTGACATTAGCCTGTAGTAGGGGGCAACAGTAACATGAGAGCTGTACAATAGATGATTTTCTACAGTAACGGAAAATCATGGTACAGTTTTAGTCTCTGGTGGAAGACGGTGACTCTCGAACGAGGGGGGCCCTTGCACCGGCTCTGCTGCTGCAGCCAAAGGGATGGGTTGGCCTTTGGGGACCTTCCTCAACGCCAGCTGTGTCCTCAAATCCCTTTGGCCGAGAGAGTGGGGATGTACCCTGGGCAAGGCATCTCCACTATAAACAAATTCTCGCCCAGCCCGCCAGAATAGTATCAGCCCCCTCTGCTATCCGGCAGTCATGGTCGGAAACGACAGACTAGCATACAATGCCATACACACAGGGTTAGGGATAGGATTAAGGGTTAAGGTTACTGTTTGGGATAGGGATAGGGTCAGGGTTAGGATAAACAAAGAAACATAAGACGGAGACACATAGAGACGGGGACACATAAAGACGGGGAAAAATATATAGACGGGGACACATAGAGACGGTAATATATAGAAACAAGAGAGAGAGAGAGAGAGAGAGAGAGAGAGAGAGAGAGAGAGAGAGAGAGAGAGAGAGAGAGAGAGAGAGAGAGAGAGAGAGAGAGAGAGAGAGAGAGAACTCAGAACTCGGAAATTGTAATGCAAAAAGGGCACCAGCCTCTCAGCATGTGGACACGTACACACAAACAATCATAATAACCAAAGAACGACAAATCGAAAATAAAAACAAGCATGAACGTCCTCAAAGAATAAAATCAGAATCAAGGAAAATTGATCAAAACACCCTTAGTCTCAAACTAAGAAACTAAACTTTACATACTATTAGGTTGTTCTCTAACAAGCAAAGCATAATGGTTAAACATAGCTAAATCTCTCTTGACACTTGAGAGAGAGAGAGAGAGAGAGAGAGAGAGAGAGAGAGAGAGAGAGAGAGAGAGAGAGAGAGAGAGAGAGAGAGAGAGAGAGAGGGCGGAGGGGGCAGGGGGGGGGGGCGGCGAGGGGTAGGGGGCAGGGGGTGCAGGTAGTCGAACAAAATAGAGCTATTCAAACGCTGTTTGCTTAGTCAAGTGTGACGATTATAAGCTGTGCACAAAAAGTTAGGGAACATTTTTGAAAGAACATAATTATGTTTTCGTAATTTGTTTGTAGCTTCAAAACACTTCGCGTCTGGACCTTAAAACTTGGCAGTTACATACACAAGAGAAATGGCCTTAGAGCGAAAGCAACAATGTTTTGTGATCGTCGTTGGTTGCCATGTTAACATGAATTTAAAACCGTCTCAAAATCCCCCAAAATGCCCGATATGCCAGCATTGTGTCCATAGAGTGATTTGTGCAAAATGATGCTCATTACATGTTAGCAGAAAGCTTCAAGAATGAGTACAACTGTCAATAAGGTCCTTTCTTAACAGAAGATATTATAGTGAGATTATTCGCTTACGAGAGTTGTGCAGCGAACGTTGAGTGTTTTGGAACTTGGGAGACCCTTGGCATAGCTGCAGGAGGGGGTGGTTGTGCGGGGAGGTGGTCACCAACTTCAAGTATCAAGTGTCAATCATAATTAAGCTGTGACAGCAGCCACACCTTCCTGTAGCCATACCAGGGCTCTCCCTGGATCCAAAAGGCTCACCTTTCACTGCACACCAATTGTGACTCGGCAATTAATTGCACTGTCACTTTTGTTTTAAAATTATATGTTTGTGAGCTGTGCGTATTCGTGAAGCTTCCTGCTAACATGAGCTCTTTACGATTTTACTCAAATCACATTGTGGAATAGATGCTGATGCATTGAAAATGTTACACATTTTTGGGTTTGGGCGCCTTTTAAAACTCACGTTACCATAGTAACCGATGTCAATCGCGAAACATTGTTGCTGTCATTGTAAGGTCATGTCTCTTGTGGATGTGCCTGCCAAGTATTAAGTTCTAGATACGAAGCGTTCTGAATCAATGAGCAAATAACCAATGCATGTGTAGGCCTACTTTGGAAGTGTTCCCTAACGTTTGGGGGACGGCTTATAATATTTCATTACCTGGAAAATACCTTTCAGCAAACTTCCTGAACTGGAACATAGTATAATATATTTAATATCATTGATGATTCTGTGTGAAATGAAATGCCCCTTAAGCCGTGCAGGCCTACAAAGAAAAATGACGTAAGTTACGAATTGTTTTGTTCCCGACTCTATAATATTAATATGTCCCCGTCTCTATATGACCCGAATCCCCTTATCTATATGTCACCGTCTGTATGTATCCACGTCTCTATATGACCCAAATCCCCTTCTCTATGTGTCCCCGTCTATAAGATTAAATTGTGTCCACGTCTCTATATGAACCAAATCCCCGTCTCTACGTGTCACTGACTATGTATGTCCCTAATCCCGTTTGTATGTGTCCCCGTCTCTATATGTCCAAAATCCCGTCTCTATGCGTCCCCGTCTCTAAGTGTCCACATCTCTATATGGCCCCAATCCTCGACTCTATAATGTCCCCGTCTCTATATGGCCCCAATCCTCGACTGTACATGTTCCCGTCTCTATATGACCCCAATCCCGTCTCTATTTATCAACGTCTCTATGTGTCCCCAATCCCGTCTCTATGTGTCCCCAATCCCGTCTCTATATGACCCCAATCCAGTCTCTATTTATCAACGTCTCTATGTGTCCCCAATCCCGTCTCTATGTGTCCCCAATCCCGTCTCTATATGACCCCAATCCAGTCTCTATTTATCAACGTCTCTATGTGTCCCCAATCCCGTCTCTATGTGTCCCCAATCCCGTCTCTATATGATCCCAATCCCGTCTCTATGTGTCCCCGTCTCTATGTGCCCACGTCCCTATATGACCCCAATCCCGTCTCTATGTGTCCCCGTCTCTATATGACCCCAAACCCGTCTCTATTTGTTCCCGTCTCTATGTGTCCCTGTCTCTATATGTCCCCGTCTCTATATGACCCCATTCCCATATCTATGTGTCCCCGTCTCTATATATCCCCAATCTTGTCTCTATGTGTCCCCGTCTCTATATGTCTCAGTCTCTGTCTCTATAATAATAAAATAATTACGCCTCCGTCTCTATGTATCCCCGTCTTTACATGTCCCTGTCTCTGTATGTCCCCGTATCTATATGTCTCCATCTCTATGTTATGTCCCAGTCTTTATGTTCCCGTTTATGTATGTCCCCATCTCTATGTGTACCCGTCTCTCTATGTGCACCCATCTTGTACGGCTACTATCTGTCCATCGATTTGTTCATCCTAACCCTGAGCCTACCCATAACCCAATGCCTAACCAAAATACTAACTTTACCCCTATCCGTTACCCATACTCTGATCCGCAGGGTCACACAGAGAAGGGTACATATAGAGACGGGGACATATAGAGACGGGGACATATTGAGATGGGGGTAAATAGAGACGGAGACACTTCGAGACGGGGACAAATAGAGACGGAGACACTTAGAGACGGAGACACTTAGAGACGGGAACACTTAGAGACAGGGACACTTAGAGACGGAGACAGTTAGAGACGGGGACACATAGAGACGGAGACACTTAGAGACGGGAACACTTAGAGACGGAGACACTTAGAGACGGGGACACATAGAGACGGGGACACTTAGAGACGGGGACACATAGAGACGGGGACACTTAGAGACGGGGACACTTAGAGACGGGGACACTTAGAGACAGGGACACATAGAGACGGAGACACATAGAGACGGGGACACTTAGAGACGGGGACACTTAGAGACGGGGACACTTAGAGACGGGGACACTTAGAGACGGGGACACTTAGAGACGGGGACACATAGAGACGGAGACACTTAGAGACGGAGACACTTAGAGACGGAGACACTTAGAGACGGAGACACTTAGAGACGGAGACACATTAGAGACGGAGACACATAGAGACGGAGACACTTAGAGACGGAGACACATAGAGACGGAGACACTTAGAGACGGAGACACATAGAGACGGAGACACATAGAGACGGAGACACATAGAGACGGAGACACATAGAGACGGAGACACATAGAGACGGAGACACATAGAGACGGAGACACATAGAGACGGAGACACATAGAGACGGAGACACATAGAGACGGAGACACTTAGAGACGGAGACACATAGAGACGGAGACACATAGAGACGGAGACACTTAGAGACGGAGACACATAGAGACGGAGACACATAGAGACGGAGACACATAGAGACGGAGACACTTAGAGACGGAGACACTTAGAGACGGGGACACACATAGAGACGGAGACACATAGAGACGGAGACACATAGAGACGGAGACACATATAGAGACGGAGACACATAGAGACGGAGACACATAGAGACGGGAGACACATAGAGACGGAGACACATAGAGACGGAGACACTTAGAGACGGAGACACTTAGAGACGAGACACTTAGAGACGGGACACATAGAGACATAGAGACGGAGACACATAGAGACGGAGACACATAGAGACGGAGACACATAGAGACGGAGACACATAGAGACGGGGACACATAGAGACGGAGACACATAGAGACGGACACATAGAGACGGAGACACATAGAGACGGGGACACATAGAGACGGAGACACATAGAGACGGAGACACTTAGAGACGGAGACACATACGGAGACATAGAGACGGGGACACTTAGAGACGGGAGACACATAGAGACGGAGACACATAGAGACGGAGACACATAGAGACGGAGACACATAGAGACGGAGACACATAGAGACGGAGACACATAGAGACGGAGACAGAGACGGAGACACATAGAGACGGAGACACATAGAGACGGAGACACATAGAGACGGAGACACATAGAGACGGAGACACATAGAGACGGGGACACATAGAGACGGAGACACGTAGAGACGGAGACACATAGAGAGAGATAGAGACGGGACACATAGAGACGGAGACACATAGAGACGGGGACACGTAGAGACGGAGACACATAGAGACGGAGACACATAGAGACGGAGACACATAGAGACGGGGACACATAGAGACGGGGACACATAGAGACGGGGACACATAGAGACGGGGACACATAGAGACGGGGACATAGAGACGGGGACACGTAGAGACGGAGACACATAGAGACGGGGACACATAGAGACGGAGACACATAGAGACTGGGGACACATAGAGACGGAGACACATAGAGAGACACGTAGAGACGGAGACACATAGAGACGGACGGGGACACATAGAGACGGGGACACATAGAGACGGGGACACATAGAGAGAGACACATAGAGACGGGGACACATAGAGACGGGGACACATAGAGACGGGGACATATAGAGACGGGGACATATAGAGACGGGGACACTTAGAGACGGGGACACTTAGAGACGGGGACACTTAGAGACGGGGACACTTAGAGACGGGGACATATAGAGATGGGGACATATAGAGACGGGGACACATAGAGACGGGGACATATAGAGACGGGGACACTTAGAGACGGGGACACTTAGAGACGGGGACACATAGAGACGGGGACATATAGAGACGGGGACACATAGAGACGGGGACACACGGGGACATAGAGACGGAGACACTTAGAGACATAGAGGGACACTTAGAGACGGGGACACATAGAGACGGGGACATATAGAGATGGGGATGCATAGAGAAGGGAACATATAGAGACGAACACATAGAGAAGGGGACATATATAGAAGGGGGCAAATAGAGACGGGAACACATCACCCTGATCCCCTGTATGTGAGTGACTAAGAAACACATACAGAGAGAGAGAGAGAGAGAGAGAGAGAGAGAGAGAGAGAGAGAGAGAGAGAGAGAGAGAGAGAGAGAGAGAGCGCAAACGCAAACGCAAACGCAAATATTTTATTGGCAATAGCTTACATAGCTCTTCTGCCAAGGAAGTGCATTGGTACTGAAAGTACTTCTAAATTAATGGCGACAAAACAACGGAAAGTTACGATATCCTTTTCGCATTAAGGAACACATTCAGTAACAACTTATATAATAATGCCTATTCCCTATAAACAAGTAAACTATTATATGAAATTGTAATAAGGTGGTAACCAAAGCATAGCTATTGCAAAATCAAAAGTAAATTCAGATACATATAAACATACAACCAACCGACAAATCAAAATAATCAGTTGCAATATTATTCGAAGTAAATCATGACACACACACTCACACACACACACATACACACACACACACACACACACACACACACACACACACACACACACACACACACACACACACACACACACACACACACACACACACACACACACACACACACACACACACACACACACACACACACACACACACACACACACACACACACACACACACACACACACACACACAACCAACCGACAAATCGTAACACTCGATTACGGCAATGTATGAAATAAACCAACACATTTTTCAAACATAATAAACAGTAACGAGATAACTTGAACTAACACTTGATGCATACGCTTCTTCAATCAACCAAAAATGCAAACAGCAATAACATAAAAACAACCAATTGACAAGTAAAGATAAATGTATTATAACACTAGTGTAAACATTATAATATACCTGCTAGTAGCTACTCAAGGCAAGTAAGATTACGGGTACATTCACATATGATAAATAGAGTGGCATAGCACGCATACAATTGTGAATTAATCAGCCAAAAGCGACACATATACAGATAGCCAAGTGATAAGTACATAATGTCACAAAACATAATGTCACATAAACTGATTCATCAAAATTCAGTATATATTCATTACATTTTTTTTTTTTTTTTTTTTTTTTCTTATATCATAATTTGTGTATTTTCTACTGAGTGAAGCATTTTTTTTCTATGACTGTAAGCTTCAGCAATATATTTAGCAATAGATTGTACAGTTTCTTCATTATTAAAGAGGTTTTCTAGGTTACTATTTACAGTATAGCTACTGAAGAAATTAAACTTTAAACGTAGTGAACTATATTCTTTACAAACAAATAAAAAATGGACTTCATTTTCAATACCTTCTTTGCAGAGAGGACATGTTGCATTAACTGGAACATTATTATCATACCATCTTTTGTTGGCGTAAAAACCTAACACTCTTATTCTAAATCTAACTAAATAAGCCCGGTGCCATCTGTGTGTCACTAAATTCAAATATTTTTCAGGTTGGAATAAATCTTTAAAGGAATTATACCAAGTATATTTTTCGCTGTCAGTTATATGAGAGTGCCATTGTTGTTGGAAACAGTCAACTAGACGTTGCTTAAATTCTAATAAGAATACTTTTTCATGTCCTATTTCTTGAAGAACCCAAACAAACCCAAACCCATTTACAAACAGTATCCTCTTTATATCTGAAACCCAATTGCTATATCCTTTTTCCTGTTGTATTAAAAGCATTTCATAGGCTTGCTTACATAATCTAGTATTTGGTAATCTGATTAATTTCAACCAATATTTTATGCATTTAATATATGTTCTGACAAATAGAGGATATCTACCAGATTCCCCATAGCACATATTATTTGAGGAATGTAGAGGTACACTAAGAAATCTTTTGATCGCAAAAGTGTGTACATTTTCCATTGGTTTATTTTCATCGAGCCCCCAAATTTCAGCGCCGTATGATAAGATTGGCTCTATTTGAGTATCAAAAAGTTTCCAGAACAGAGAAACATCAATAGAACTTAGTCTTCTCATTGTTCTAAGAATTTCAATCACTCCTTTTCTTCCTTTTCTAGCCGTTTCTAACCATCCTGACATTAAACTTAATTTTGTGGTGAAAAAAACACCTAGGTATTTATATTTATTAGTTACTTTTACTTCTTGATTACCATACCACCACATTTCTTTGCAGAAAGATATCCTCCCTTTCGAAAGACCATTATATTAGTTTTATCTAAATTTACCGTCAGTTCTAACCTATCTGCATGAATTTTTAAATAGTTCAGTTGATTTTGCAGACCAATGACAGTGTCAGATAATAAAATCATGTCATCTGCAAACAACATTAAGAACATTTCTACTGCTCCTGGGACTAGCTGAATACCATGTTTACCATTATTAGATATTTCTCTCCCAAGTTCATTAATAAAAAATGAAAACAACAAAGGACTTAAAATACAGCTTTGTTTTACGCCTCTCGGGCAGTTAAAAAATTGAGAATACATTTTTTTGTCACGCACGCAAGCCAACACAGAATCATAAATTCCTTTTATAGCCGTATACAATTTTCCATCAACACCGGATTTCCGTAAAATATCCCACAAAATATTTCTATTAATAGAGTCAAAGGCCTTCCTAAAATCAACAAAAGCCACGTACAATTTTGAATTCTTAGAAAGGTATCGTTGGACAAGGGCATATAATGTGAAGATATGATCGATAGTGCTATACTCTTTTCTAAATCCGGCTTGCTCTTCTATAATTATTTCTTCTCTATCAGCCCATTTTGACAGTCGTTTATTTAAAATATAAATATAAATTTTACTAAGAACACTAGTTAGGGCAATTCCTCTATAATTATCTGGATCATTAACATCACCTTTCTTATGTAAAGGCACTACTATAGATTTTGACCAATCAATTGGGAAAGTTCTGCTTTGAAAGATTCTATTGAAGAGCTTTTCCAGGAAGTCAATTACCATCTCATTAGCATTTTTTAACATCTCATTAATTATACCATCTGGACCGCCACTTTTACCACATTTAAAATTTTTAATGCTGTTCATAATTTCTTGTTTCGTTATTGGGTCATTGAATACTGGTTCTTGTGAGACATCTGCTTCACTGGCATCATTGACTTCAATGTTATTAGTTTCACTATCAGTAAATGAATTAAAAACATGATGGAAATGGTCGTACCACTGTTTTATTGAAATACTATTATAAACAACGGACTTATAATTCACTGATCGAATAGTCGACCAGAAGAGTTTGGGTTTTTTTGCTGATTCTTTAAGTCTTTCTAATCTTTCTTCATCAAATTTTCTTTTCTTTTCTTTCCTTAAGTTTTTGTAGTCAGTTCTTGCCCCTACATAAGCCGCTCTACGACTAGCAAGGTCAGTTTTGGCACGCCTACAATTTCGAAGAAGACCTTTGACTCGCTTTTTCATTACTGCACACTCTTTATCAAAATAGTCATTCTCTCTTTTTTTCTTTCTGCCCACCATACGAACCATGCAAGCAGCTGCTCCATATAATACATTGCAGAACACACTTATACAATCATCAATATTGACATTCAATAAACCACTCATACTTTCCATATTATCCCTGAACATGTCTGACTCAAGTTCATCTCTATAGGTCTGTGCATTCTCCTCATTCCACACAATCTTGTCCTCACCATCGCCATTGCATTCACCCTCTTCGCTCTCATCCTTCCCATTCTCTCCTTTCTTCCATTTAAGTTCTACAGGTAAATGCCACGAATGTAATTTGGACGCAATATTCAGATTACAAAATTCTTGCAGTTCTTTAGAAACAATAAAATAATCAATCACACTACATCCATGGGGTGATATGTATGTAAAATCGCCACACTGATCACCTATACAACAACCATTCATAATGAGTAAGTCGTAAAAAAGGCACACATCTAACAGAGATTTACCAAAATCATTCACAGTTTCATCCTTTGATACACGAAACATATGTTCTTCATTCTCATCATCATTGCTTAGATTCAAATAATCTGTCATGTTTTCAACACCAGGGTTTTCATTTCCAGTTCTAGCATTAAGTCCCCACAAAGGATCACATTAACATTTTCTGTCTGTAGTAGATCCTGTATATTTTCTTCTAATAACAGAATGCCATTTTTTTCATCTGTGTGATTATAATAAGGACTACCCTCAGGAGGAATATATGTTGCTATCAGTATAACATCACTTTCAACTTCAAATATACTTTTCATCCTAACCCTGAGCCTACCCATAACCCAATGCCTAACCAAAATACTAACTTTACCCCTACCCCTTACCCATACTCTGATCCGCAGGGTCACATAGAGAAGGGTACATATAGAGACGGGGACATATAGAGACGGGGACATATGGAGATGGGGGTAAATAGAGACGGAGACACTTCGAGACGGGGACAAATAGAGACGGAGACACTTAGAGACGGAGACACTTAGAGACGGGAACACTTAGAGACAGGGACACTTAGAGACGGAGACACTTAGAGACGGGGACACATAGAGACGGAGACACTTAGAGACGGGAACACTTAGAGACGGAGACACTTAGAGACGGGGACACATAGAGACGGGGACACTTAGAGACGGGGACACATAGAGACGGGGACACTTAGAGACGGAGACACTTAGAGACGGGGACACTTAGAGACGGGGACACATAGAGACGGGGACACATAGAGACGGGGACACATAGAGACGGGGACACTTAGAGACGGGGACACTTAGAGACGGAGACACTTAGAGACGGGGACACTTAGAGACGGGGACACATAGAGACGGAGACACATAGAGACGGAGACACTTAGAGACGGAGACACATAGAGACGGAGACACATAGAGACGGAGACACATAGAGACGGAGACACATAGAGACGGAGACACATAGAGACGGAGACACATAGAGACGGAGACACATAGAGACGGAGACACATAGAGACGGAGACACATAGAGACGGAGACACTTAGAGACGGAGACACTTA
>CM065704.1:42613294-42620794 GCA_017654935.2 Phymorhynchus buccinoides
ATGCGCGTGCACACACACACACATACATGCGCGCAGGCACAAACACACACACATACATGCGCGCGGGCACACACACACGCACGCACGCACGCACACACACGCAAGCACGCACGCACGCACGCATGTACACACATTTACATACACACACGCGCGTGCTCGCGCACACACACATGCACACACATATTTTGTTTTGCATTGTGTCACAAAAAAATGATAATGTCTGAGTCACTTTTAATGGAAAGATGTAAAATCGAAGAACAAACACACACGCGCGCGCGCGCACACACACACACACTGAACGCAACTAATTTGGGGATCATGAGAGTTTCATAACATTATAATGTTTACATACAGGCCTACATTATTTTTTTGTTTAAATCATTTTTTTAATCTGTAGACGTGCACCCACAAGAGTAGACACGATAGGGAGGTTTGGTGTTCAGATACACAGTTTCTCAATTTTATTGAAACGATCTGTAAATGTGTACACACAAGAGTAGACACTACAGGGAGGTTTGGTGTTCAGATACACTGTTACAATTTTATTGAAACGATCTGTAAATGTGTACCCACAAGAGTAGACACGACAGGGAGGTTTGGTGTTCAGATACACAGTTTCTCAATTTTATTGAAACGATCTGTAAATGTGTACCAAAAGAGTAGACAAGGCAGGGAGGTTGGATGCTAAGATGCAGTTTTTCAATTGAAGCGAACTGTAAATGTGTACCCAAAAGAGTAGACACGACAGGGAGGTTTGGTGTTCAGATATAGATACACAGTTTATCAAATTCATTGAAACGATCTGTGTACCCAAACGAGTAGACAAGGCAGGGAGGTTGGATGCTAAGATGCACAATTTTTCAATTTCATTGAAACGAACAGTAAATGTGTAGCTAAACAGAGTAGACAAGGCAGGGAGGTTGGATGTTAAGATGCACAGTTTTTCAATTTCAATTAAACGAACAGTAAACGTGTAACCAAAGAGTAGACATGAACAGGACATGGAGGTTGGAAGTCAATAAGATACACAGTTTCTCGGTTTTATAGAAACGAACTGTAAACGCGTATGCTTACCCAAAAGAGTAGACGAGGCAGGGAGGTTTGATGTCAAGTAGCTCATCTGTGCAGTAATGCCTCTGTATACCTTTGCCTTGAATCTGGCGAGCATTCTGGCACTGGTATTGAGGAGTTCCATGCAAAAGACGACTGTTTAAAGAAGAAGAAGAAAAGGACAGACAAAAATAGTGAGTTCAAATCAAGAATCTAAAAACTGAACTTCAAGAAGAGAACAGTTAAAATACTTATAATTATAAACAATAGTATTATCAATATATACCCCCCCTCCCCCCCCCCCCCCCCCCCCCCCCCCCCCCCCACACACACACACACACTCACAGAGGCAAACAATCCCCTGACTCTCCCCTTTCCACACACACACATACGCGCATATGCACGCGCACACGCGCGCGCACAGACACATGTACACACTGGTCCACAGACGTATTAGCCATAGCCTGAAAACTGTTAGCCACAGACCTCTATAACCGTATACATTCTTCATCAGCATCGCCCAAAGGAATGCAGTGGGAGACGTGTTGAGCCTCATGTGCAAACCTCCGCCAGGGCAGTACAAAGCAAAATAATGTAAATCTGCTTTTGAGCATAGCTCTCAAAACCGTTTGGCCTGAGATCCATAATTATAACCATACATATTCCTGATCAGGACGACTCAAGGATGGTACCAGGAGACATTTTAGGCATCCAGTGCAAACCTCCGCCAGGGAAATACTTACTGGTCCAAAGACTGTCATCCATAGCGAGAAAACCGCACTGGTTCTTAGTGTTGCAGACAGAGAGATAAGTTAGCTACTGAGGACCTCCCCCAACGCCATCTGTCCTCGAGTGTCTTTTTGGCCGAAACAGTGGGGATCTAGCCTACTTTTAAAGCAAGGCATTTTCACTTTAAAGACCCAGCACGTCACGTGTCAAAATCACGGTTTTCACGTACGTGTTTCCCTCTAATAGCTGGTAAGATATCTTAAGAAATCTTCCTAGCATAGGAGGGAATGTGACACATGACGTGGGGGGTCTTTAAACCAAAGTTAGCCCAGTCACGTTTCCACGTGTTTTCCCTCTAATAGCTGGTAAGATATCTTAAGAAATCTTCCTAGCATAGGAGGGAATGTGACACATGACGTGGGGGGTCTTTAAACCAATGTTAGCCCAGTCACGTTTCCACGTGTTTTCCCTCTAACAGCTGGTAAGATATCTTAAGAAATCTTCCTAGCATAGGAGGGAATGTGACACATGACGTGGAGGGTCTTTAAACACATGTTAGCCCAGTCACGGTTTCCACGTGTTTCCCTCTAATAACTGGTAAGATATCTTAAGAAATCTTCCTAGCATAGGAGGGAATGTGACACATGACGTGGAGGGTCTTTAAACACATGTTAGCCCAGTCACGTTTCCACGTGTTTTCCCTCTAATAGCTGGTAAGATATCTTAAGAAATCTTCCTAGCATAGGAGGGAATGTGACACATGACGTGGAGGGTCTTTAAACACATGTTAGCCCAGTCACGGTTTCCACGTGTTTCCCTCTAATAGCTGGTAAGATATCTTAAGAAATCTTCCTAGCATAGGAGGGAATGTGACACATGACGTGGAGGGTCTTTAAACACATGTTAGCCCAGTCACGGTTTCCACGTGTTTCCCTCTAATAGCTGGTAAGATATCTTAAGAAATCTTCCTAGCATAGGAGGGAATGTGACACATGACGTGGAGGGTCTTTAAACACATGTTAGCCCAGTCACGGTTTCCACGTGTTTCCCTCTAATAGCTGGTAAGATATCTTAAGAAATATTACTAGCATAAGAGGGAATGTGACACATGACGTGGGGGGTCTTTAAACAAATGTTAGCCCAGTCACGGTTTCCACGTGTTTTCCCTCTAATAGCTGGTAAGATATCTTAAGAAATCTTCCTAGCATAGGAGGGAATGTGACACATGACGTGGGGGGTGGGTGGGTTAGGGGGTCACGGGGGGTGTTTCCCTCTAATAGCAAATGATATCTTAAGTCATCTGTCTAGAATAGGAGAATGTGACACATGACCGCTATCCGGCTGTCATAGTCGGAAACGACAGACAGGCGGGTATACACATGCAGAAGAAATCATTCCTTTAGGGGTTGTTGTTGTTGGGGGGCGTCGTTGTTGTTCCCCGGCTTAAAGACTCCAGGGATTTCCCAACAGCCGAAGCATCTTGAAACACTAGCATGGAGGGAAATGCACCAGCTAGGGGTCTTTAAACATGTTAGCCCAGTCACGGTTTCCACGTGTTTGACCGCTGGTTATTTGATTACCCCGCCACGAGGGCATGTGCCACACTCGTGGGGGACTTCGGAGGATTGTTAGACTGATGATGTTATACTGATCCCTCATGACTTTGAATCCGAAACGCACCAAGGCATAAACTGGATTGGTCTTTAATCGAATGCTGAGGTCACCATGAGGGGTTTATAATTTGTTTACTGTGGAGATGCCTTGCCCAGGGTACATGTGCATCCCCACTCTCTCGGCCGCAGCGATCTGAGGACGGTTGGCATTTGGGGAAGGTCCCCGAAGTCCAGCCCATCCCTTTGACTGCAGCACGAAGAGTCAGTTCCAAGGCCCCTGTGTGTGGGAGTCATGGATTGCCACGAGAGACTGGTGAGTTAGTTAGTTAGTTCGTTCGTTAGTTCGTTAGTTCACGTGTTAGTTCAAAATCTTAAGTTAGCATTCGTTACTTAGTTAGTTGGGTTATTTAGTTAGTTAGTCACGGTTTTCCACGTGTTAGTTAGTTAGTTGGTTAGTTATCTTAAGTTATCTTCCTAGCAGTCAGTTAGTCAGTCAGTCAGTTAGTCTTTAGTTAGTTAGTCAGTCAATAAATCAGTGTTTTAGCTAGTAGCTAGTTAGTATCTTAAGAAAGTCTAGCATAGGAGGGAATGTGACACATGACGTAGTCAGTCAATCAGTCAGTCAGTTAGCTAGTTAGTTAGTTAGTCAGTCAGTCAGTCAGTCAGTCAGTCAGTCAGTCAGTCAGTAAGTTAGTTAGTTAGTCAGTCAGTCAGTTAGTTCGTTCGTTCGTTAGTGAATTAGTTCGTTAGTTAGTCAGTTAGTCATGCATAGTCCCGTCAACAGCTATCGTCATCTCAGGACTGTCACCACGTAGAAGTTGGATCACGTATTACAAAACACTTCAAGGGGTGTCTTACCAACATGGAACAACCTTAAAACTCGACACAAAAGAATGAAAAATGGTGTTTTACGTCCTCTCGGTCTGGAACAGACACATATGGGACATTTGTATATACAAAGATGGTGGGAACAATACTGGAGGCAATGCCCAGAGGCAGTGCAACACCAGTAAAGTTCCGATTTTTTAGCAATACAGATAGGGAAACTCGACACCAAAACATAGAACAATTTACATAACACGACAAACTACATCGTTGTAAACTATGGACTCAACCGTACCACGATGTTCTATTACTTGTAAAGAAACCACCTATTGTACAGCTCTCATGGTACTCTTGGCGCCTTACCAAGACGATTTAGTTCACCCCTCAATACTGACCTTTCGAGTATTTGGGCAGTTTGGTTCTGGTGCCAGACATCTGTGAGGAAAGGGGCCGTAGCAGCGAGAGGGTCGACTGGTGCCAGAGGTCTGGAACTCCTCCCAGACGCGTAGGCGTGACTCAGCCAGGAATCTGCGACGAGGCAAACTCCTGGGTATGCTCTTCTTTCATTCCCGTAAAGCCTTGAGAATCTCCGCCCCTTCCATTCCTCCTGGCTGTTCTGTTATTAACCGGTGTCTCCCCTCTGCTTTAACCCTTTCGCCGCCAGCCATTTTTCAGCAAATAAATACCATCAAACTTAACTGGGTAAAGAAAAACAATTGCAATATTGGGAATGCCTCTGTGACATGCATAACATTCGGCCTATCCTTACCTCTCAAAAATAAAAAAAATATGGTCTTTGGATAACAGACCCTGATTTGATGCCTTTTAGTGACATGGGTGTTAAACCATTGTGGTGCAAAAATGCGACATTGGCGGTGAAAGGGTTAAAGGTCTGTGTATACGTTAACATTATTCACGAGATACTTCTAGTTCCCCATGGCAACACAGTGATAGCCCACTCTTAAAGGTCTGTGCACACGTTAACATTAATCACCGATTGTATAGTTCTATGTTCCCCATGGCAACACAGTGATAGTTCACCCATCAATCTTAATGTGACTTACAGCTCACTGTGTTACCATGGGGAAATAGAAATATCATGTGAATAATGTTAAAGGTCTGTGTACACGCTAACACTATTCACGAGATATTTCTATTTCCCCATGGTAACACAGTGTTTACTCTCTCATAATAAAGTGTGGCGGGTGTGTGTGTTATGGGCGTTTACAAGGAAACGAGCGTACAAAAAGGTACTTAACCCTTTGACTGCCACCAACGTATTACGTACTGACCTGATGTCATCACTGATGATGTCATCAGATGAAGAGGAATAACCCTGATAGAAATGCTGGCTTTTGCTCTTGCACAGTCAAGAGATTTATATCCCCAGACCAGTGTTTTTCTCAGATTGTCTCTATCAGTTGTCTTTTTTATGGCATGATTTGCCCAGTGATTTTTTCTTTCATTTTCCCTGGCAGTCAAGGGGTTAAATGAAGACTTTGTTGTTTATTTACTCGCTTGTTTTTCAGCACAAATGCTTAATATGAAGTAAAAAGTAAAATTATGGATGCAAACACACCCACGGGGTACGGGAAGGGTCTCTCTCTCTCTCTCTCTCCTTGACTTTAACCCTTTTATTATTCACATTAAATTCAGCCCCCCCCCCCCCCCCCTCTGCTCTCACTCTCTCTCTCCCTGCCCATATATTGCGCAGATAAGCGAGGCTCGGTGTAATTATGTATGAGGATATCTAATACTTGCTTTATATCTTGTGTTATGGATTCTCCCCTTTATTTTGGTTTGATTTAACAATTTCCCCTTCCCACTGTTCACTTTGACATGGGCAGATGGCCCGGTTCATTAAAACGTTGTTCTTGTTCTTGTTCTTGTTCTTCTCTGCCCATATATGTGACCCCGCACCACGAAAGGGACACTAAGTGTCAAACTGACCATTCTTAGAAAAATATACATTTGAAAACGTCAGACAATTCTCTTCCTATTGATACAAGAAGCATTCTTGATTCTTTTTCCTTTCTAGATTTATGAGCATTTCAAGTTAGTGGGGTAAGCACTGGCCATTTTGAGAAAACACTGTCTAAAGTCTAGCCTAGCTGAAGACAATGCATTGACCTACTCGTTTTAAAGCACTTATAAGACAATGTAGAGACCATACTAAATATTGTCCTTTATAAATATGAAAGATAAGATGTCAGAGAAGGCAAAAAATACCCATAACTCAAAATTGACAAAAAACATTTAGATTTTCGACTTTGCAAGCCTATGGTGAGAAACTAGCCCAGCGACTTAATGTCCCTTTCGTGGTGCTGGGTCACATTGTGTTGCCTGATTGTTTTGTCCTAGTCTTGTTTACGTCCCAAAGAGTAGGCTTGGCCTAAAATCTCAATCCTTGCGTAATAAAGTTTTTCAAGTTTCAAGTTTCTCTGTGCATACACGCAATTCTCCTTGTCTCCCATTATTACAAATCTCACCTACAGAATAAGGCGAAATATCAATCAATCAATCAAATCAATGTATTGTCTTCAAACAGAAGAAATTTGTTGCCCAGCTTGCGCATAAAATACAGAATAAATAAGAAAAACATTTCATTAACTGGTAACATTGGAGAAGACAATTCTAAGCAAACAATCGCCACAAGTAGATAACATGGAAGCAATGAAAGTTAACAGGAGCACACACACCACATACACACACACACACACACACACACACACACACACACGCGCGCGCGCGCACACACGCACACACACACACGCACACGCACGCACACACGCACACACGCACGCACGCACGCACACACACACACACACACACACACACACACACACACACACACACACACACACACACACACACACACACACACACACACACACACACACACACACACACACACACACACACACACACACACACACACACACACACACACACACACACACACACACACACACATTAAGTTAAATCTAATAAAGATAGCCCTTTAGTTAAATGCACTATTCATAAATTAAAAGCAAACAGTAAGATTACCTTGCATAAATACATAAAGGATAATACTTTAAATAGCACATTGCTAAATCAATATCACACGATTGGGGGAAATGCGACACAGGAAAATGCGACATGGAAATCAGGCCAAAGGGCCATTCGGGAAGCGACCCGGGCCAAAATGTCACCCATAGAAATTAGAAATGAGGCCATCTGTGGCGCAACACACATAAATCAGGAAATCTTTGGAAGTTTTTATTTTTTGTACTACCAGTTT
>CM065704.1:42623294-42625794 GCA_017654935.2 Phymorhynchus buccinoides
GTGTGTCGGATTAACTCCTTGTCCACCTGTGGTTCACCGATGCATCAATTCTAATAACAAAATACAATATAACAACAATGCAATATTGTTGCATTTCTAAATCTTATGGACAAACATTTTAATACTATTATGTACTCCACAAATTTGGAGAATATGTATATGTCGTGCCTAACTCGCAGAATTGCCTAGTCTGTAGATTAGGTAGCCAGTTTGCCTAGTTTGTGAACTAGGCACTCGCACTGCCTAACTTGTAAACTAACTTTTCAGACGTGCCTAATCTACAGACTAGGCAGCCTAATCTGTAGAATAGGCAGCATAGTCTGTTGACTAGGCAGAGTGCCTAGTCTACAGATTAGGCAGTCCTTGTTTTAATCTCCTACATAACGCCTCTATATTTTAACACCAAGAATGCAACAGTAATGTCATAAAAAAGTAGTTGCCTAATCTACAGACTAGGCAATTCTGCGAGTTAGGCACGACATATACATATTACGCATAATGTGAACAATTGCCTAATGTGAACATTAGGCTGAAAATTGCCTAATGTGAACATTAGGCATTTGATGTGCAGATGGTGTGCCTAATGTTAAAAATTGTCAACATTAGGCAGAAAATTGCCTAGTGTTCACATTTCACAGCTCCACTTTGCCCACTGTGACCAGGCCCGCCTAATGTGAACAGTCGTGTCTATAGAGAGAGAGAATAAAGAAAGAGAGGGAGAGAGAGAGAGATTGAGAGTGCGTGTGTGTGTGTGTGTGTGTGTGTGTGTGTGTGTGTGTGTGTGTGTGTGTGTGTGTGTGTGTGTGTGTGTGTGCGTGTGCGATTGTGTGTTTGTGTGTTGAGAGACACTTGACACTCGAAAACTTTATTTAGCAAGGATAAAGAAAGAGCCAGACAGACAGAAAGAGAAAGAGACAGGCAGACAGACAGGCAGACAGACAGACAGACCAAACGGACATTGAAACTTCGTAAATCCTTGACGTCAGTTCCTTTGTTCTGTTTTATTTTTAGTGAAAAATATGAAAAAAGAAGAAACTATGACACCCCCCCCCCCCCACACACACACACACACACACATTCCCTCTCCCACCCCCCAATTTAACACAATTTAAAGTAATGAAAATGAAAATACTCGCACTGGACCACCCTAAATCCCCCCCCCCCCCCCCCCCCCGCCTTTTTGTTTATTACGTACACACTGTAGACACTCATGGACACACATCATTTCATCTGGGAAATATAAATATAAAGTCGTGAACCAACAGAAAACAAACTTCACCAACCCCAGCCCTAACTCACCCCAACTTTTCCACATTAGAAATACATTACTTCAAGGATAAATTTGAAAATCCCTTGTGAGGAAAGTTGTCATTTGGTCAACATTTACCCCCCCCTCCTCACCCCCCCCCTTCCTTCCTTCACCAGATTCCAAAGAGAGCGAGAGAAAGAGAGAGAGAGAGAGAGAGAGAGAGAGAGAGAGAGAGAGAGAGAGAGAGAGAGAGAGAGAGAGAGAGAGAGAGAGAGAGAGAGAGAGAGAGAGAGAGAGAGAGAGAGAGAGAGAGAGAGAGAGAGAGAGAGAGAGAGAGAGAGAGAGAGAGAGAGAGAGAGAGAGAGAGAGAGAGAGAGAGAGAGAGAGAGAGAGAGAGAGAGAGAGAGAGAGAGAGAGAGAGAGAGAGAGAGAGAGAGAGAGAGAGAGAGAGAGAGAGAGAGAGAGAGAGAGAGAGAGAGAGAGAGAGAGAGAGAGAGAGAGAGAGAGAGAGAGAGAGAGAGAGAGAGAGAGAGAGAGAGAGAGAGAGAGAGAGAGAGAGAGAGAGAGAGAGAGAGAGAGAGAGAGAGAGAGAGAGAGAGAGAGAGAGAGAGAGAGAGAGAGAGAGAGAGAGAGAGAGAGAGAGAGAGTATTTTACCTTCAAAAGGAAATCCAGCCTGATGTTCTGAATCTGAATGCGGAAAGCTCAAGTGCAAAGGTCCTCCAAAAAGAAGTTACAAATACAAACAGTGAACAGCACTCACAATATAAAGGGAAAATGTGGGAAGAGAAGTGAAGGAAGACTCAGTCCTCAAGATATGTTACACTTCATTATATAAAGGGAAAATGTGAGAAGAGAAGTGAAGGAAGACTCAGTCCTCAAGATATGTTACACTTCATTATATAAAGGGAAAATGTGGGAAGAGAAGTGAAGGAAGACTCAGTCCTCAAGATATGTTACACTTCATTATATAAAGGGAAAATGTGAGAAGAGAAGTGAAGGAAGACTCAGTCCTCAAGATATGCTAACTTCATTATATAAAGGGAAAATGTGAGAAGAGAAGTGAAGGAAGACTCAGTCCTCAAGATATGTTAAACTTCATTCTATTCACATCAGGCAAAATGCACTTGCATAATGTGAAAGTTTTGCCTAATGTGGACATTAGGCAGGCGATACGCGATTTGCCTAATGTTTACATTAGGCAAATCGCCTGCCTAATGTTCACATTAGACAATTTGCTTGCCTAATGTTCA
>CM065704.1:42630794-42658294 GCA_017654935.2 Phymorhynchus buccinoides
AAATGATGACCGAAAATTCGCAAAATCGGCGAAATTTCAATCTTGAAGATCTCAAAAACGACAAAACATAATTTGTTCATATTTACAGTATTTACGTAGAAATAGATTTTCAACACTTCCGGTATAAAAACCGAACCGGAAGTGCTCCAGCTAGGAACCTGCAGCTTTCATTTGGCTCACAGAATAGCCAAAACCGAAAGTGAGGTCACTCGCTCCCCCTGGACTGCTGGTCTCGGATTCTGCGACTTGAGCAAACCGGGGTGTAGCTGCGAATTGGGATTCGGAACGAGCGGCGTGGGAGCAACGCCACTGTACGGCCCAGAAGATGGGACAGCCAAAAAAAAAGTGAGGTCACAAAACTGACTACTGGCCCTTACTCTGGCCCAGGTCTGAAAGGATTTTTGGGACGATATGTTAAATAGTTTAGAAGTTATTCAAATGTATGTAAATTAGGTTGCGTCACTTGCATTTATTTCCATTTATGGACTCTTTTTAATGTTTTCGTACTTCCGGTTCTGTTGTATACCGGAAGTGACGCAAGTCTACGTTTAAGTATAAAAAAAAGCAACCCAGAACAAGTGATCATGACCATTAGTGTGTTAAGTCTTTGCACTGTTTTGATGACTTCTGATTGTAAAATAAAGCAAGTCAATGCAAGGCTTAATGATTATCACAAAGTATTTAGCCAAAGCCATTTTTTAAGACAATCATTTAGTTTATGCACACAGAGATATAGAAAACAGACACACAAACCAGATTCCAATGAATTAGAAGTACTCAAAACTTTCTGTTAAGTGTCTATGAAGTTTGTAAAGAACTATATGCACATACATGATTCTTTTAGCTCAGCGCCAGTATGTCTTAATTGCACACAGATACACGCACAGTCACGCATGCAGACACGCATGCACATACACACACACACACACACACATTGAACTAGCTGATAGATTAGCCAAAGAAGGTGCTAGGAGAAAACTTTCGGACACTTCACTAAAAAACAACAACCATGAAATAAATTCAATTTTAGAAAATTGTATGTACAAAGAGAAACTTACTTCAAAATCTGAAATATTGTCATGTTCAAGATATTTGTCTAGCCTGATTTACAAAATTCGATTAAATTCATGGAAGACCAAATTTTCTAAAGATGTAGAATGCGCTTGTGGTCACCCACTATCAGTTCAACACATTCTTTTCGAATGTCCATTTTTAACATCGCTATACACCTTGTCTGGGATTCAAGTATCAAATATAGGAACTTTACAAGATGTAGTTTACAGCCATGAAATGATCAAAATAACTTCTGTCATAACCAGCTCTGGAATTGCAAAATTACTATAATTGATACGTTAGTTAATATTAATGTTCTTTTCTTTGCCCCAAATCCTTTTTTTTCCTTCCCCCATCACGGACATACTCTCTCTCCCTCTCTCTCTCTCTCTCTCTCTCTCTCTCTCTCTCTCTCTCTCTCTCTCTCTCTCTCTCTCTCTCTCTCACACACACACACACACACTAATACACACACACACACACATATACAAACACACACATACACACTCTCTTTTCACCTCATTTTAATTCAATATTTGTTTATGTCTGTTTTGTTTTTGCTTAATTAATGTATTTATTTAAGTCTAATATCACCATTGTTGTGAACAGACTTTAAATTAAATCAATCAAATCAACACACACACATCATGTCTCAAACTCAAACTCAAAAACAGGAAGAAGTCAAATGTTAAATCAAATGGGGACAAATGAACAAGGTGTGGAAAGGTACCTGGGAAAGGGAAACACACGACGTTTCGAGTCGTAGACTCTTCTTCCGGTGTGGCTTGAGAGGACTTGGTTGCAGTATTTATAGTTGATTTATTTCAGGTGAGCACAGTTCAGTTGGCAATTCGAGGGGGAGGGTCTACGACTCGAAACGTCGTGTGTTTCCCTTTCCCAGGTACCTTTCCATACCTTGTTAATTGTTTCCTGTTCTAAAAGGTACAGCAGTCACTCTTCTTCATTCTTAAGTCAAATGGTTTAGACAAACTTCGTTTATTTCAACGTCATATCACAGTGTGCTACCAACATCCAAAACACAAGCTAGCTACCTCCAAGTTCGATTAAAGAAACAAACTAACAACTGTGTCTCTTTGCTTTCTGGATCTGGATCTGGATCGTTTACGTTGTAGGAACCTATGAAGGCTACATACACAACGGATTAGGAGAGTGCATTGAGAGTTAAAATTGATGTCTTGATGGTAATGACACAAATAATTTTAAATTGCTGTCTTGATGGTAATGACAGTAAGGATTTAAAATTGATGTCTTGATGGTAATTACACTAAGGATTTTAAATTGCTGTCTTGATGGCAATGACACTAAGGATTTAAAATTGATGTCTTGATGGTAATTACACTAAGGATTTAAAATTGATGTCTTGATGGAAATGACGCTAAGGATTTAAAATTGATGTCTTGATGGTAATGACAGTAAGGATTTAAAATTGATGTCTTGATGGTAATGACACTAAGGATTTAAAATTGCTGTCTTGATGGTAATGACACTAACGATTTAAAGTTGCTGTCTTGATGGCAATGACACAAATGATTTAAAATTGATGTCTTGATGGAAATGACGCTAAGGATTTAAAATTGCTGTCTTGATGGTACTGACAGCCTGTCTTTTTATTGGCTATAGACCTTTCTGTCGCAGTATCATTGATGAATGTTCAGTTGTAGCTATAGGTATGCCTACCTTTTACAAACGTTTGGCGGACCAGTATTGAATTTAATGTTTGAGATTTGGGATGGTAATAACTTGTCGACTTGTTTATGAAACGGTAACAATAAAAGCCGTTGCAATACAAACAAAAACAAACAAAAAACAAAAAACATTAAAAAATCAACAACAACAAATAACAAAAGGAAACATTTTAGACCATCGTCTACCAAACATTAATAAGAAAGTGCAGTTTTTCAACTCATGAAAACATAATACTAAAACGTTAGAATAAACAGTTGCGTTTGTGATAAACACTAGTACATGTACATCTACTAATTTGCTTGCCTTCCACAATTAGCAGTCAGAGCATTACAGTTTTAAAAAAAAATATTGATTTGAATTTATTATGTTCTGAAACAGTATCAGTCACAATGATAAAACCATTGTAACATATCAATCATACAAAAAACACCCACTCAGAGCTGAGTGTAAAAAACGTATTTATACGTATCTCACTATATACTTAATAATAATGATCAGGAAAATGTATATAGCGCCCATCCTACTATGTAGGCTGCAGGGCGCTTTACACAGAACTGAAATGTAATAAAAACATGAAACAAAAATCCAATAACATGAGCAGACAAAACAGTACCGGTCAGACTTCGTTTGGCGGTAAAAATGCACATAACAATCAGCAACAACAACTGCTGTGATTACTACTACTACTACTACTACTACTACTACTACTACTACTAATTATAATATACCTAATACAAGTATGCATTGTCACACAATTCGCAAGCATGAAATAACAGTATATATTCACGACAACATACACACATAAACAACACGCACGCACACACACACACACACACACACATACACACATAAACAACACGCACACACAAACAGCACACACACACACACACACACACACACACACATACACACACATACACACACACACATACACATACATACACACACACACACACACACACACACACACACACACACACACCATGCATACATACACTCATATAGGGGCATACATGAACGGATCACACATACACACACACAACACAAACATGCGCACGCACACATACACCACACACACACGTGCGCGCGCACGCACACACACATACACACATGTATCATTTTAATGTTCTTTCCCAGAATTGCTGCTAAGTTTGCCGAATCAGTCTGTCCACAGTTCTGAGATCCAATAGTGTCGATTATGAATACAGATTGCAGCTACAATAAAAGCTAGGATTTCCTATTCGTGTCGACATTTCTCAATTCAAGTTACGTTTTCATCACAAAGAAAATGCAAAATGCTAATTTTAATAACGATAATTTCGTATTTTGCCGACAAATTCCGTTCAGAAACACATCCGCATAAACAATCTGGAAGTAAGGAATGTGAAGGAGTGTGCACATCACAGGCGGAAACACATCCGCATGTTTCTTACTTTCTTCTACCTTTTTAGCGGATTGCGGATGGGATATGCGCATGGGTTTTCTCATATAAATTAATGTGCACATGCTCTGAATCTTTCAGATAATTTATCATTCTAAAGAGCCTGCCACACACGTACGATTCGGATCTGAATGCGATGCGATTTTGACGATGTGAGGCATGATTCACGTTGAAATTCGTGTATTTGGGTCTACTTGAGAATAGTGAGCGAAAATGGCACAATTATTTTTTGGACGATGTAAGTCATGATTCACGTGAAATTCATGTATTTGATCATACTTGAGAATAGTGAGCGAAAATGGCAGAATTGTTTTTTTTGTTTTTTGGTGGGTTTTTTTTGGACGATGTGAGTCATGATTCACGTGAAATTCATGTATCTGGGCATACTTGAGAGAAAAATGGCAGAATTATTATTTTCACGAAAGTATTTCACGTGAATCACGTGACCCAACCGCATCGCATCCCCATACGATCTTAAGGCGGCGACAGACTATGTGACTGCCTCATGTGACTCGATCAGGTCGTGACGTTTCACCTCATTTGCATACCATGCTGCTCGATCAGTCTGACTCAGTCGGGCCCAGTCAGGTGACAGGGCCGAATAGGGCGGGTTCTAAATTTCACTGATCGAGTCTGATCGAGTCAGATGGCTTGTGACCTCTTCTGTGCGAGAAACAAAATTTGGTCAACGTCACGACCTGATTGAGTCATATGAGGCAGTCGCATAGTTTGTCTCCAGCTTTACGCATGTGTGGCGCCGGCTGAATTTAAGCCACGTATTCTGCCTGCAAATCCACCTCGTCGGTGTGGTTCTCGTACGCCACGTTGGAAAACCCTTCAGCGGGAGACCGCGGCTTCTCTTGCTGTGGCCTTTTCCTCACCAGAAAATAGAACACCCCACCCACGAGCAATATCACGAAGGCAATTCCCCCCACCGCCCCTCCGGCGATAGCTCCCACGTTTCCAGAAGAAGAAGACGATGATTCATCATTCAGAGCAGCAGCAGCAGCAGCAGCAGAATCTTCTTCGTTCGGTGCCACAGTTTCTGCTCCAAGTTCTGGAACTGCCGTTGTCATCGTAGAAGAAGAAGAAGAAGGACCGACTTTAGCTTGTGTATTCTTTGAAGATTTCGTTGTGGTGGCGGTGGTAGTTTTTGTTGTGGTGGGTGGTAGTGTAGGACGTTCGAAAAGAGCTGTCAACAGACCAAAGAAGACATGATTCATGTATGTTTATTCCCTGTCTGTCTGTCTGTCTGTCTGTCTGTCTGTCTGTCTGTCTGTCTGTCTGTCTCTCTCTCTCTCTCTCTCTCTCTCTCTCTCTCTCTCTCTCTCTCTCTCTCTCTCTCTCACACTCTCTCTCACACTCTCTCTCTCTCTCTCTCTCTCTCTCTCTCTCTCTCTCTCTCTCTCTCTTTCTCTCTCTCTCTCTCTCTCTCTCTCTCTCTCTCTCTCTCTCTCTCTCTCTCTCTCTCTCTCTCTCTCTCTCTCTCTGTCAAGGACAGATTGGAAGACTAGGCGTTGCCTAAAATCTTTATCCTTGAAAAATAAAGTTCAAGTTTTCAAGCTCTCTCTCTCTCTCTCTCTCTCTCTCTCTCTCTCTGAATCTCTCTCTCTCTCTCTGAATCTCTCTCTCTCTCTCTCTCTCTCTCTCTCTCTCTCTCTCTCTCTCTCTCTCTCTCTCTCTCTCTCTCGTTCTCTCTCTCTCTACCCTCCCTTTCTGTTTCTCTCTCCCCCCCTCTCTCTCTCTCTCTCCCACCCCCCCCCTCTCTCTCATACTACTTTACAGTACGTTGCGGTCTGGCTACGTCCTATCTTGCTGACCTTCTAAATATCTACACTGCTAGACAGTTACGCTACTCGGGGCATAAGGTGGATGCCTCGTGCCTCCATACGGGGAGCTGGATGACCCCGCCCCCTTCCACGAATCTCTCCCCGTGGGGATACCGGGGGGGGGGGGTCTTTCGTAAAAATAGTTCCCCCACCTTCTGGAAATTCTGTGCTTGTAACTTCCCCAAATCTGCCACTCTCTTTGACTCTGCCTTTTCCCTTTGCTTTCTATCATCTACTATCTTTCAGACTTATTGGCCCATTCTCCTGCCTTTTTTTCTCCAAACAAATCTTCCAAATATTTTTTCTCCTTTGAGCTCCTCCGAAATCAGAATGTGTTGGCCGTGTGCAGCGGGGAGACCAGTGAAAACTGAAAACGGATAGGCCTACATACGTATTGTGCCCATTATGGCCATATGACCTGGGAACGCAGAAGAAGAAGAAGACAGTTAGTTCTTCTTCTCTTAAACCGGCAGCCGGAGTATAAAAGGAGGGTAGGCGCAAAGCTTATAACAGATTTTATATTAATTCTATTTTTATCCAAATTGTGGATTCCATCTCAGTAGTTGGCCCTCCCTAGTCATGTCTATTATCTTTTAACATTATTATTATAGAACATTATTATTTTTGTCATATTACATCAGATTGTTACCATTTCGTTTTAACTTAGTGCTGGTTTGCTAAGTTATTGTGAACTTTCAATTTGGTGCAAAGAGGACAACCATTCTCTTGCAGAAAGACTTCTTGCTCAGTTTGAACCTTCACTGTGAACATGCAGGCCGACATGCAGACTGAAGAACTGTCTTTGCATAGGCATTATCTAGCTCCCCCATTGGGAGAAAAAGTAAATCAGCACATTATTTTTTTCTTCTTTTCAGAACACAGAACAAATCGTAAAGTTAAAGTAAACTGAGTTTGTTTCCGAGGTTCACAAATACAGACATTGGACACAAAAAAGGTTTATCAAAGCAAATTATATATATTATATACATATATAGGTATAAATACAAATGTCTATCATACTCACGTTCAGAACAGATCACTCCAACCTCCTGCCTATCTTCCACGCAGGATGCAGAGTGGGCAGGTACGAAGCCATCGTGCTTGCAATGTTCGAGGTGCTGTTCATCTCCTTGGCATGCCTCGAACCGTTCGTACATTGGGCCTTTGGATGGGGCGAAGTCCTTCACGGGGTACATACTGCCCTCGTTGAAGCCAAGGGTCCTGGGATAACGTTAAAATGAACATACAGTAACGTAAGGATGCTCAGCGTTACTGACCCACCACGATTAAGTCCCTTTGGGGCTTTTTCTGGGTAGCTGTGACCCACTTACAAATGTCCTCAACTTCAAACTGAGGCTGCTCTTTAAACCCTTTCAACGCTAGCCATTCCTCAGCCAAAATTGACCATTAAACTTACCTGGGTAGAGAAAAGATTTCGTCTGCAATATTGGGGGTTCCTCTGTGACATGCCTGAAATAAGGCCTATCATTACCTCTCAAAATGAAGAACATAAGGTCACTGGATACCAGACCCTAGTAACAGGGGTGTTACATTATTGTGGTGCCAAGAGGCGACAGTGGCGATGAAAGGTTTAAAATGATGTTTCGGTTTGAATTTGGGGGCATTTGTATGGGAGTCAAACCTGGTCAAAACAAGATTTCTTACTAGCTATAAGAGGGAAAACACGTGAAACCCGTGATTTCGATACGTGATCTGGTGGGTCTTTAACAAAGAAAAAAATAAGTTATTCACACGTCGACATAGGGCATGTGCACATGTTATCCGCAATCACCAAGTTCCGTACAAAACCCCCATTCGATTGTATAATAATTAGGCGGATGGGATTGCGGATGAGCTCCCACGTCCGCTTATGTCTAACATAAGTGAATGGAGTTTCTAATGTGCACATGCCCGAAATCAATAGACACAATAATGACATCAATACTGACATCAATGACAATAAGTCAGCAATAAGTTGTTTCCTTAGCGGCATGGATGGTCATGGTCGGATACGACTTAAACTTAACAGCACACGATTGTCGTTGTTGTCGTCACCCTTCTCACCTGCATGCAACTTTCGCCTGCGTGTCATACCACAACATTTCATAGGAGTTACACAGGGTGCCCCACTCGTTGGTACCAGGCAGCAGGATCTCCAGTCTTCCCCAGTCGTAGGCCAGAGGGTCAGGGTTGTACAGCCTGTACTTGATTCCTGACCACACAGAGAGAGAGAGAGGGAGAGAGAGAGAGAGAGAGAGAGAGAGAGAGAGAGAGAGAGAGAGAGAGAGAGTTTAAAGAAAAGTGATTATAGCACATTGTTGGAAGGGGTAGGGGTGGGGGTGGATATGATTTTGAGATGGGTATGTGTCGTGTGTGTTAATGTATTTGTGTGCGTGTGTGTGTGTGAGAGAGTGTATGCGTGTGTATGTATGTATGCGTGCATGTGTGCGCGCGCGCGCACGCGGTGTGTGTGTGTGTGTGTGTGTGTGTGTGTGTGTGTACATGTGTGTGTTTTCAAGGTCAAATGTCGAGGTCGAGGTCAAGGTCAGCAGGGTTATAATTTTCTACAGGGGCGTGTGTGTCATACAGCTACTACACCAGCATGCGACATTTGAAGCGACTCCGTCCAGCAGTTAACGAGATACAGCCCGGACAGACAGAGAGAAAAAAAAAGAGAAAAAAAGGAAACAGACCCTGACAAATGTATACTACTCCTTTGCCGACTTTAGTAGCTCAAAACACATGCATACCTTGTTCTCTGTAGCAGAACACTCCGGCAGAAGCATCGCTTGCGGAGCAGCTCGTTATGTTGCCCCACCCCTGGAAATTGGGGCAGCCGGACAGACGACTTTCGTTACCTCTGAAATATAACACCGAGAAGAAGATTTCAATACGACCGTCCATAAGGGTCTCTGACCGATTAGACGCTAATCTCACCATCACCGCATCATCATTTCAATACAGTGTCATGCAGATGGACAGATAACAAAACAATTAACGGAGTATTGATCAACACGAAAATGAAGGTAGTTCAGCGTTAAAGATCTCTGTACATGTGAACATGTTTCACTCATTCCCCATGGTAACACGGTGATAGCCAGTTATAGGGGAAGACGGGGTAAAAAGCGCATGGGCAGGTAAGAAGCCCACCCCAATTATCTCATGAAATAAAGAACATTTCAGTCAAATTTGCCCATGAGACGAATGCTAGACATTAACGCTCGTCTCATGGGCAAAATGAGACTGAAATTTGCTTCATTTCATGAGATAATTGGGGTGGGCTTCTTACCCGCCCATGCGCTTTTTACCCCGTCTTCCCCTATAAAGGTCTATGCACACGTTAACATATTCACATCATCTCTCTATTTTTCCCATAGCAACACAGTGTTAGACCACTCATTTGTGGACGTTGTTAAGAATCATTGATGTGTGTTTTGTTATACGTGGTCGAACTTTACGCGGTGACAGTCCTGAAATAACCATAGCTGTTGACGGGACTATAACAGACTAACTAACCTTAACTACTTTCTGTTGAAAAGTATACATCTGTACACGAAAGAAAAAGGAAACAACTGTCCAATATTGTTTTCCATTCGTGCTCACATACATTGCAACTGGAACCCCACATGATCCTATCAGGGACATAATGTTGTAATAGTAGCTAGCGGTGATGGTATTTTTGTTTTTAGATTACAAATTAGAAAGAAAGTAACCTCAGTCCAATACATCTATTTCTACTCATACTCACGTGTACTATACATGGGACCCCACATTAGGTATTATTAGGTATTAGGTACTTTATAGTCACAGAGGCATCTCTGTGAAATTCGGGTTGCTTCCACCCGGAGAGCGCGTCGCATTAAAAGAAAATGTGCATGCAATGTTTTGCGTGACTGATGAGGAAAGAAAGGGGGTGGGTGTAAAATTGACCAAATTACAACTTTTTCGTTGCTACTGGGTTTAACGTGTGCTAAGTGCATGGGCACACGGGACCTCGGTTTATTGTCTCATCCGAAAGACTCCACATTGAGGCCGTAAGGCCTAGTACAAAGTGAGAGGAAAAATCCCCAGTACCCAGGTTCGAACTCGGGTTTACTTGACACCCAAGTTCGAACCTGGGTTTTATCATGGAGTTTATCAGGAAACTACGTGTTGTAATGAACGCTGTGGTGCTATTCCTGTTTTCGAATTACCAAAATAGAAAAAAGAAAAGAGATCTCTGGCCAATACAGTGGAACCTCCCTTATACGACCCCCCATTATAAGACTCCCTCCCTTTCAAAGACCCCGCACGTCACGTGTCACATTCCCTCTTTTGCTAGGAAGGTTTCTTAAGATTCCTTGCTAGCTATAAGAGGGAAAACACGCGAAAACCGTGATTTTGACACGTGACGTGCTGGGTCTCCTACTTCTCTGAGACATTGCCCTTCTTTGTAAGTTTTAAAATTACCTCCCTTACACAACTCCCTCCCATTTACGACCTCATTTTGGATGATTTTTGAAGGTCTTATCAGGGAGGTTCCGCTGCATTGTTTTCTATTCGCACTCACGTGCACCGCAAATGGGACGCCCACATGATCTTATCGCGGAAATAGTTGGTGTTGTAAACGGTGTGGTGGTACTTCTGTCCGTGGGGGTATCCCAGGTCCTTACAGGCCACCTCAGCATCCTGGTCCGTCCAGCCGTCGATGCAGATGTAGCCCAGGAGGCTGTTGTGCAGCACCAGCACGGAGCCCCAGGTCTGGTTCTCCAGCTTCTCCACCTTGGAATCCGCGTGGTCGAGCACGAAGCTGTTCCGCTCGAAAACGTCGTTGAATCTTAGTTCCAGCTGGTATTCTGACGATGGCAAAAATGACAGTGCTCAAACAGTCAGGCAGACAGACACCACCACCCTTTTTTTCTTCTCAACAGCCCAGCAGATCAATAGTTTGCTAGTTCTCTCTTAAAGGGCCAGCCACACGTCCACTAAAATCGCACGACGGTACGATGCGATTCGATCACGTGGTCTCCAAGAACAACATTTCGAGTGGTAATTGCCTAAACGTGTTATCATAAGAGGAATAGAGAAGGTGATAATACGTTTAGGCAATTGTACCCATGAGATTCGCGCTTCGAAATCACGTGATCGAATCGTATCGTACAGTAGTGCGATTTTGGTGGACGTGTGGCCGGCCCTTTATCGATACTCTCTTCTGTTGTATTATTTCTTCTCTGCCCTTGAGCATTGCCTTCCGGCAAAAGTGGTCTAGATACCTCCCCGGTTCCATGGCAAAATAATCAAAGCATTGATGATTTGTGTGTGTGTGTGTATGTGTGTGTGTGAATCTTAACTATAATACCCTTTAATTCTAACATTGTTACTTTCTCGTGAGACATTGCGTGGTTCTGTACCTTTCGTTCTGACGGCAAGCAAACTTTCCTTGTTGGATATTAAAGACTGATTAAAGACTGATTAAAATTAGACTGACAATTAGTGACAATTAAAGATTGATTGCTGATGTCGCTGTTGTCGTGCCCTGGCTTAAAGATTCCAGGGATCATCCAAACAGCCGAAACACTTGAACACTATGGTATATATACACCAGCTAGGAATGAGAACATTACATCTGTGACCGTTTTTGATTACCCCTCCACGTGGGCAGCCACACTCCGTTGGACTGAAGATGTTATGCTAGGAGCTTGCCATGGCAAAAAGACAATCCCCGCATAACTATGCAGAACATAACAACATTTTGATGTAGCCTTGCTGTTCTAGCTTATGTCAATTGGTCTGACACAGCCTTATGCCAAGTTGTAAACTTTAACATGCATTCAATAATAGTAGAAGATAATGTCAAGACGGAAATAACGCAATGAACCGAGACTGTGACAGGGGGTGTTGACCTGCATCTTTACCCGCACTTTGATGCTTTTGAAAGCCTACCTGAGCTGCGTTGGACGGCGAAGCACGACACCGCCGCGTGTTGGTCGGCCCCGCACTCAGAGCCTGTGTCATTTCCGGCCAGTTCTGCGCAGTCCCGGAAGCTGCGTTCACTTCCGGTGCAGTTGGTGGTGGTGGGGATGGTCGTCGATTGGTAATTGGACATGGACGAGGACCACTCTCCCACGGCTTCCCCGCAGCACAGGGAAACACCATCCACGAAGCCCAACTCTCGACAGATCACCCCTGCGTTGGAGAACAACAGCGGGAAGACACACCAAATTCAATTCAGTTGATCAAAGTTGATTCAGTTCGGTTGATTGTGCGTCAGTGGTGCAGGACCAACAATAACCCATCAAGCGCCCCTCCCCACCCCCTTCAGCTTCCCCTCCACCCTCTGTCCCTTCAATATTAGTTAAGCAGGCATGTCCTCAGTACAGAACAAACCGGCCCCCCATTTTTCAGTCTTTGTTTTCTCCCAAAGGAGCCAGAATGGTCAACATACTGACCGTGGGCCCTGAAGAGAAGAAGAAGAAGAAGAAGAAGAAGAAAGATCAACAAGAACCGAAACAGTGTTGACATTCCAATAGACGATTTTCGGAAGAAAAAAAAACTAGGGGAGAGCACTTCGTGAAAATTAGAGTTGTTTACCTCCATTACTCGGTCAAACACCATAGCAACAATGCAACAATGGCGTCGAAGATTGAAACCGCAGCATGCGAGTCAGCGACTTGCAAACGGGTTTTTTAAAAGAAACATTAGGGGTGGCTAGTGGCCACAAACTGATAAAACTTGTAAAAATATAAAATAAAAGACATATTTTTTTAGAATGACGCACCGTGTTCTAAGTGCTGTATGTCTGCTCAGACACATAGTCGACAGACTACGAGAGCTGATGGTAGAGTGACTTCCCCTGTTTGACCGATTGAATTAGGCAAGATCACTCCCACACACCATGAAATCCCCCCCCCCCCCCCCCCCCCCCCCCCCCTTAATTATTTCCGAACAATTCCTGTTTACTAACAATGTTTTTGTTAAATGCAGCTGAGCAAAAAACGTATGAGGAGAAGAAGGAGGAGGAAGCGGCTAACAGAGGCGGACCAAATGATTGGTAAGGGGGGGGGGGGTGGGGCGGGGGGGGGGGGGGGGTGTCTGCAAGGAGTCCCGGGAGCTGCATAGGTCCCGGGGTAAGGTGTAATTGGCCTTGTGGGGGCTCAAAGGGCGCAGAAAACGATCAGCAGTTTAGCGATTATTAAAGCAAAACTTGAGCCACTTTCTTACGTTTGTACCCTTGTAGGGCCTGTAAGGTACATGTTTTGGGACAAAGGGGGGGGGGGGGGAGAAACCCTGGAACACCCCCTCCCCCCACCCCCCACCCCCCGATCCGTCCCTGGCGGAGATGAGAGAAGAAGAAGAGAGAGAGAGAGAGAGAGAGAGAGAGAGAGAGAGAGAGAGAGAGAGAGAGAGAGAGAGAGAGAGAGAGAGAGAGAGAGAACACTGAACTTTTTTTTAATGTCATTGGCTTACATAGCTTAGATGACATGGGGGTGCGAATATGAGAGAGAGAGAGAGAGAGAGAGAGAGAGAGAGAGAGAGAGAGAGAGAGAGAGAGAGAGAGAGAGAGAGAGAGAGAGAGAACACTGAACACTGAACTTTTTTAATGTCATTGGCTTACATAGCTTAGATGACATGGGGGTGCGAATATGAGAGAGAGAGAGAGAGAGAGAGAGAGAGAGAGAGAGAGAGAGAGAGAGAACACTGAACACTGAACTGTTTTAATGTCATTGGCTTACATAGCTTAGATGACATGGGGGTGCGAATATGAGAGAGAGAGAGAGAGAGACACTTGACACTTGACACTTGACTGTTTTAATTGCCATTGACAATACAATCTTCATGGCAAGGGGACACGTGATTTGAACTTAACTAATAATCAAAGCAAACGGAAAAAGTATAATTATAAGAAAATAACAAACCAAAAGGATCATCATATTGACTGCACCCGCAGAGAGAGAGAGAGAGAGAGAGAGAGAGAGAGAGAGAGAGAGAGAGAGAGAGAGAGAGAGAGAGAGAAGCAGAGATAGAGTAAGGAGGAATGTAACTGGGGTTGGGTTCACTGAACATTCTGACACTTGATTTAAATTAAGCTTATATACGTTTCATTTTCAACATACCAACATAGAATACATAGCGCTAAAGGGGCACCATGGCGGATGACTTTGTTTTTGCAAGAAACACGTTGAGATCACCAGGAAAACACCCTTTACTGAGATAGCAACACTCACTTTGCTCTGGTTTTCTAGAAAGCAAACCGTCAAATCGGCGATTCCTCCTTGGCGGAGGTGCTGGGAGTCATTCTTTCAGTATTCTGGGAGTCACATTCTTTCAGTATTTCAGTGCTGGGAGTCACATTCTTTCTAATGGCCGCCAGAGTTAGACCAAATCGTTTGCACGAAATTTCCACAACACAAGCCTTTTTATACAGTTTTTATAGAGTTTACCAAAAGGATTTTCGCTCCCAACAAAGGTCCAATTTTTATTTTACTACACTACAAAGAAGAAAAAGCTTCAATCACTTTCAGTGGCCTCCACCCACCCCGTCCAAAATGGCTTTTCTCTCCGGCAACTTCGCCAAGAAGGAATCGCCGTTTTGACTTCTAGGAAACCAGAGCAAAGTGAGTGTTCCGATCCTTGAAAAGGCTGTCTTTCTGGTGATCTCGACCTGTTTCTTGCAAAAACTCATCCGCCAGGGTGTACCTTCAAAAGCATACCCAGGTAGGCAATAAATATGATTCAGAGGCGAGCGCGGAAGAAGGACAGTTCCAGTCCGAAATATCTGCTTTTAAATAAACACCTCAGTTATTATGTCCACTTGTTTCTTCTTTATTATTTTTACCAACCGTGATCGTAGAGAGCGGATTCGTAATGTTTTCACTCCTGTCTGAGGTGGTGTTTGTATGTATCCTATCTAGCGTTTGAACGGATGGACTTAAGGTGCTCAAATGTTGCATGCCGGTAGGTAGTAGGAAGATCGAGGCCAAGTTCGATACTGAAGGTCATGGGTCAAAGGTCAAGGTCACTGGAGCCGAAAACGCTGCCGAAAGCTGGCCAGTTGCTTCCCCTTGTAAACTTTATATTTGTATAGGTTACTTTTCTAGCTGGCCAGTTGCTTCCCCTTGCAAACTTTATATTTGTATAGGTTATCTTTATTTTCTAAAGAATGGTAACAGATACAAACGTGACATTTTGGAAATATGTACAGAATATACAGGACTAACACCTGCAAAAGTTACAAAGTGTCCACTGTATTAGTTTTGAAATCTTTGAATTTTAAAATAAATGCATGTTTTGTCAAGCCACATACTCATAGAGCGTTTGTTACTATATAAATTGATCATATTACATCTCTAATTCATCAATGTCCCATATGTGCCTTCCCGGGTCGAGAGGACGTAAAATTCCAAAATTACTACTACTCTAATTCATCAACAATGTTCAAATTCTGATCGCTTCTCGGCCTTTTGGCTAAGACAGTGATTCAGGAACATAAATTTTTGTTTATATCCTGGTTGGTTTGTTCAGCCCGTCGTACATGGCGAAAGCCGATACACGACGTTAAACTGAACTTCCATCCATCTCTAATTCCATTCCCAACCGGGAGTCCGTAGTGAGAGAGTCTCTCGCTACGCGATGACCCGATGCAATGGTGGCAGTTGCATCGAAGTCTTGCTGTGTGGCAGCCAGCGAGAAGGGCGACGCCGGATCTCCTCCCTCACCATGGGAGTTGAACGACTTGCGGACGGGATGGATCGACGGGCAGCAACTTGGATCGTCTCTGCAGTATGCCGATGCCCAGTGGACGTTACGGGCGGGAGAACTTGGGCAGCTACCGCCTGTCTACTGGGGGTATTCACATCCGCCTGCAGAGAGGGCTCGACTTGGCTGCGTGTCTACCAGCCCGCCCGCAACGACATCGACTCCCCGGTATGGAGCAGGTCGCCCTGTGGTCCTGACGACGGCCTTAGGAGGAAGAAGACCATCTACAGCAGGAGCTATCTTTGACGCCAACGCCAACGGCAGCGACAAGCTTCATCAGATGCTCGCATCTATGCACCAAAATTCAACGATGCTAACATCAGCATCATGCAACAGTTCCAGACTCGGATTCCCGTCCGAGATGTTCCCGCAACCGACAGCGTTATCCGCGATTCCAGGGTGCGCAATGTGTTCCGTGTCATCGAAAGACGACGTATGCCACGTCACGAACTCTACTTTCATCATTCAACGGCCCCCATCATCATCATCATCCAACGAGAAGACTACCCAGCCTTCATGCAGAACGTCCATAAGGACCTACGGTCAATTGGACGCAAATCTCACCATCTTATCTCTAATTCATCGCATTTGTTCTTATCAAGCTTAATACCTGATACGCTCCCTATCCGGGGGGCTTCGATATTAAACGTTTAGAAAATACAAATAAAAGAGTAAGTCGGCATGATATGAGGCGCACGGTTGGTGATTTAGCGTCTTAACGCTCTAGTTGGCTATAAATACGTTGGTAGATATAAGATAAATGGTCCGTTTCTCACGTGCATCGTTGTTGTCAAAGTCATCGTAGCATACGGGCATCCACTCCTCGTTGGCCTGTATCCCGGGCTTGGCGGCTTTGAAGGAAGGGGTGTGGATATACACCATGCCACTGGTGCTAGTTTGCCCGTGTCTCAGCTCCACTGCAAACCACACAGGCAAAATCAAAGTCAGGGGCATCTATTCCCTCTTCGCCTTTATCCCGGGTCTGGCGGCTTCGAAGGAAGGGGTGTGGATATACACCATGCCACTGGTGCTAGTTTGCCCGTGTCTCAGCTCCACTGTAAACCAACAACGAATGATCATATATGAGAGTTCTACCCCTTTGTTCATTTTCGTTATCACCCCTCTCTTGGCCTGACTACGTCATTCTTTGATTTACCATAGATTATAAGATTTGGAAGCAAGAATTAAACGTTATCTCTGTCGGTGTGCGTCTGTTATTCCCACTCTTTCCAAAATGCTCTCTGTTTAACTTAGCACACGTTAATCCCAGTGGCAACAAAAAAAGTTGTCATTTGATCAAAATTTACACCACACCACAACCCCCTTCCTTCCTCATCAGTCACACAAAAAAAACGCATGCCAAAAAGAAAGTGGGTGGCGTGCCTCTGGCTGCGACGCGCTCTCCAGGTGAGAGCAACCCGAATTTCACAGAGACGCCTCTGTGACTATACAGTACCTAATACCTAAAAAATGAAACAGTGAGGCTAAGAGAGAGGATATAGTGACATGAATAAGGGGAAGGAACTCTCTTTAATTAACTCCCTTCACCAAAGTTCTTTTTGGCCACCTAATCGCCTAGCAAAGTGAGGGCAACAGCCACCAAGAAGACAGAACCAAGTTCAGCCTAAAAGAAGGATGACCCAGATCTGCTTATTATCTGCTCTGTTTATATCTGTCTGCTTTCATCTCTCTCTCTCTCTCTCTCTCTCTCTCTCTCTCTCTCTCTCTCTCTCTCTCTCTCTCTCTCATTTTGGGGTAATTGTTGGCGAAGACATCCCCCCCCCCCCCCCCCGAGCCAACCACTTCCCAAGGATGCAGCACTAAAGAGCCTGCTACACGTCAACTAAAATCGTATGACTATATGATACAATTCGATCACGTGGTCTCGAAGAACAAATTCGATTCGCGCTGCGAGACCACATGATCGAATCGTATCGTACAGTCGTACGATTTTAGTTGATGTGTAGCAGACCCTTAAGTTAAGACTCAGAGTAAACATCTGCTAGTTTGAGAGTGACAGTCAGTCACAAAAGATAATTGGTCAAAACGCGTTTCCGTTCCTGAATAAGTTCCTGAAGAAGATCATACCAGACCTGTTTACCCCCTACACAAGTCTTGGGTAGTCTGGATAGCTGAAGTGAGTAGTTTTGGTGTGAAATGAGAAGTCCTCTTCATTAAAGCATCAAACGAGGGGTGTCTGCCAGAACGGTCTATCTCAAAAGGAATAAATAACACAGATAGACAGTTCTGGCGTTCACCCCTAATGTTCACTGTAAATGAGTAATTAGAGCATTATTTTCAATTTTGAAGGGTAGTAGAGGCCCAAATTGAGTAGAATACTACTCGAAGAAAGTAGAGTCTGTGATACATTATCCAAATTTCCTTCTCTTTATTATTAATCACCCCAACGCCAGGCTATTAATCTGTCAACGAATACTAAAATCCGTTTCAATTTAGACCTGAAATTCAATTATTCTATTGAGAAGGATCAGCTGCTATTTGGACGGGCTAGGCTATTTTTGGTTGTTGTTGTTTATTGTGGAGAGGCTTTGCCCGTGGTACATCCCCACTCTCTCGACCAAAGGGATTTGAGGACGGATGGCGTAAGAGGAAGGTCCCCAAAGGCCAACCAATCCCTTTGGCTGCAGCACTAAGGGCAAGCCTCTGGGAGAAAGTGGAAGAGCCATAATTATCTTCTACCAAAAACAAATCTGAACTGTTCCATGGATAGATTTTCACACACAAAAACGAAAACTCCTACATTGTACAGTTCTCATTTTACTCTTAGCCCTTACTACCGGCTACTGTCAACCCATGATAAAGGGCGATTGCTGTCACACTGACCTGGTAGGTTGCACTGCACGTGCAAGTCGTGGGCGTGGCTTTGACTGTCTGTCTGGTTCCAGGAGACAATGATTTTGCATTGCATCACGTCGGACTCTGATCCCTGGCAGTTGGGAGCCAACGACCACACCGTCCCCGATCCTGCGTACAATTCAAGCACACACGCATTAACCCTTTCACCGCCAGCCATATTTCAGACAAAAGTTTCCATTAAATTAAAATTTACTAGGTATAGAACAAAACCATCTGCAGTATTGGGGATTCTTCTATGTCATATAAAAATAAGGCATATCCTTACTTCCCAAAACTAAGACAATAGGGTCTTTGGATAATAGACCCCAATTTGATGCCTTTTAGTGACATAGGTGTTACATCACTGTGGTGCTAAAACGTGACTTTGGCGGTGAAAGGGTTAAACACACGTGCGTGCACATACAAACACACATATACATAGGCCTACACACATGCATAGATACACACGCACGTAAGCACACACACATATGCACATCTTTGAGTCTGAATCACTTTTAGTGGAAGGACGTTAAATTGAATAACAACACATATGCACACATTTCCATTATCATAATTATTGTCTCATTATGTCATGGTTTTCTCTCTTGCCAACTTTTGTGTCAGGAGGTCTTCTTAACTTAAGGTCAATTGGCTTGACGGATGTTTCTTTGACCCTCCTCATTGGTCACGTTGGGTCACGTTGGACATGTAACTTGCTTATCTCATGTTCCCTGGTTAAATACAATTTCGTTTTCGTTTTCGTTTTTTGTCGTGAGTATACCAGATGGTCTTCTTCTTCAGTCCCAGAAAATCTGAACCTGATACTAGCCTACAATTACAAGCAAACAGCAGGTACTGTATTCATGAACGTGTCTTAAACAGTTAACACCGGTTCAAACATGTTAATTAGCATCAACAGCCAATCGTATGGGCAGTTTCCTCTAATTTACACGTTACTACGCGTGTTAACTGTTTAAGACGCACTCACGAATTCCGTGCCAGGAAGTGTTAGTTCTGTGCCAGTACAGCTTTTGTAGTTAATCTGACAATAAATTGGTTCCAGTCCAGTCCAGTCCATACGCCAGTCTGCCGTTTCCGACAATGACTGCCAGAAAGCAGAGAGCAGAGCAGGGATCGCTGGGGCAGAATTTGTTTATAGCGGAGATGCCCTGAGGCGTACCACCTTTCCCTTTACCTGCATCAGAGCTGCCGGTTGCCTGGACCTGCTCTCCGCCGGAGAATCCCATGGACCTGCAGAGGACGTCGATGTCCTTGGAGGTCCAGGGGGTGAAGCTGGCGTCAATGGAGCCCCAGTGACTGTCCAGGAACACCTCCACACGACCCCTGTGGGCCACGTCAGAACCGTCCGCGGAGATCCTGTAGTAAGGGTCTGGGACAGGAGGACATCACACTGGTATTTTGGTATTTGGTACTTTATTGTCACAGAGGTGTCTCTGTGAAATTCGGGTTGCTCCCACCTGGAGAGCGCGTCGCAGCCAGAGGCGCGTCACCCTTTTTTTGCATGCGACTTTTGTGTGACTGATGAGGAAAGGAAAGTGAGGGGGGGGGAGGGGGGGGGGGGGGGGGTACATTTTGACCAAATGACAACTTGTTCGTTGCCACTGCTTTTAAGGTGTGCTAACTGCATGGAAACACGGGACCTCGGTTTATCGTCTCATCCGAAAGACTCCACGTTCAGACCATAATTATTAAGGCCTAGTGCAGAGTGAGAGGAAATAATCCCCTGTACCAAGCTTCGAACTCGGGTTTATGGCGCATGAGGCGAACGCGTTACCTCTGTGCCCCTCTACACCCTAGAGTTGGGTGTTTATAGTAAGGGTCAGGGGGACATCATATTGGGTGTTTATAGTGTAGAGTGGCACAGAGGTAGCGCGTTCGCCTCGTGTCAAGTAAACCCGAGTTCGAACCTGGCTGTGTACAGGAGATTTTTCCTCTCACTTTGCACTAGGCCTTACGGTCTGAACGTGGGAGTCTTTCGGATGAGACGATAAACCGAGGTCCCGTGCGCCCATGCACTTAGCACACGTTAAACCCAATGGCAACGAAAAAGTTGTCATTTGGTCAAAATTTACCACAACCCCCCCCCCCCCCCCTTTCCTTCCTCATCTGTCACAAAAATCGCATGCAAAAAAATAATAATTTAAAAAGATGGGTGGTGCGCCTCTGGCTGCGACGCGCTCTCCAGGTGGGAGCAACCCGAATTTCACAGAGACGCCTCTGTGACTGTGCAATACCTACTACCAAGTAAGGGTCTGAGACAGGAGGAAATCACATTGGGTGTTTAGCAGATGATAGAAAGCAAAGGGAAAAGGCAGAGTCAAAGAGAGTGGGGGATTAGAGGAAGTTACGAGCACAGAACTTCCAGAAGGTGGGGGAACTAGTTTTACGAAAGCCACCCCCCCGGTATCCCCACGGTGAAGTCTAGGAACAAAACATGGCAAGGTGATAAAGGGAGGCTACTCCTTAATTTGTTGAAAACCTCATCTTCAGGCAGAGGACTCCGTAAAAAGCTGAAGAATTCAGGCACATACTCTGAAGAGAATCATCTGTTTTAATGCAGTAGATGTGGTAACATTGATATGTAATTTTATGTATTTTTTTATTTACAGGAAGCTTTAAGCTCGATGAATGTGTGGTGGGTTTTTTCTACTTTTCTTTCTCCATTTCCGTAAACGTGTGCTGATAAATTATGATGAGAATATCTGGTCCTGTTAGTGAAGGTAAATAATAATAATAATAAACCAGGGCCGGACCTGGGGGGGGGGGGGGGGCTTAGGGGGCTGCAGCCCCCACCCTTTTTCCTCAAAAAAAAAAAATCATGTCGCCGAGCGGCAGCTAAATTTCCTCGCGGGCTATACCTAGCTCTCATCAGCACCACCAGTTGATGTGTACTTAATGGTTCAAAACATGTTTAAATAGGGGTATGAACAGTAATGACATTAGTCCTTTATTTCATGCCCAGATTGCACCAGATTGCACTATTTTGCTTCTCGGATTGAAACAAATTCTGGGGGAGCATGCCCCCGGACCCCCCTAGGGGTCTTGGTGCTTCGCTCCTTCGATGAATTAGTCCCCACCCCTTTAAAAACTTAGGTCCGGCCCTGTAAACGAAGACTTATATAGCGCTTATATAGTTATGTGCATCTATTATCGTTTTCCTCTGTATCCTCATGTATATCTGTGCCTTGTAGAACGCTAGGAAGTTTTATAGTTCAGTCCATGGTTGGGTGTATGGCTTGTACCCACGTGTCGTCATATCCGGCCACAAGGAGCGTGCCATATTATGGGAGACCGCCATCTTAGTCAGTAACTTTGTTTGACAAAAGCCAGATCGATGCTGTTTACACACAAATCTGACTAAGATGGCGACACTTCCGTTGGAAGGGTCGAGATGCGCACGCAGGTGGGGGGGGGGGGGGGGGCCCCCAGCCATACGATAAAGAATATTCAAATTCGAAATATTGACGGTTTTAAATGGGCGTTCGGGTGTTTTCATTGTATGAATATATCTGTGCCTTGTGTCTGCCGGATTATTGTTATTATTATTGGTAAGATTATTTGATATAATAGTGATTGCATATTGTGTGGACGCATTATACTGTCCGTGTGTATTTCTTATTTTGTTTGTATCGGTGACTTACAGTGTAAGGTGCGTTGTGCTGAGTTTCGGATATAGCGGCCCATGAATAGCAAGCCCGCTCACTACGCTTCACGCACACACACACACACTCTCTCTCTCTCTCTCTCTCTCTCTCTCTCTCTCTCTCTCTCTCTCTCTCTCTCTCTCTCTCTCTCTCTCTCTCTCTCTCTCTCTCTCTCTCTCTCTCTCTCTCTCTCTCTCTCTGTCGCTCGCTCTCTGTCGCTCGCTCTCTGTCTTTCTCTGTCTGTCTGTCTGTCTGTCTGTCTGTCTGTCTCTCTCTCTCTCTCTCTCTCTCTCTCTCTCTCTCTCTCTCTCTCTCTCTCTCTCTCTCTCTCATTCAGTCATGTTTATGGCTCCCCCCACCTGCGTGCGCATCTCGACCCTTCCAACGGAAGTGTCGCCATCTTAGTCATATTTGTGTGTAAACAGCATCGATCTGGCATTTTTCAAACAAAGTTACTGACTAAGATGGCGGTCTCCCATAATATGGCACGCTCCTTGTGGCCGGATATAACGACACGTGGGTACAAGCCATAGTCCAAGCCCGCCCAGCTTGTCCAGCCCTGTGAGTTACCACCCAATTCACTACTACAGCATACACGATGTTACAGAAAAGTGAGTCTCCCTTGGCGGAGGTTTCCAATGGAGTCTCAATATTTATGTGGGAACATCTGTGTAGGCTACTACGACACAGCGCCATACACCATTGAAAACAAATCTATCCACCGATTCAGGAATTTCATGTCGAACAAACAACATAGGCCTACAGTATTCATACGGCGCTGAATATTAACCCTTTCACCGCCAATGTCACATTTTAGCACCACAATGGTTTAACACCCATGTCACTAAAAGGCATCAAATCAGGGCCTGTTATTCAAATACCCTATTTTTTTAATTTTGGGAGGTAAGGATAGGCTTAATGTTATACATGTCACAGAGGAATTCGCAACATTGCAGATATTTTATTTTCTCTACCCAGTTAAGCTTAATGGTATTTTTTGGCTGAAAAATGGCTGGCGGCCAAAGGGTTAATAGAAATCAAATCAAAGCGCACACACATCAGCATTCATAACGCATTAAAACAAAAACGCAATACAAAAGCGAACACACACGTAAGCCATAAATGGAATATAGCAGAAACAGACCTAATGGCAAGAGAGAGAAGAGAAAGAGAGCGGAGATTTAATGACGGGGGAACAGGTCACAGAGACACACAGAAGCACAACGAGTTTTAATATATATAGGTAGGGGAAGACGGGGTAAAAAGCGCATGGGCGGGTAAGAAGCCCACCCCAATTATCTCATGAAATAAAGAAAATTTCAGTCAAATTTGCCCATGAGACGAATGCTAGACATTAACGCTCGTCTCATGGGCAAAATGAGACTGAAATGTTCTTTATTTCATGAGATAATTGGGGTGGGCTTTTTACCCGCCCATGCGCTTTTTACCCCGTCTTCCCCTATAGATAATTACTACTGGTGGCAATACTTACACCAACTGCTGTTGTGGTCGCTATAGCAGAGGACTGCAGCAAGGTGGTTACAGCTCCTCACACTTCCAAACGGATCGTGCTGGCACTCCGCTAACATTTTAGCATTAGCGTCACTGCAAGTAGGAAAAGAAACAACGTAAAATGCTATCAATGACTTCATTGTTTTTAAATATATGTATTATTAGCAAACTCATTTCCGGCCTGGGCCAGAGTAATGGCAATCAAATTACAACGTTAGTTTTGTTATTACTTCCGATTTTGATTATTTTGTGAGCCAGCTGAAAGCTAGCCAAGTCTAAATGGAACAGTTCTGTTTGGTACTTCTGGCTCGATTTTAATTTGGAAGTGTTGTAAATCATTTTTTAGTAAAATATAAAACGCTTTTATCATACTGTTTTCATATTATTCAAGATTGAAACGTTCCTAAATTTGCGACATTATTGGACGTACTTTGATGAAAATTCGGCCTAATCATTTAATATTTTATTTAATTTGCATAATTACATGGTCCTGTAACCTTTTTGAAAATTTCCAAACCGGACAAAAAAAGGGGAAGAAAAAGAGGCATCCCTACAAAAAAAGGACACACTTAAACCTGGATGTGGCTGCAAGTTGGGACTCGGAATGAGCAAGCGGAAAAAACACACCTAAATATTACACCGTTTTTGTAAACCAACACTCATCACACCATTACTTTTGGGGGGCACACAAAAAACGCACACTATCCAAAGGCGCACGGCAAAATGCGCACAATTGTACCGTCCAAAGGCACACACTTCAACCGTTCAAAACTTGAGCTCATTCTGCTGAGCATTTGTATCATTGCAATTCTGCGTACCCAGGTATTTCAGATAGGTTAGGGATAGTTAGGGATATGTTTAGGGATATGTTTAGGGATAGGGTTAGGGTTAGGGTTAAGAATAGGGTTAGGGATAGGGTTAGGAATAGGGTTAGGGATAGGTTTAGTCCTAGTCCACCCGTCTCAAAAACAACTGTGCGCTTTCGGATTGTAAATATCGTGCGCTTTTCTACCATAAATATGTGCGCCTTTGGGAAAAGCAATATTGTGCGCTTTTCGACTGTTGCCTAATTTTGAGTCTCTCACCAGCGCACGTGCGAGGTCCACACGGGCCCGATGCCTACTTCCTGCACGTGCATCATGGAGAAATTGGAGCCGTGTGCAAAGCCCATTTCCCTGCAAGTCCGCTGTGCCTCCTGTTGGCCCCAGCCCTCTGCACACAGCCCGCCCGGAACACCGGCATAGGTGACCTTGACGCGGCCCGTGTGACTGGTGGGGCCCGCGATGGAGACCTCCATACCTGGAAGAAAACTCACAAGATGGCAAGCCATATACATCTGGTTCCTTGGAGCCAATAATCTGTGAGGATTGGGTACTTGGCGGCATGCCCTCCGGTGGCCGAAGAGTCCGATCTTGGTCCAGCCAACTTGTTATGGCATTGACATCTTAAGCAAACAAATGTTGGAGTGGAAATCTTTCAGAGGATGCCAATCCATGGGTTGATTCACTTGTGACATCATCAAATTAGTACCGATGGACATGGGAAACCCTGGGTCGGGGAGTGGTTGGGTGTGGGGGGTGGGGGTGGGGGTGGGTGCTCTGTGCGATTGATGCTTTACTCCTGCTCCGCTTGTCCTCCGCAGCCTCTCTCCTGGCTGCTTCGAAGGCTTCTATGCCATGCTGTATCCATGATCTCCATTTGTCCCTGTCTTGGCCAATGATTTCTCGGTCTCTGTCAGGGATGCCAGCTGTGTTGAATCGGCGCTTCAGAGGGACTTTGAAGTTTTTGTGGGGCACCTCATTTTCAATATGCTCCCATGATATATATCAATATATTAGAGTTACATGACTATATTTTGCTACGTTGTTATATTTTGCCATTTGGTTCTACTTTGTGAACGTCATTAAACGGACACCCAAAGTGAAGGCAGCAGTTTGCCATGAGTCTCCCTATGTGGAGGATTGGGCATTGTTTGTAGCGGTGGTCTGCAACCCCGCATTTATTTGTGTGAAAAGATATTTTGCTTGGGGAGGTATCCCAAAATGTACCTGGCTAAAAACTCACAGCACACGCACACATGGTGGAAATTAAACATCGAGGTCTTGTTCGGAGCCTTTGTTCGGTTTACGCTTTCCATTAGTTTATAAAGTAAAAACAAAAACTGGTGAAACCCTCATATAGAATTTCTGTAATAACAAAATCAGGTTTACAAAAAAGAAAATCAGGTTTACAAAAAAGACATTGGGTTGCTACATAAGAATAATATCATTATACTCACCTGGCGGGGCAGAAGAACCTTTGCATGGCACAATGGTATTGCTGTGATTCTTATTAACTAGACAACAACCAATTTTTGAAACCATCACATTTCCATTGTAACCAAGCATAAGTTTTCGAAGCCATTGCATTTCCATTAAAAACCACCAGCATGATTTTCACTCACTGCTCTCTGGTGGAGGGTCGGGTCCTGCATAGCAGAGCACAGAGGCGTAGCTGTGGCAGTTGTGGTCTCCTGAACTGGTGTCCACTTCGCTGTGGGAGCAATGATGCACGTCCGTTTCGTTGCCATGGCAACTGTAGCGCTGCCGAAGATAGGTGTCGCCTAAGGAAACTTCGCCGTAAGGCTGACAACACGTGACCATTCCGCCGCCAAAACCCTTGTGACGACACGTGACGTCTGCCATTAACAACAAACAAGATGACAGTGTCATATAATCTGGGGGGGGGGACATTTAGTTCATCTATATTTTCAGAAGTTTCGTTCAAGTTTTTTTAGTTTACGATAAGTAACGTTTCATAAATAACAGTCAAGAATTATGTTGTAGTTAGTATGTGACTAAATTACTTATATCCAGTGGATATTGCTAGATTTTCACTCATGATTTTGTTCAAGTTTTTTTAGTTTACGATAAGTAACGTTTCATAAATAACAGTCAAGAATTATGTTGTAGTTAGTATGTGACTAAATTACTTATATCCAGTGGATATTGCTAGATTTTCACTCATGGTTTTGTTCAAGTTTTTTTAGTTTACGATAAGTAACGTTTCATAAATAACAGTCAAGAATTATGTTGTAGTTAGTATGTGACTAAATTACTTATATCCAGTGGATATTGCTAGATTGTCACTCATGGGCGATTTTATTACGTTTGCGATAATAAGAGAATTACTTAAAGAACAATTTTCTAATAAATCTGTTGCATGCTACTGCCCAACAAAGACAGGTTTTACAATTAGTTTGATGGAAGAAATATATTTAATATACTATGCAGCCAAAATATTTTATAGGTAATTAGGTAGGTATATATAGGGACAGTCGTTCATAGCCGTAGGCCTCTTAATTACTACTACTTGTGGTGGTGCCATAGCCGATGAGGTTTAACCGAGGCGTGGTTACCGCTACAGCTATCTGTATTAATATTAAAAAAATCGGGACTTTACTGGTTTCGTACTGCCTCCGGGCATTGCCTCCAGTATTGTTCCAACCATATTTGTATTTACAAATGTTCCATATGTGTCTGATTCAGACCAAGAGGACGTAAAACTCCATTTTGTCTGTCTGTCTGGCCGTAGGCCTCGCGGCCTATATAACGTTCCCTCTTTGAATGAGTATTTTTTATGAATTTTTTGTTTGTGTGTTGGTTTGTTTGCACGCCTATAAATAATAATGTTCAATGCCAGCCATTAATCAAAATCACAAAA
>CM065704.1:42663294-42680794 GCA_017654935.2 Phymorhynchus buccinoides
CTAAAGCTGCTGCATGGACATAGGGGTGTTTGAGTTTTTGTGACCCAGCCAGCTCGCGCCCGCTGCCCGTTGAGCTTTTTCTCAGCTACTTCTGACATTGCTAGAATGATAGATTAGAGTAAGTTGCCGGCACAGAACTTCCAGGACGTGCAAAGACTATTAGTACTGAAAATTTGAAAGTAAATGAAGACTTTTTTCTACAGTTCGTTATTGCTTGAAAGTAAACACACTATGACGGAGAAAAACAGAGAGACGGAGAAAAACAGAGAGACAGAGAGAAAAGTTCCCCTTGAACTGCTGGTTTCGGATTCTGCGACCTGAACGTGCGGAGGTGTGGCTGCGAATTGGGAATCGGAATGAGCGGTGTGGGAGCAACGCCCAGAAGATGGGACAGCAAAAAAGAAAAGAAAAAAAGAGAAACAATGAGAGACACAAACTTTCAAATTTTCTTTTGCCTGTTTCAATGTGCAAACCAAACCTTTGCGCATTTCAAGAAACAGGCAGCATCTTGCTCGTTTCTCGAGACAGGCTTATTTCACAAATTTATCGTAACACATGCAATAATTCTATATTCTCACCTGCAGGCTACGTTAGCCTCTGATGTTACCCAATACCACTCAGGATGTGTGCATAGGGACCCCCACTCATTGGATTCAGGTAGCATGACCTCCACCCTCCCCCAGAAAGCCTTAGGGTCAGGGTTGTACAGACGGTATTTGATACCTGACATACAAGGAAGGAGAGAATATAAAGTATCAGCGCTGCTTGAAAATTGAATGGTGGGATCAGATTGATGTGTCTCTTTATGTCCCCATCTCTATGTGTCACCCTCATTGTGTCTGTAAATCCTCTGTATGCCTGTGTCTATTATGTGTCTATGACTCTATGTGATCATTCGATGTGCCCCCGTTTCTATGTGCATTGTCTGAGTGCATTGTCCATGTCTCTATGTGCCCCTGTCTCTATGTGATCGTTCGATGTGCCCCCGTTTCTATATGTGACCACTGTGCCCCCATCTCTGTACGTCCACGTCTCTTTGTGTCCCCGTCTATGTGTGCACCCTCAGGTTAGGGGGGGTTTCGGTAGGGTTAGGGATATGGACATAGATTCAGATTAGGTTTTAGGTTTGGCTTAGGGATAGGGTTGAATATTTGTGCCACAAACAGACGGATTAATATATAATATGAACAGACAGAGTCGGGGACTAAGATTAAGATTAAGATTAAAATTATAGCCCCGTCGACAACAAAGGCCATGTCATGGCTGTCACCACGTTAAATCTTACCATAAAAACACAAGGTAAAACAAGATTACAGTTTTTTTGTTAACATACTATTGTTAAAAAACATTTATCAATCAAAAACGTAACAAGTAAAATACATGACACGTCTAGAGTTAAAAACATCACAGTAGCTTTCATCAAGTGAAATATATTAATCTCTTTCAAGTAATTAAAGATCGTGTCAGGTGGAACGTCACGGAACAAAAGTTTCATTGACTCCGCAGTGTAGTGTTTCCTTCTAATGTCGTATAAATCCCAGCAGTCCAAAAGAACATGACGAATGGAAATTGGAGAATCACATGCTACACAGTAAGGCGGGTCCTCTCCTTTCAATAGAAAGGAATGCGTGTAGTATGGGTGTCCAGTGTGTAGTCTACATAAAACCGTTTCTTCCTTCCAGCCGCCAGCAGCCGAAGGAAAATATTCTTTAAGGCCTGGACGAATGTTGAGATGAGGACGTATAGAGACAAAAGTGATGACACATAGAGGCTGGGGTACAATGCTATGTGACAAGCATAGGGGCTGGACACAATCTTGAATATCTTAAAAAAAACGGCTCAACAGAATACGTTCATAGTTGTTTTCTAGAATTTACTAAAAAGTAACTTTCCAATCAAACCAAAAGTAGCAACCGGAAGTGATGTAACAAAAGTGACTTCTGGAAATTGTAGCTCTTGCTCTGGCCCAGGTTGGAAAGGAGTTTGATGATGATAGGTTAAATCGTTTGGAAGCTATTCAAATTTACGTAAATTGGGTTGTGTCAAATTGACTGCTTTCCATTTTGGGAATGTTTTGTTTTGAGCCCAATTTCGCTTCAATTTGCAAGAAAGTTGCACGACACTATGTTTATGCTAAATATCAAAACAAATCGATTGAGCAGCATTCAGCTGAAATATGGTGAAAATGGTCAAATTTGGCCCGAATTTAATCTTAAATAACTATAAAACGGCGGAACGGATTGCGTTCATATTATGAATATCTAACAGAGTAATTTTGCAACATTCCCGTATAAAACATATCTCTAATGTACCAATCGGAAGTTGGGAGTTAAAGGGTGGGAGAAGTGGGAATCTTTCCATGTTTGCTCCAAAGGGCAAACATAGGCCCTTAAGTGAGTTGGCGTGGTAGTAGTAGTAGTACTAGTCGTAGTAGTAGTAGTAATAGTAGTAGTACTAGTACTAGTAATAACTTAGTAGTAGTAGTAGTAGTAGTAGTAGTAGTAGTAGTAGTAGTAGTAGTAGTAGTAGTAGTAGTAGTAGTAGTAGCTTAGTAGTAGTAGTAGTAGTAGTAGTAGTAGTAGTAGTAGTAGTAGTAGTAGTAGTAGTAGTAGTAGTAGTAGTAGTAGTAGTAGTAGTAGTAGTAGTAGTAGTAGTAGTAGTAGTAGTAGTAGTAGTAGTAGTAGTAGTAGTAGTAGTAGTAGTAGTAGTAGTAGTAGTAGTAGTAGTAGTAGTAGTAGTAGTAGTAGTAGTAGTAGTAGTAGTAGTAGTAGTAGTAGTAGTAGTAGTAGTAGTAGTAGTAGTAGTAGTAGTAAAACAAATCGTACAGACCTTCATCTCTATAGCAATAAACACCGACCCAACCGTAGTCCTCTCTGCAGTTCGTTTCTCCCCAGCCAAAATTGGGGCAGTCCCTTAGCCGACTTTCGTTACCTCTGAAACAGCACCCACACCTCGTACAAACACTAAGACATATGGTGAACGTTCATTATCTTTCAGCGCCCCTTCTGTCTGGAACTCCCTACCATATGAACTTCGTTCTGCTAAATCTGTCCAATCTTTCAAAACCGCTCTTAAAACTCACCTGTTCCGGCAATACCTCTGATTTCTTCCCTGTCCAGTTTCCTGCCTTAAAACTATGTTCCCCACATTGTGTGTGGGTGGGTGCGCGCGCGTGTGTGAGTGTGTGCGGACATGTGCGTGTGTGTATGCGTGCGTGTTGTGTCTATATGCATGTTTTTATTGGTTAATGTTGTAGTAGCTTATGATCTATGTATTTATTTAAATAATTGTGAAGCACCCTGAGCTCAAGAGAGAAAGGGCGCTCTATAAATGTTAGTTATTATTATTATTATTATTATTATTATTATTATTATTATTATTATATATGTGTTATACCTGTTTACCTATATGATTTCGCCTTATTTTGAACACATACTTGACAGAAATATGATTAATATGATACATTGGGAAAAACAACTAATTTTTTTTATGGTAATAACAAAAATCTGACTTTCATTTCTGTATATTTCCTGACTCAGGAAATGGGTGCACTGTGATTGGCTATTTGTGTGTGTGTCTGTGTATGTTGTTGTTAATTTGAATGGATGATACTTTTGACACACTATTAAATAAGTTGTACAAATGTATGCATGTGTGCACTCCATTCCTTAATTTCGCGTTGGTGTTCTCATAGTTTATGAAAAATGCACTTAGTTTGGATTTTGAATACACGAAGCCCGATTTCAGAGTAAACAAGTCTGGTATGTGGTGAGGAATAGTGGAGCAGGTGAAAGTAGAAAGACTAGTTCGACTGAGGTATACTAAAAATACAGCTAACCCTCAGCAAACCCTCAAGAATTTTCAGTTTTCAGTTACCCATTACCTGGTCGAAAATTACCCTGTTGCGCCTATCCAGGTAGTGTATTATAGCAATGTGAGTTGGCACCCATTTCTAAAACGGCAATCAGTTCTAATGAAAATGGTCAGCAAACAGCTGCAAAGTTAGTACATGGAGTACAAAAAGTTATAAAGACGTCTTAAGATACCATAATATTCCTTCTTTAACAGCAAGAACATTTAGGGGAGACCTTATTCTAGCATTCAAGATTTTTAGTGGCATTGATGACGTATGTATATATATGATATTTTGAAATAGTAGTAACAAAATCGTTATAGAATACAGTCGCACTAACAAAAGAAAATCCCGGTTTAGTAAGTAAGTTGCAACCATTGAACACACTACCTACTAACATCAAATGTGCACAAGATGTTAACACCTTCAAAGATTTATTAGACACATGGCAATATTTTCAACGGCATAAAATATGCAAGGCTTGGCTTGCGAATGAAGCTTATGGGGGTGTAGGTCCACGTTGACTAGAGGCACGCTCGTGACTGATCATGTGGCGAGACAGTCCCAGTTGCAGTATCTACAGATGAATGTCTGGTCAGGGTTTGTTGTGTTAGCATCACCACAATTCCTCCTCCTGCGTATATTTTCTTCCAGGTTTGCTGTGTAAGCATCCTCTTGCTACAGTTGATTTTGCCTGCATTGAAGGATATCTCCAAGCTGTCCGTGTACCGGTTTTTCGACGGGCGCTCCTCTGTTGCAAAAGCCAGTGGAGAGTTTGCCATACAGGGTGGTCATGGGTAGGCAGTGGTCTTCCAACCTGGAAACATGTCCCGCTCAGCGTAGCTGGGAGTTCAGCAGCATAGCATCAATGCTGGTAAGACTACGTCCTGTTCAAGGACTTCAATGTTAGTAGCGAAGTCACGCAAATGAATGTTGAGGATAGTGTAGAGGCAGTGTTGGTGGCATTGCTCGAGGCGTTTCAAGTGGTGGCGGTAGGCAACCCATGATTCTGAGCCATATAAGAGTGTAATCAATACAGCTGCCTTGTACACTTTGATCTTGCTGTTCGTCTTGAGGTGTTTATTTTTCCAGACTCTTTTGTACAATTTACCAGGCCTGTGTCAGCCTATTATCAGTTTGCTTGTATATCTTGGCATCTGATGTGGTGGTGCAGCCCAGGCAGATGAACTTATGTACTGCTTTCAGTTTAGTCCCTCCGATGTTGATGTGAGGGGAGGCTATTATTTTCTGGGTGAAGGCTGGTAGAGAACTTCAATTTTCTTCAGGCTGCCATCAAGCCCAAAGAGCTGAGCAGCCTCTGCAAAGCAGGGTGAGATACACTGCAGTGCTCTCTCTGTGGGCGACAAGAGCAGTATCTTCAGCAAATAGTAGATCTCAAACCAGTTGCTCCGTAGTTTTAGTGTGGGCCTGTAGTTTTTTTTAGGTTCAAAATATGACTTTGACGAATAAGATAATCACAAAAGACTGATGGATCACATGTGATCTTATATAAAATGATGGCACATTTAAAAGCACGTTTAAGTAGGGCTAATGCTACACTCAGTCTGAAAAAACTTTAATCCTGAATTCTGAATCTTAAATCTTTCTAACATTTCTCAACGAAAGCTTTTAAGTTAAGTAAGCCTTAAAGAAAAGCATTACGCAAATACTACTTTGGAACATATAATTTCACATACTATAAACAAAATTGTAAAATGTAAAACAATCTTAACTGATATAAGCTTAATAAATTTTCTTAAATAATAAATAAATAAATATAAATGATTTTCGCTCTCATTGGACAAGAGCAACTTTGGACAATATTGAAGAGGCTAAAACGTGATGTGACATTTCCCAAATCAACAGTTCATAACCAATACACGTACAATAGCAATACTGTATGATACAAAATCGTTAGAACAAACTCACGTGCACTTCAGATCGGACCCCCACAGGATATCATCCGTTTGGTACATATCGTACATGTTGGAGTGTAAGTACTTGAAGCCGTGGGGATAGCCCAGCTCTGAACAGGCCACCTGGGCCTCGCGGTCCGTCCAGTGGTCAGCGCAAATGTAGCCCAGTTGACCGTTGTACAACACGGTGAGGGAGCCCCAGGTCTGGTTCTCCAGCTTCAAGATGTCTTTGTAGTCGTCAAAATCGAAATCCACTTCTCCGTATTCTTCCATGTAGTACTCGATGTAGTCGTCCCAGTAAAGGAAGTGATCGTTGAATTGTAGGTCCAATAGGTATTCTGGTGTGAATATGCACAGAAAGTTCAGATATAATAAAAACAGAATTAAGAGAAAAACATACCTGTGTGAGATCTGATATAAAATCAAAATCAGTTACCAAACAACCAAACAAAACCCGTTTAAGTTCTGTTATATTATAAACACAAAATTAGGAAAGAACCATATCTGTTTAAGTTCTGTTTTAAGAAACGACCATATCTGTTTAAGTTCTGTTTTAAGACACGACCATATGTTTAAGTTCTGTTTTAAGAAACGACCATATCTGTTTGAGTTCTGTTGTAAGAAACAACCGTTTATTATGTTGTCTCAGCAAGAACAATGAACACAGTTGTGAAAATAGTCCACAGAGTAGCAGTGGGTACAAGATAGCAGAATATCAACAGTGATGACACTGAAGTCAACGGAGACGCCGGGGAAAACACAAGAAGATAAGGCAGTGAGGATACAAGGTCCTTCACAAAGCGGGTAGGTCCTGATTGGCCCTTTCCCAGCTCACACTTTCTATGCCGCATGCCTCCTCACGTGATTTCCATGGCCTTTGGCGAGGAGTGCCATTTCGCTCTTTTCTCACTCAAATGAATAACCTCGTGTCCTTGGGTATGTTGGATGGGATAGGCAGAAGGATGTAGGCCCTAGCCCTGTGTGTGTGTGTGTGTGTGTGTGTGTGTGTGTGTGTGTGTGTGTGTGTGTGTGTGTGTGTGTGTGTGTGTGTGTGTGTGTGTGTGTGTGTGTGTGTGTGTGTGTGTGTGTGTGTGCGTGTGTGTGTGTGTGTGTGTGTGTGTGTGTGTGCGTGCGTGTGCGTGTGTGTGTCTCTGTGTGTGTGTGTGTGTGTGTGTGTGTGTGTGTGTGTGTGTGTGTGTGTGTGTGTGTGTGTGTGTGTGTGTGAAAACCGAGCACATGCAACACAACAAAAACAGAGACACAGGTACAAGGTGGGAGGAGACAGGGGCCCGAGAGACAAAGAGAAAGAGAGGGGAGGAGAGCGAAAGAGAGGGGTCATTGCAAAAGAAATGAAAGGGCAAACTGGCACTCCTATTTTTTTTTTATTACACAAAGGGCCAAATGGGAAAGGGTCAATCGGGACGTCCCCCACAAAGCAGCAGGAGACTGAATGACACAAGCCAAGGACTAATGATTGGGCAGCTTGCAGTTGAAGTGAGCGAAGACGAAATTGCACATATTACGGCGTGTGAAGGTTTGGAACAGTAAAATACTTGTCTGCGGAAGGTGCTAATTAACGCTCTCTTCTCGACCTTTCTCAACCTCAAAAAGCATAGATCATTAGATGCGTAAACATGAACCCTTCTAGCTAGCGATAAATTACAAAGCACAGATATATGGAGATAGAGAAAGAAAGAATAAGGAAAAAGTGAGAAAAATACAAGAATGCCCCCAACAACATAACTGTATGCAGGCCTAGCATCTCACCTGTTGGCTTCTCGGCGGCGAAACAGGTCACGGCGGCGTATTTACCATCCTGGCATTCCTGGGGTTCAGCTGACGTCACTTCCGCACACTCCCAGAAGCTGCGCTCACTTCCGGTGCACGCGCTGGTGGTAGCCACGAGCTGCGTGTCACTTCCGGCGACGTTACGCAATTTTCCAAAGGGCTTCCCGCAACACAGCGACTCGCCATCGGCGAAACCCAGCTCTTTACAGATCACCCCTGAAACCATCGACCGTTGGTGGATTTGATTAAAGACCCACCAGATCACGTGTCAAAATCACGGGTTTTCCCTCTTATAGCTGGTATGAAATCTTGTTTTGACCAGGTTGAACTCCCATACAATTGCCCCCAAATTGGAAACGAAACATCATTTTAAAGAGCAGCCTCAATTTGAAGTTGGGTACATTTCTATGTGGCTCACAGCTACCCAGGAAAAAAACCAAGGGACTTAATCGTGGTGCGTCAGTGTGTCTTTCAAGTATGTTGAATGATTCATTCTGCAAGTAACTCAGCTAAATTAAATCGAAGGTTACAATTACACGGTCAAAATAGTAACCCCTTCACTGCCAGAAGAAAACTGAAAAAATATCGATTTTCTTATTATAAAATTTAAAGGAGACCTGCTATACTCAATCTGAGAAAATGGTCTAGACATACATCTTTCCTGACTTGTCTAAACCAAAACCCATCATTCCAGGTATTAGGTACTTTATAGTTACAGAGGCGTCTCTGTGAAATTTGGGTTGCTCCCACCTGGAGAGAGCGTCGCAGTATCTACTGTCTGAAGGAAACCCAGCATTGAATGAAAACAAAATTGGTTATTTATTTTGTGTGTGTGTTTGCTTGGGCAAACCTTTTTCTGTTTTCCTGAAGACACAGAGCGGTAAGGAAGCTGCAAATACGGCCAGAAAATCTATGAAACGGGGCTATGACATCAAAAGTTGTGACATCATCAATGGCATCACACATCCCCGTAGTAGACACGGGACGGGGTAGGGAAGGGTTTAGAGCAAGAATAATATGAAAGAAAGATAAAGATATAAACAGTGTCCCGTTTCTCACGTGCATCGTTGTTGTCAAAGTCGCTGTAACAGACAGGCATGAACTGGTGCGGGGACACTGCCCCTTGTTCTGTGTGTTTGAAGTTGGAGGGTTTGATGTACACCATGCCGCTCGTGTCCGTCTGTCCGTGCCTCAGCTGAACTGCAACCAACAGAAAGTAAAAACTACAGCTATTGGCCACTGCAAAGAACACTGCAAGAGTGAATGCCCTTGGTGGGTGGGGGAAGATGGTTGAGTACTGACCAAACAAGGGGATAACTCTCACCAATGACCCTATTTGAGGCCACTTAATGGCTGCCTTTAGCAAGAGTGAATGCCCTTTTGGATAATAATAATAATAATAATAATAATAATAATAATGGTTATTTATAGAGCGCTTAACTCCCTTTGCAGGGAGCTCAAAGCGCTGAACAAAAGCCTAAACACTAACATACAGATAAACTTACACATTAAAGACAAGTCAAGAATATTCAACATGAAGACAAGTAACAATGAATAAGTGAAACTAATCAAATGTTGATACTGATCAACAAGGTCTTAACTCTTGCCGTCAAGGGCGTTAATAATCCTACTTGCAGTGGCCAATGGCGTAAGTATATTATGCCCTTTCAAAAATGTAAGTACATAATATACCTTTGTATGTAGTTGGCTAACTTGTACACGTAGCGCTAATACACACTTATTCCGTCGTTATTTTATGCAAATGTGTCGTTTATTCTGTTGTCATACTGTCTGATACGACCGCAATCAGATTTGTTTTTTCGAGGGCATGATAAAGAAGTTGAGTTCAGCTGGGTTGAGTTTATTCAAATAGCTTTGGCCTTGGTTGACACATATATAATGAGCCTGAAAATTGAGCTGGGTTGAGTTTATTCAAATAGCTTTTGCCTTGGTTGACATATGATGAGCCTGAAGTTAAGCTGGGTTGAGTTTATTCAAATAGCTTTTGCCTTGGTTGACATATAATGAGCCTGACAATTGAGCTGGGTTGAGTTTATTCAATTGCCTTTTGCCTTGGTTAACATATGATGAGCCTGAAGTTGAGCTGGGTTGAGTTTATTCAAATAACTTTTGCCTTGGTTAGCATATGATGAGCCTGAAAATTGAGCTGGGTTGAGTTTATTCAATTGGCCTTTGCCTTGGTTGACATAATTATGATGAGCCTGAAGTTGAGCTGGGTTGAGTTTATTCAAATAGCTTTTGCCTTGGTTGACATATAATGAGCCTGAGGTTGAGCTGGGTTGAGTTTATTCAAATAGCTTTTGCCTTGGTTGACATATAATGAGCCTGAGGTTGAGCTGGGTTGAGTTTATTCAAATAGCTTTTGCCTTGGTTGACATATAATGAGCCTGAGGTTGAGCTGGGTTGAGTTTATTCAAATAGCTTTTGCCTTGGTTGACATATAATGAGCCTGAAGCTGAGCTGGGTTGAGTTTATTCAAATAGCTTTTGCCTTGGTTGATATATAATGAGCCTGAAGTTGAGCTGGGTTGAGTTTATTCAAATAGCTTTTGCCTTGGTTGACATATGATGAACCTGAAGTTGAGGTGCGAATTGTTGAGTACAATTGTTGTTTATGTGTGTATGTTGTTGTGAATATATACTGTTATTTCATGCTTGCGAATTGTGTGACAATGCATGCGTGTATTATAACCCTTTCAATGCCAGCCATTTTTCAGCCAAAATTATCCATGAAATGTACCTGGATATAGAAACGATTTCGTCTGCAATCTTGGGGATTCCTCTGGGACATGCATAAAATAGGGCTTATCCTTCCCTCCCAAAATTAAGAACATTAAGGTAATTGGGTAACAGACCCTCGTTTGATGCCTTTTAGTGACATGGGTATCAAATCATTGTGGTGCCAAGAGGCGACAGTGGCGATGAAAGGGTTCAAATTAAGCCTATTATAAGTAGTAGTAGTAGTAGTAGTAGTAGTAGTAGTAGTAGTAGTAGTAGTAGTAGTAGTAGTAGTAGTAGTAGCAGCAGCAGCAGCAGTAGTAGTAGTAGTAGTAGTAGTAGTAGTAGTAGTAGTAGTAGTCACAGCAGTTGTTGTTGCTGATTGTTATGTGCATTTTTATTGTTTTGTTTGCTCATGTTATTGGATTTTTGTTTCATGTTTTTATTCCATTTCAATTCTGTGTAAAGCGCCCTGTATCCTACATAGTAGGATGGGCGCTATATAAATGTTCCTCATTATTATTATTGTGGGGATACCGGGGATCTTTTGCATAAATAGTTCCCCCACCTTCTGGAAGTTCTGTGCTTGTAACTTCCTCTAATCTGTCACTCTCTTTGACTCTGCCTTTTCCCTTTGCTTACTGTCATCTACTATCTTTCTGCCTTACCGGTCCATTCTCCTGCCTTTTTTTTACGAAACACTTTCAAAAAGATTTCCTCCAGCCGAAGTCGGACTTGCTGGGCCCAAGTATTTCTTAGTTAGGCGCATAACGGCATCATGACGCATCTCCGCTCATAATTGACAGGAAACTGTTTGAGCGATCGAAGAAGAAGAAAAAGAAGAAGAAGAAGAAGAAGAAGAAGAAGAAGAAGAAGAAAAAGAAGAAGAAGATGAAGAAGAAGAAGAAGAAGAAAGAAGAAGAAGAAAAAGAAGAAAAAAGAAAAAGAAGAAGAAGAAAAAGAAAAAGAAGAAGAAGAAGAAGAAGAAGAAGAATCCCCTTGTTTTCAGTCTCATCAAGCTATACTCTTAAATGGAAATGGTGAGGGTGGGGTGGGGCTGAAGTTAAGAGCGAGGGTGTTTGGGCTGGGGTAAAGAACAACGAAGAAGTTATTAAAGGTCAAAGGGGGGTAATCTATGCGTATTGCTGACCGTTTATATTGAGTTGCTTCCCATTTATCTCAACCTGCTTATGTCAAAATATCTCTGTAATTATCTTGATTATTTGGACTTGTATGATCATGAAATATTACGTGTTCCTAAAGGAGGCCTTCCCAAGCATATTATTGCATAATATCACTTTGCTATACCACGTAGTTGCAAAGTCTATTCGGTTCGGTTCTAACCTTTAATACACATTGTACCTGCGATACCTTCCCGTGGCGATACCGGGTTGGTTGGGTGGTGTGGGGGGGGGGGGGGGGGGGGGGGTCTTTCGTAAAAATAGTTCCCCCACTTTCTGGAAGTTATGTGCTTGTAGCTTCCTCTAATCTGTCACTCTCTTTGACTCTACCTCTTCCCTTTGCTTTCTATCATCTACTATCTTTGCGACTTATTGGCCCATTCTCCTGCCATTTTGTTTCTCAAAACAATATTCCAAATAATGTTTCTCCTTTGAGCTCCTCCGAAATCGGAATGTGTCGGCTGTACGCAGCGGGGAGACCAGTGAAAACTGAAAACCGGACACATACGTACCTTACCTAGTTCGGGCCATTATGACCTAGGAAAGCAGAAGAAGAAGAAGAAGACGTAGCCTACCTGTGATGTAGCATTCCACGTTCAGGTCAAAGAAGTGGTCCTGGCTTTCTGTCTTGGTCCAGCTGTCCGGCAGTGGACATTCCATCAGGTCAGCCTCTGTCCCCTGACACTTGGGGGTCAACGTCCACACCGGCCCCGGTCCTGTGGGTGCACGGACACACAGTCAACCACAGAGAGAGAGAGAGAGAGAGAGAGAGAGAGAGAGAGAGAGAGAGAGAGAGAGAGAGAGAGAGAGAGAGAGAGAGAGAGAGAGAGAGAGAGACGCAAGACGCAAGACGCAAGATGGTTTATTCAGAGAGGCCATTGGCCCATTTGAATGGGAATGTACATGAAACATCAAACTAAACAGCTACTATAAGCAAATATAAAGAGAGAGAGAGAGAGAGAGAGAGAGAGAGAGAGAGAGAGAGAGAGAGAGAGAGATGAGAGAGAGAGAGACACACACACACACACACACACACACACACACACACACACACACTCATACAGCACGCATGCACGTACACACACATACATACACATACACACTCATACAGCACGCATGCACGCACTCACACACACAAGTTGGCTGAAGATTCATGTATATATAGTACACGCAGGGCGTTAAAATATAGGCTACATATAACACGCACGCCACTCTATCAAGGGACGCTGCAGCAGCCCTACCTAAATCACCCATTCTGTTAACTGGCAGTCATCATCTTTTCTTAGGGCCAGTACACATTAGATCCGCAATCCGCAAGCTACGTATGAATGAAAGTGTGTATCGTACGTCCTCTTTGCTGCGAGACATGTGGGACATGCATACGTTCAAAAAACCCATTCGCTTATATAAGAAATAAGCGGATGGGATTGCGGATGAGTCCTTGTCAAGGACTTCACGAAAGCTTTTGACAATGTTAGCCATGCTCTGTTGATCCACAGGCTACAGCAGTATGGCATGGATGGAAAGGTGAATGCATGGATCCAGAGTTGCCTGCATGGGAGGCAGCAGGCAGTTGTGGTGGGAGGAGCAATGTCGGGGTTTGCCCCTGTTGAATCCGGTGTACTACAAGGATCATTCCTCGGACCTGCACTCTACTTCTTTTATATTAATGACTCGCCGAACAACCTGCATTCAAAAGCAAGCCTCTTTGCCGACGACGCAGCATGAACTCTCCAGCGATGAAGACCAGAAACTTGTCCAACTGTACAACTGTACAATTGTACACAAGAAAGACGAAGGCAGACACTGAACGGAACGTACACTCTCCACGGACATGTACTGCAAACTGTCTCAATAATTACGTATAATGGTGTGACCATAGCAAATGATCTAAAGTGGGACCCTCACATCACCAACAAAATCCACAATATCCTGAGCTCTTGTTCAGAGAAATGTAGCCGCCAACAGCCAAAGAAGCAGCGTATAAGGCCCTTGTCAGACCCGTCCTGGAGTACGTTAGTCCTGTATGGGACCCCATCACAGCAACCTGCATCGACTCCATTAACAACATCCAGAGGCGTGCAGCAAGGTGGGCCATGCAGGACTACAAGTTTACATCCAGTGTCGACAACATGCTGGAAGAACTTGCCTGGCCTACCCTGCAAAGCAGAAGAAAAAAGGCCAGACTCACAACATTCTACAACTTTAAGAATGGCCTTCTCAAGATCGAAACGAGACAAGCCCCAACTACAAATTCCCAAAAGAAAAGTGGAAGCCAGATGAAATCAACAACCAAAAGACCGAAAAAGATCGTGCCTGTCTACTCCCCTTGACTGCAACACGTCTTGAACATTAATCAATGTAATAATGTCACTAATGAGTTTCTATAATCATTTTATATTTTTGTCCTCAAACTTTCTCTGGCGGTCAAGGGGGCGTTAAAACTAAATCTCACCAGTGTGTCCGGATCCCATGGGAGGTTGGACCTGCTCTCCTCTGGAGAATCCCATGGACCTGCAGAGGACGTCGATGTCCTGTGAGATCCAGTTGGCCTGGGTGGTGTCAATGGAGCCCCACTGATTCTCCAGGAACACCTCCACACGACCCCTGTGCAGTCTGCTAGGATCGGTCCTGGAGATGCGGTAGTAAGGGTCTGGGGAGAGAAACATAACATAAGACAATCACAATGGGGGCCAGTATGTTCATGGGGTTGGGTGGGGGGTGGAACATGACCCACAACAATCACAATGGGTACCAGTATGGTAATGGGATCTGGGAGAGAAACATGACCAGAAACAATCCCAATGGGGACCAGTATGTTCATGGGATATGGGGGGAGAAACAGAACATCAAGCAATCACCATGGGGACCAGTATGTTCATGGGATATGGGCTGAGAAACAGAACATCAAACGATCACAATGGGGACCAGTATGTTCATGGGATATGGGAGAGAAACAGAACATCAAACAATCACCATGGGGACCAGTATGTTCATGTGATATGGGCTGAGAAACAGAACATCAAACAATCCCAATGGGGACCAGTATGTTCATGGGATATGGGCTGAGAAACAGAACATCAAACAATCCCAATGGGGACCAGTATGTTCATGGGATATGGGCTGAGAAACAGAACATCAAACAATCCCAATGGGGACCAGTATGTTCATGGGATATGGGCTGAGAAACAGAACATCAAACAATCACAATGGGGACCAGTATGTTCATGGGATATGGGCTGAGAAACAGAACATCAAACAATCACAATGGGGACCAGTATGTTCATGTGATATGGGGTGATACACATGACCCAAAACCACCACAATGGGGACCAGTATGTTCATGGGATATGGGGTGAGAAACAGAACATCAAACAATCACCATGGGGACCCGTATGTTCATGGGATATGGGGTGATACACATGACCCAAAACCACCACAATGGGGACCAGTATGTTCATGGGGTCTTGGGGGAAGAAACATGACCCAAAACCACCACAATGGGGACCAGTATGTTCATGGGGTCTTGGGGGAAGAAACATGACCCAAAACCACCACAATGGGGACCAGTATGTTCATGGGATCTGGGGGGAGACACATGACCCAAAACAATCACAATGGGGACCAGCATGTTCATGGGATATGGGGTGATATACATGACCCAAAACCACCACAATGGGGACCAGTATGTTCATGGGATATGGGGGAGAAACATGACCAGAAACAATCACCATGGGGACCAGTATGTTCATGGGATCTGGGGGGAGAAACATGACCCAAAACAATCACAATGGGGACCAGTATGTTCATGGGATCTGGGGGGAGAAACATGACCCAAAACAATCACAATGGGGACCAGTATGTTCATGGGATCTGGGGGGAGAAACATGACCCAAAACAATCACAATGGGGACCAGCATGTTCATGGGATCTGGTGGGAGACACATGACCCAAAACAATCACAGTGGGGACCAGTATTTTCGTGAGGTCTGGGGTGAGAAATATGACCCAAGATAATCACAGCACCAGTGCAGTGTCTCCTCGGTTGGTTGCCTCCCAACGGTCTAACATAGATTCGCTCCCCTTGGACATCTTGTTTCGGATTCTGCGACCTGAGAAGCTTGGGTGTGGCTACGATTTGGGGATTCGGAATGCCACTATACGGCCCAACAAGATGGGACAGCACAAAATATAAAAAAAGGAAAGAAAAGGAATTAAATAATGGTCCATTGGAAACAACCGTAAGTTCGGAGAAGGAAAATGATGTAGTCAAGAAAGGCACATAACCCCAACTAAAGCCATCAACGGCACCAGTTCGCGTTGCCCTGAGCAGATGGGACGCAAAGAGGGGCGAACAGAGGAAGGCTGTTGCTGTATCCAGTTGTGTTATCCAATGTCCAGTTGTGTTATTGTTGAGATCAGTTAAATTTGTATCTGCTGTATGTGTTCTTTTAGGCTAAATATTTGTGAGCCAAAACAAAACAAATTTGAATCCTGACACCTTTGAATTATCTAATCCAAACTACAACTGAATTATCAAAATGACACGCACGCACATAGAGAGAGAGAGAGAGAGAGAGAGAGAGAGAGAGAGAGAGAGAGAGAGAGAGAGAGAGAGAGAGAGAGAGAGAGAGAGAGAGAGAGAGAGAGAGAGAGAGAGAGAGAGAGAGAGAGAGAGAGAGAGAGAGAGAGAGAGAGAGAGAACACTGAACACTGAAACACTGAAATGGTTTAATGAGTAGGCCATTGGCCCATGTCATTTTGAGTGGTTACAAAAGTATAACAAAGTAGCAGTATTAACAACATTTTATCATAAACACACATAACAAACTTAGCGTATACGTAGTTCAAAAGAGAGAGAGAGAGAGAGAGAGAGAGAGATGAGAGAGAGAGAGAGAGAGAGAGAGAGAGAGAGAGAGAGAGAGAGAGAGAGAGAGAGAGAGAGAGAGAGAGAGAGAGAGAGATGTTATCATCAAATAACCACTTTGTTGTTGGACAGTTTTTCAACGTGCGCGAAATGATGGCCACAGTGGTTCGCCTCGTGTCAAGTAAATCCGAGTTCGAACCTGGGTACAGGGGATTTTTCCTCTCACTTTGCACTAGGCCTTACGGTCTAAACGCACTTACTACTTCTGTGTCAATAATTCCTTTGATGGTTTTACGACAAATAAAAGAGTTTGAGTTTTAGTTCTTTCGGACGAGACGATAAACCGAGGTCCCGTGTGCCCATGCACTTAGCACTTTAGCACACGTTAAACCCAGTGGCAACGAAAAAGTTGTTATTTGGCCAAAATTTAGCACACACACCCACCCCTTTCCTTCCTCATCAGTCACACAAAAATCGCATGAAAAAAAAAATGGGTGACGAGCCTCTAGCTGCGATGCTCTCTCCAGGTGGGAGCAACCCAAATTTCACAGAGACGCCTCTGTGAGTATAAAGTACCCAATACCAAATACACTTACACCCGTTGTTGCCGTGGTCGTAGTCGTCGTAGCAGAGGACGGCGGCGTGGTGGTCACAACTGGTCACGCTGCCGATGAGGTCGTGACTGCAGTCGCCAAGGCTGGACTCATTGCCTGTGCTGAAGTGGTCAACATTCCAACAAAACTTTCACTTTTATTTTATCTATTGGCCCACAGCTGTTTCTGGAGGAACATCTATAATTTCAGAATTTTTTTTCAAGGCAACTTTAGTTTATACCATAAGTAACTTGTCATAAACAACTGTCTTTTTTGTGTCTCTCTCTCTCTCTCTCTCTCTCTCTCTCTCTCTCTCTCTCTCTCTCTCTCTCTCTCTCTCTCTCTCTCTCTCTCTCTCTCTCTCTCTCTCTCTCTCTTTACTTTTGAACATATTGAAAAACACGCTATGCAATTTGATCTCTCTCTCTCTCTCTCTCTCTCTCTCTCTCTCTCTCTCTCTCTCTCCCCCTCTCTCTCTCTCTCTTTTACTTTGAACATATAGAAAAACATAACCGTAATACAGTTTGTGTATTTTGTTGTATTTTCCTTTTTATTTTTGTTTCT
>CM065704.1:42688294-42700794 GCA_017654935.2 Phymorhynchus buccinoides
AGCAATTCAAAATACGCAGCATAGAAGAGTGCTGGTCGTTTTCAGTACATATAGGCCTAATAGCAGCGCTTGACACAGACCTGTTTACTCTTTTCGAGTAGCATTCTACTCCATTTGGACCTCCACTACTCTTCAAAATTGACAATAATGCTCTTTGCTACTCATTTTCAGTAAACAGTGTTTGATGGTTTAATGAATAAAACTACACATTTTGCACACAGACTACTCATTTCACCTATCAAGACTACTCAAGACTTATGTAGGGGGTAAGCGGGTCTGTTGACAAGGTAAAGGTAAAGATGTGCCACCCACCCTGCATTTCTAGGTTAATTCTATTTTTCCGTTTTTGCCTTTCTTACCATACATAAAGCTGTATTTTAGGAACATTTTCAGCTAATAACCTTTTGGGAATACTAACCCTATCCCTAACCCTAGCCCTAAGCCTAAGCCTAACCCTACCCCCCACTATGTACTGCAGTACACAGCGATTTGTCACAGTTGTGGTTCGTTGCGTTTTCCCGTCTTATAGGGTGGGTGGTAGGGTTAGGTTTAGGGCTAGGGCCAACATTTACTGAAAGACATAATGGACATGAAATACTCAAACCACTACCCAGTATCGATAAGAATTAATCAAAGTGTCCCAAACGTGACTGACTACCAACTAACCAACAAAACACATGTAGAAATAGAATCTCATGACATGAAGGATGAAAATATTATTTTCTTTTGGGATGAAAAATCTGCTATAAAACTTCAAAGAGCACTAACATCTTCAGAAATGAAAAAGCGTTTAACTTCTATCAACAATATTATGATATTAGATGACAAGAAGCTTGATTCCACGAAGACTGTGAATAATGTAGTTCACGAGTTCACACAAATGCTACATGACGCTGGTAAACAAAGTATTACATACAAAATAAAAAGGACATGGAAGAAAAGGAAAAGAAAGAATAAAAAATGGTTTGACAAGGAATGTGAATCACAACGTCGTGAAACAAAATCTCTATTAAATGCATTAAACAGAAACCCATTCAACAAAATACTTCACCAAAAATATTTCCTTGCTAGGAAAACATATAACAAAATGATTAAGAAAAAGAAGAGAATATACAAAGCCAGGTTATTAACTTTATTGAACAAAAACTTGAATGAAAATCCAAACGCTGTTTAGAAAACCTTGAAAGAATGGATGACCCATCTTGAAAAACTAATAGGAAAAGAAGTTGATATAGAGAACAAAGAAGATGTAGTAACAGATGCAAACACAGAAAATGAAGGCAAAAAAGCGGCTCTGAATGACGCTAATGTGGACTATGAGATATCTGATATAGAAATTATAAAAGCTATCAAGAAATTAAAAAAGAACAAGTCATCCGGAATAGATGGAATAAGGAATTAATTTCTGAAAGCTGGGATTTCAGAATTATTACCAACAATAAAAAACATATTTAATTTAATTTTAAAAACCGGCCAATATCCAGATTTGTGGAAAAAAAGGCCTTTCAGTTCCTATACATAAAGGGGGAGACAAAACAAACCCCAGCAATTACAGAGGAATCACACTTAATTGTTCATTAGGCAATGTTTTATGTCAAATACTAAACGCTCGAATAAACAAGTACTTAGAATCAAACAATTTGTTATCTAAGGAACAAGCAGGTTTTAGAAAAGGCCATATAACTACGGATAATATCTTTATTTTAAAAAGTATTGTAGAATACACATTGAAATCGCGTAATGGCAGATTGCATGCATGCTTTGTTGACTTTCAGAAAGCGTTTGATAACATTTCACATGAAGGACTATTAATAACATTATAAAGATTTGGTATCAACGGTAAATGGTTTCATTTGGTTAAAAACATGCACACAAATACACAAATCTACTCAGCAGGAAAAAATGGAATTTGTCATTCAGTCTATATGCGAAGAGGAATTCTGCAAGGGAACTCACTAAGTCCAACATTATTCAATATGTTTATAGACGATTTAACAAACTGGATTCCAAAAGATGATTCACCAACACTGGATCATGTATATCTACTTTATTATATGCAGATGATCTCCTTGCAACATCTAAACAAGGTTTACAATTAAAATTAGATCAATTATACTTATATTGTAAGGAATGGGGGTTGCAAATTAACATTGAAAAAACTAAAGTAATAATATTTTCTAAAACAGAACCTAAAACTCGATTATTCTTTAAATGTGGTATAAAATTCATTGAAACAGCAGAACAATACAAATATCTCGGAATAATTTTTCATAGGTCAGGAAAACTTGATATGGCAGCAGTAGGAACCATATTTAGCAAACTCTTTCATAAGATTTAACCAAAAACAATCATTATGTAAATTAAGAATTTCTTGTCACGACCTTAAAATACAAAAAGGTAGATATACTAAAGCTCCAAGGGAAAGAAGATTACGTTTGGAATGTAATAAAATCGAAGATGAAATTCATTTCTTAGATAATTGTATCAAATATGACGATATAAGAAAGCTCTTTTTAAAACATGTTGAAGACAAATACAAAATACAAAACGCGCTACCAACCAATTTAATATCAAATGACAATGTTATCAGCGAGGTTGCGAAATATGTATATGAGTGTCAGCAGTTACTAAAGTAGAACGGGGGAAAAGTACAAACAAGAACAGAATGTTTGATAAAAAAAAAGTTCATTTTACAAATGCTTTGTTTCTTACATTTAGTGTTTCGTTGTTTGTTTATTGTTTATTATTTAGTTTTGTGTCATATAAAACCTGTTACGATTTTCAAAGACAATAAATATCTTAATCTGAATCTGAATCTGAATCACACACACACACACACACACAACAACAACATCATCATCAACAACAACAAAACCTGACTACATGTATTACTAATATATATACAAAAACAAACTAACAACAAACAACAGAGGCAAAAACTTACCAGGCGAACTGGCCAACACAGAACAGCTGCAGGCCCCCAGGGCAGCCAAGCAAACAACGCCCCACCAAACTGCCATGTTTGGTATTCTACACGCAGAATGGAACTCACTACAAGCTACCCGACACACCCAAAACTCTGCTTGCTTTGGGCACTAAAACCCTTCCGCACCTTGTGTCAGATTATATATCATGCCTCGTAGATTCCCGGTCAAAATATGCAAATCAGAAAGTGTTATCCAGGCAAGAAGGGTTCTGATTGGCCTACGAGATCCCAAACATCTTACAGCCTCTTTTTGTACGCATAGTTACTTGTGGAAGTGTGGTAGGTGATGAAGCGTGTCCGTAATAGTTCGGTTCTGATTGGTTATAGAGCTGAGACACAACAACAAAACGATTACACGCACATATACAGACACATATTCGCGCGCGTGCACACACACACCCAAACGCATGCATGCGCGGGCATACACATACATACACACAGACACTCACCCTAGCAGGCACAGAGAGAGAAAGACATATCACGCACGCATGCACAATGACAGTCAGCATATAGAAATAGACACGCGTGCGCTTACACACACACACGCGCGCACGTATACACATACGCACGCACACGCGCACGCGCACACATACACACACACACACGCGCACGCACGCACACACACGCACAGAGAGAGAGAGAGAGAGAGAGAGAGAGAGAGAGAGAGAGAGAGAGAGAGAGAGAGAGAGAGAGAGAGAGAGAGAGAGAGATAGGGGGTAGGGGGATACGTTGAGAGAGACGAAATGTAGACAGACGCAAAACCACTCACATACATACAGAGGCACACAATCGCACGCGCGCACGCGCACGCACGCACACACACACACACACACACACACACACACACACACACACACACGTCCGCGCGCGCACAAACATGCACACAAAGAGACCGGGAGGAGAGGGGAGGGCGGACGACAGAGAGGCAGAGAGAGAGAGAGAGAGAGAGAGAGAGAGAGAGAGAGAGAGAGAGAGAGAGAGAGAGAGAGAGAGAGAGAGAGAGAGAGAGAGAGAGAGAGAGAGAGAATGACAGAGTCATTCAGGCATGAGGTAAGCTCGAACTCAGACAGGTAAATTTGCCTTTGAAAACGACGGACTTCGTTGTCCAGAAAGGTAACAGGGACACTGAATTCAAACTCTTACGAAGAGTGTTACAACAAAAACAACACACTGACGTACGTACGCACGCACGCACGCACGCACGCACACACGCACGCGCGCACGCACACACACACACACACACACACACATTATCTCTCTCTCTCTCTCTCTCTCTCTCTCTCTCTCTCTCTCTCTCTCTAGCTCTCTGTGTGTGTGTTTCACACCCACACACGCCCACCCACACACATGCACACACGCACACACGCGCGCGCGCACACACGCGCGCGCGCACACACACACATACACACACTCTCTCTCTCTCTCTTTCTCTCTCTCACTCTCTCTCTTTCACACATACACTCACACGCACGCACGCACACGCACGCACGCACACGCACACGCACGCACACACACACACACACACACACACACACACACACACACACACACACACGATGGACAGAGAGACATACACACAGAGATATATACAGAGACATATAAGAGGCGTTTCTGCTGGGGAAAGGACTGAAAGAGAGGGAGGGTAGGAGGGGTGGGGGAGGTGTGGGGGGAGGGGGTTGGGTGGGCGGGGAGGGGGACAGGGGAAGAAAGAAGGTGGGAATATGGAGGGATTGGGGTAGATTGCGTAATATGAAGGTGGATAGATGAAAAGGTGGATAGCAGGCCTGGCGTAGAAATGGTTTTCAAATAATGGGGCAGTGGAGGAGAAGGAAAAGTAGAAGGGGGGTAGGGGGGGGGGAGAGGTAGGCGGTGGTGTTCAATTGTCACCATAGAACGTTAATTGCCTTTTTTTTTTGCTCACTCGTGTCAACGACACGAAGTGAGTTCCTATGTTCTCACGCTTCTTCGGTTGTCCATGGGTCTGTGTGGATGTGTGGATCTCTGTCTCTGTCTCAAAGACCCAAACCTTAGTAAATAACAAGCGCGAAATCGCAATAGTTTGTGGCTTGCGGTCTATTTTTACCACTCCAATCGTGAGTCACCTCCCCTGGCTTTTCAATAATTTTAATCTGTAAACCAGAATGTTATCTCTGCACCATTTCGTAACTTTTTATATCTTTTGGAAAACATTTAAAACTATGTATCCTACTTATGCTCATCAAAAGAAGCACCGCATACTCGTCGTGTCTGTTGTAGTGTCTGTATTACGTATGTTTATTATTTTGTACGCTTTTAAAATACATCATTTTAAAGAGCGGCCTCAATTTGAAGTGTAGCCTCGATTTGAAAAATCGATGAGGTTTAACCGAGGAGTGGTTACCGCTACACCTATCTGTATTAATAAAAAAATCGGGACTTTACTGGTTTCGTACTGCTTCCGGGCATTGCCTCCAGTATTGTTCCAACCATATTTGTATTTACAAATGTCCCATATGTGTCTGATTCAGGCCAAGAGGACGTAAAACTCCATTTTCTCTCGCCTCGATTTGAAATATGCGACAAATTTTGGACAGACAAACAGACCGACCGACCGACAAAGTGAGTTATAGGTTTGTGGCTTGAGCCACAAACAAAAATACCAGTATGACTAATAGTAATAGTCTACCAAAACCGTCACAGCTGTGCCAACTCCAAAAAAAAGAAAAGAAAAGACGCTTCAGAGGCCGCGAGGCCTAGTCGTCTTAATCTACCTGACCTGACCTGGTAACTTTAAAGGGGCACCCTGACGGATGCGTTTTTTTGTAAGAAACACGTCGAGATCACCAGGAAAACACCCTTTACAGAGATTGCAAGACTGAGTTTGGTTGGTAAAGGTCTTTCCTAGAAATCAAACCATCAAATCGGCGATTCCTCCTTGGCGGAAGTGCTGGAAGTCAAATTATTTCACCCAAAGAGAAGGCGTGTGCCGTCTCTTTTCTAATGGTGCCACCAAATCGTTTGCACGAAATTTTCGGAATATAAGCCTTTTTCAAAAAAATATATACAATTTATCTAAAAGGAGTTTTGCTCACAACAAATGAAACAGCTCCAATTTTTGTTGTTTTGTTTTTTACTGCACTACAAAAAAAAGAAAACGCTTCAACCACAATGAGTGACCTCCACCCATCCCATCCAAAATGGCTACTCTCTCCGGCATCTCCGCCAAGGAGGAATCGCCGTTTTGACGGTTTAATTTCTAGGAAACCAGAGCGAAGTGAGTGCTCCGATCCTTGAAAAGGCTGTCTTTCTGGTGATCTCGACGTGTTTCTTGCAAAAACTCATCCGTCAAGGTCCACCTTTAACGTTGACTTTTTCTCAGGATAGATGTAGATTTATAGACACCATACAGACTTTGAAAACTTCCCTTGTCGAGGTAGTGAACATTATAGCTCTCCACTCAATGGAGAGATGGGATGAGGACTCATAAACAGGTACCCCCTTCCCCCATCCCCACCCCCCGCAACCCTTTTTTGGGTGGGGTGGGTGACAATTTTATTGACTTGGAAGCTAGAAGGCCTTCACGCGTGTTGCGCAATCACGGGATCATATTCGGTATGCCCCCGTCTCTTTGTGTCACCCTCATTGTGCCCCCGCCACTCTCATTGTGTTCACCCGTCATATGTGTCCCCGTCTGTATGTGTTCCCTCATTGTGCCACAGTCTCTATGTGTCACCCTCATTGTGTCCCCCTCTCTATATGTGTCACTCTCATTGTGCCCCCGTCCTCTGTGTGTCACCCTCATTGTGCCCCCGTCTCTATGTGTCACCCTCATTTGTGCTCCTGTGTCTATATGTGTCATCCTCATTGTGCCCCAGTCTCTATGTGTCACCATCATTGTGCCCCTGTCTCTATGTGTCACCCTCTCATATGTGCCCCCGTCTCTATGTGTCACCCTCATTGTGCCCCCGTCTCTATGTGTCACCCTCATTGTGCCCCCGTCTCTTGTGACCCCATGGTGTGTCTCTATATGTCACCCTCACTTTGTGACCCCCGTGTCTATGTGTCACCCTCATTGTGTCCCCCGTCCTCTCTATGTGTCCACTCCTCATTGTGCCCCCTTCTCTATGTGTCACCATCATTGTGCCCTCCGTCTCTATGTGTCACCCTCATTGTGACCCCTGTTTCTATGTGGTCCTCTCATTGTGCCCCCGTCAATATGTGTCAACCCCATTGTGCCCCCGTCTCTATGTGTCACCCTCATTGTGCCCCCGTCTCTATGTGTCACCCTCTATGTGCCCCCGTCTGTATGTGTCACCCTCATTGTGCCCCCGCCTCTATGTGTCACCCTCATTGTACCCCCGTCTCTATGTGTCACCCTCATTGTGGCCCCCGTCTCATGTGTGCCACCGCTCATTGTGCCCCCGTCTCTTATGTGTCACCCTCATTGTGCCCCCGTCTCTATGTGTCAACCTCATTTGTGGCCCCCGTCTCTATGTGTCACCATCATTGTGCCCCCGTCTATATGTGTCACCCTCATTGTGCCCCGTCTCTATGTGTCACCATCATTGTGCCCCCGTCGCTATGTGTCACCCTCATTGTGCCCCCGTCTCTGCGTGTCACCTACATTGTGCCCCCGTCTCTATTTGTCACCCTCATTGTGGCCCCGTCTCAATGTGTCACCCTCATTGTACCCCCTGTCTCTATATGTGTCACCCTCATTGTACCACCTGTCTCTATATGTGTCTTTGTCCCTATGTGTCCATCATCTACGTTTTCACCCTCATTCTGCCCGTCTCTATGTGTCTCTCCTCTGCTCTATTTGACCACATCTCATGTGTCTCCGGCTCTATATCGCCCGTCTCTAGCGTCATCCTCGTTGTCGTCGTCTCTATGTGTCCACGTCCCTATGTGTCCCCGTCTCCTGTGTCCCCTCATCTTTATGTGTCCCTGCCTCTACGTGTCACTCCTTATTAATTGTACCCCATCCTACTATGTACCCCGTTTCTGTATGTGTCCCCATGTCTCTGTGTCCCGGAAGGGGGCGAGGAAGGTAGCAGAGTGGTTGACGTTCGCCTGAGATGTCAATGCGTGCTGCAGCTTGATGACCCTGGTTCGAATCCCGGCCTCGCCCTTTCTTTCTTTTCGGACGGAAATTCAGAACCGAACGTCGAGTCCTTAGGATGGTAGATAGAGAGAGAGAGAGAGAGAGAGCCAGATTCGAGCGAGAGAGAGAGAGAGGAGAGAGAGAGAGAGAGAGAGAGGAGTGAGAGAGAGAGGAGAGAGAAGAGAGAGGAAGAGAGAGAGAGATAGAAGAGAGAGAGAGAGAGAGAGAGGAGAGAGAGAGGAGAGAGAGAGAGAGAGAGAGGAGAGAGAGAAGAGAGAGAGAGAGAGAGAGAGAGAAGAGAGAGGGAGGGAGAGGAGGGACGGGAGGGAGGATGGAGGGAGGGAGGGAGGGAGGAAGGCGGGGAGGGGAGGGAGGGAGAGAGAGAGATATATACATAGATAGAGAGAGAGAGAGAGAGAGATAGAAGAGAGCAGCAGATTTGCTTTGTATGTATGCGTTTGTTTGTTGTTTGGTGGAACTCTTGAATGCCTTTTTTGTTGTCTAATTTGTTTGATGAAAAATTAACGTAAGCGCTTGTTGGGCTCATCTGAGGTAAAGCGCTATAATAAATGTACAACTTATTAAGTATTATTATTATTATAAAGCTCGCTGACCCGTGCGCTTTCGCATGTAAAAATCCCACAGCAATTTAAAGTAGGTAATGCAGGGAGCATCCCGCTGCAACGGTATGATCAAATTGCTAGCTAGGTTTCGCCAGTCTGCCCCCGCCCCCTCCTCACTGGCCGTCCCTCTCCCATAAAAGGGGTAGGCGCCGCGCTTGTGGCGCGCGCTTCTCCGGAGAGAGCAGCCGAATTTCACCAAAATAAGAGATGTTTCACTTGTTTTTTGTTATGGGTACTATGTTGGGATTAGGATAGGATTTTAAATTGGATCCTTGGTTTAGGGTTAGGATAGGGCATTGTGGTTTCAAATGATCTTTATGATTACATTAGGGTTGGTTAGTTTTTGTGTGCCACATACAAGATAGACAGATCATTATAAGTATTACCGAGACATGTGGAGACGGAACAAAAAGGTCGAGGGCACATAGAGACGGAAAACATGAGACAAAATTTGGTTTTAAATGAGACGGGGCACATAGAGACAGAATAGGTGACACTAGAGACGGGTCACATAGAGACAGAATTGGTGCCAACGATAGAGACTGGGACACATAGAGACAAATGGTGCGCCACATAGAGAACGGGGACACATGAGACAATATTGGTGACACGATTGAAACGGTTACCCATCGATACATGATTTGTGACACATGGAGACGGAACCATAGAGATAAAATTGGTGCACATAGAGACGTGAAGCACATAGAGACAAAATTGGTACACATAGAGACTGGAACACATAGAGACAACATTGGTGAAACATGAGAACGGGACGCATTAGAGAAAACATTGGTGACACATAGAGACGAACATTGGTGACACATAAGACAACATTGGTGGTGACCACATAGAGACGGGGACACATAGAGACAACATTGGTGACCATAGAGACAACATTGTGACACATAGAGACAACATTGGTGACACAATAGAGACGGTGAACACTAGTAGACAATATTGTGACACATAGAGACAACATTTGGTGACACTAAGAGACGGGACCTAGAGAACAACATTGGGCACATAGTACAACATTGTGACACAATAGAGACAACATTGGTGACACATAGAGACGGGGACACATAGAGACATATTGGTGACACATAGATTAACAACATTGTGACACATAGAGACGGGGACACATAGAACAATATTGGTGCCACATGGAGACGGGACACAATATATACCAAAATTGGTGACTACATAGAGACGGGGACCATAGAGAATAAAATTGGTGACACATGGAACGGGGACACATAGAGAACAAAATTGGTGGACCATGAGACGGGAAACATAGAGATAAAATTGTTGGACACTAGGACGGTAACACATAGAACAAATTGGTGACACATTGAGACGTGGGTGACCTCTGGAGACCAAATTGGTGTGACACATGGAGACGGGGACCATAGAGACGCAAAATTGGTGGACAACATATAGACGGGGACATATGGAGAACCCGAAAATTGGCGACACCTTGAGCCGGTTACACATAGAGACAACAATGAGTGCTACATTGAGACGGGGGACACGTAGGAAAAAAGCAACAATGGTGGACACATGGAGACACAGAGTCACAATTGGTGACATCTCAATCAATCAATCAATCAAAATCAATTTACTTTATTATCTCCAAGGGAGACTTAGCATGCCTGAAGTGAGCAAAAGTTACACTTAATACACACGTTAAGAGTACACTAAGACGCATTGCATAGTTCTTTAACACGTGAAGCACCTTAAACCCAAAAGGATCATAGATTTTAGGAGGTTGTGGATCTGGGATGAGGGATTTCTTTCTGTGCTCTGGAGTTGACTTAAGTTTGGGGAGGGGGGAGGGGGTAGCGGACGTCAGTAAGTATAGTTCGGAATAGTTTGTTCAAACATGGGAAGGTTTCATTTACAATCTCCTGGCTTTATGCATTGGTTCTTCTTTCTACATCTCATTCAACCCAGTCTCATCTCTTTCCAACACTTTACTAAAACAAAACAACACACATTTCACACATCATCCAACACAACGCTTGTTCTTCAAACAACAGACTTCCAAACCGAACACATAAAGGAAACAGTAAGACACTCAATGCAAGCTAATATAGTACTATGGCAAGTGTTTGGTTTAAACAACCCAATGTTATTCCTCAGTCTGTTTGCAAATAAACAATCTTGATTGACATTGTCTTATGCATGTTCTGTCTGCGTGTTCTTTGTCGAAAGTCATTTTGTCGTCCAAAATGGTACCATAAGTTTTTGTTATATAGAGACAAATTGGTGGACAGACATAAGGACAGTGGAACCCATAGATCTAAAATTGGTTGACTGGACATAGAGACAATACAAATAACTAAATTACGATGTTTTTGATTGAGGGGTAAAAAGAATTGCTACAATAGCTTCTTTACAAGGTCTTAAACAACCTTGCCCTCTCACGTCACACATTCATACCAGGGCATCAAGCAAGAAAATGTGACACAAACCATCCAGTCAAGAAATATGAACAAAAATTGGCACATGAAATAATTGAAAAAAGAAATCCAAAAATGGGGAATTTAAAGCAAACATGGATAATACTTAACAATTGGTGAATATGAAATTGGTTAGTTTAAATTGAGGACGAAAAAAGGGAACCATTTTGACCATACCATTTTTTCAGAATATACCCAATTTAAAGCAAAAAAAAAAACGTGAGACCAAGAAAAAACAAACAACGATACATTATAAGATAACATGGGAATTGAGAGAGGACCAAGTGAGAGAGAGAGGAGATAGAGATAGAGAGTAGTATAGAGGAGAGATAGATGAGAGAGAAGATAGATATATATATATATCTATAAGAGAGAGAGAGGAGAGGGACCCGTAGAGACAAATTGGTGACAACATAGAGACAGGGACACGATAGACAAATTGGTACACATAGAGACGGTTGACACATAGGGACAATTGGTGACCACATGGGACGGGACAACATAGAGACAACATTGTGACACATATAGACAAGGGTGACACATAAGACAAAATTGGTGACACTGGAGGACAGGGACCTCATAGAGACAAAATTGGTGACACATAGAGCCCAGGGTGAACATAGAGACAAAATTGTGGCACATGAGACAGTGACACCTAGAGACAAATTGGTGCGCACATAAGCTTGAGACAAATAGGACACACTACAGACGGGGACACAGTGGCACATTTGGTGACACATAGATACAGGGACCCACTGAGACAAAATTGGTGCAACTGAGGCTTGAGGCAAATATGGACACACATATGACAGGGACCACTGCGACCAAATTTGGTGACTTATGCATACGAGGCTCTAACATTGCTTGACATGACCGTACTCACAGCAACAGCACATGCTAACAGAGTTTCGAGGGGTGGGGGGTTTTGGGGGGGGAGGAGGGATGTGGGGATTATACTACAGGTGTGGGGGTGAGGGAAGGAGAGTAAGGGCAGTACATGCAACTGGTCACGTAGACGACCGCATAGTATGGATTTTAAATGTTGTGTGGTAACACGCGTTGTGGAGGGGTAAGTGTGGGGGGGGGGGCGGGGGGGGTAGAATCGATCCGGAGGGAAGGTTGTTGGTGGTGGAGGGGGGGGGGGTGGGCAGACAAAAGGGGGGGAGATCGTTGAAGACAGCTAGACTAACTCTCTTTAACTACATCGCAAATCGCCAGCGGATTAACATACCTCCAAATCGCAAGCGGATTAACAAACATCCATCGCAAGCGGATTAACAAACCTCCAATCGGCAGCGGAATAACATACATCCAAATCGGCACAGCGGATTAATAGACATCCAAAT
>CM065704.1:42705504-42718004 GCA_017654935.2 Phymorhynchus buccinoides
TTTAAACCCCAAAGCAATTCAAAATACGCAGCATAGAAGAGTGCTGGTCGTTTTCAGTACATATAGGCCTAATAGCAGCGCTTGACACAGACCTGTTTACTCTTTTCGAGTAGAATTCTACTCATTTTGGACCTCCACTACTCTTCAAAATTGACAATCGTGCCTTTGCTACTCATTTCAGAAACAGTGTTTTGTATGGTTAATGAATAAAACTACAATTTTGCAACAACTACTCATTGTACCTCTCAAGACTACTCAAGACTTATGGTAGGGGTAAAGCGGGTCTGTTGAAAGGTACGGTAAAGATGTGCCACCCACCCTGCATTTCTAGGTTAATTCTATTTTTCCGTTTTTTCCTTTCTTACCATACATAAAGCTGTAGGTGTATTTTAGGAACATTTTCAGCTAATAACCTTTTTGGAATACTAACCCTAACCCTAACCCTAGCCCTAACCTAAGCCTAACCCCTCCCCCCCTATGTACTGCAGTACACCGCGATTTGTCACAGTTGTGGTTCGCTGCGTTTTTCCGTCTTATAGGGTTGGTGTAGGTTAGGTTTAGGCTAGGCCAACTTTACTGAAAAGACATACTGGTACAGAAATATCTCAACCAACCCAGTATCGATACTATTCATCACAGTGCCCAAACGTGACTGACTACCAACTAACCACACAACCCATGTGGAAATAGAATCTCATGACATGAAGGATGAAATATTATTTTCTTTTGGGATGAAAAATCTCTATAAAACTGCAAAGAGCACTACATCTTCAAATGAAAAGCGTTAACTTCTAGCAACACTATTATATATTAGATGACAATAAGCTTGATCCACTAAGAATGTGAATAATGTATATCACGAGTATCACACAAATGTCTACATGACGCTGTAAACAAAGTTTACATACAAATAAAAGGACATGGATAGAAAAGGGAAAAGTAAGATAAAAATGGTTTGACAAGGAATCGTGAATCACAAACGTCGTGAAACAAAAATCGCTAATTAAATTCATTAAACAGAAACCCATTCAACAAAACACTTAACCAAAAATATTTCCTTGCTAGGAAAACATATAACAAAATTATTAAGAAAAAGAAGAGAATATACAAAAACTTGAATGAAAATCCAAACGTTGTTTGAAAATCCTTGAAAGAATTACAATCTATGGAGACTCAAGAGCAGACACAACCACTACCTATTAAAAATGGATGACCCATCTTGGAAAACTAATAGGAAAAGGAAGAGTAAAAGAAGTTGATATAGAGAACAAAGAATATGTAGTAACAGATGCAAATACAGAAAATTAAGGCAAAAAAGCGGCTCTGAATGACGCTAATGTGGACTGTGAGATATCTGATATAGAAATTATAAAAGCTATCAAGAAATTAAAAAGGAACAAGTCATCCGGAATAGATGGAATAAGGAATTAATTTCTGAAAGCTGGGATTTCAGAATTATTACCAACAATAAAAAACATTTAATTTAATTTTAAAAACCGGTCAATATCCAGATTTGTGGAAAAAAGGTCTTTCAGTTCCTATACATAAAGGGGGAGACAACACAAACCCCAGCAATTACAGAGGAATCACACTTAATTCTTCATTAGGCAATGTTTTATGTCAAATACTAAACTCTCGAATAAACAAGTACTTATAATCAAACAGTTTGTTATCTAAGGAACAAGCAGGTTTTTAGAAAAGGCCATAGAACTACGGATAATATCTTTATTTTAAAAAATATTGTAGACCACACAATGAAATCGCGTAATAGCAGATTGTATGCATGTTTTGTTGACTTTCAGAAAGCCTTTGATAACATTTCACACGAAGGACTATTAATAAAAATTACAAAGATTTGGTATCAACGGTAAATTGTTTCATTTGGTTAAAAACATGCACACAAATACACAAATCTACTCAGCAGGAAAAAATGGAATTTGTCATTCAGTCTATATGCGAAAAGGAATTCTGCAGGGGAACTCACTAAGTCCAACTATTATTTAATTTTTGTAATAATAGACGATTTAACAAACTTGGATTCCAAAATGATGCTTCACACAACACTGACTCCTGTATATGTACTTTATTATATGCAGATGATCTTATATTCCTTGCAACATCTAAACAAGGTTTAAAATTAAAATTAGATCAGTTATACTTATATTGTAAGGAATGGGGGTTTTGCACCAAAAATTTTTTTTTTAAAAAACATTTTTTTTTTAAAAACAAAAAAAAAAAACTTTTTGAAAAAAGTTTTTTTTAAAACAAATAATATTTTATAAAACAGAACCTAAAACTCGATTATTATTTAAATGTGGTACAAAATTCATTGACACAGCAGAACAATACAAATATCTCGGAATAATTCTTCATAGGTCAGGAAAACTTGATATGGCAGCAGTAGGAACCATATTTAGCAAACTCTTTCATAAGATTTAACCAAAAACAATCATTATGTAAATCAAATGAATTTTCTTGTCACGTAATGCGCCAAACAACCTTAAAATACAAAAAGGTAGATATACTAAAGCTCCAAGGGAAAGAAGATTACGTTTGGAATGTAATAAAATCGAAGATGAAATTCATTTCTTAGATAATTGTATCAAATATGACGATATAAGAAAGCACTTTTTAAAACATGTTGAAGACAAATACAAAATACAAAACGCGCTACCAACCAATTTAATATCAAATGACAATGTTATCAGCGAGGTTGCGAAATATGTATATGAGTGTCCGCAGTTACTAAAGTAGAACGGGGGAAAAGTACAAACAAGAACAGAATGTTTGATAAAAAAAAAAGTTCATTTTACAAATGCTTTGTTTCTTACATTTAGTGTTTCGATTGTTTGTTTATTTGTTTATTAATTTAGTTTTGTGTCATATAAAACCTGTTACGGTTTTTCAAAGACAATAAATATCTGAATCTGAATCTGAATCTGAATCACACAAACACACACACACAAACAAAACACACAACAACACATCATCATCAAACAACACACAAACCCCTATGACTACATGTATTACTAATATATATACAAAAACACAACTAACAACAAACAACAGAGGCAAACAAACCTTACCCCACGTCGACGAACTGGCCAGCACAGATAACAGAGGGCTGCAGGCCCCCAGGGCATCCAAGCAAACAACGAACGCCCCACCATAACTGCCATCTTGGTACATTCTACTAAACATCGTAGCTACACTATAATTCTACATAACACACGCAGAAATGGAACTGCACTACAAAGAGCAACCCGACACACCCAAAACTTCTGCTTGCTTTGGGAACTAAAAACCCTTTCCGACACCTTGTGTCAGATTATATATCATGCCATCGTAGATTCCCGGTCAAAATATGCAAATCAGGAAAGTTGTTATCCAGGCAAGAAGGGTTCTGATTTGGCCTACGGAGATATCCCCAAACCTCCTTACATACAGCCTCTTTTTGTACGCATATGTTACTTGTGTGGAAGTGTGGTAGGGTGATGAAACGTGTCCGTAATAGCGTTTACGGTTCTGATTGGTTATGTGACGATCTGGAGACCACAGCAACACCAACAAAACGTACACGCAGACATACATACAGACACATATTCGCGCGCGTGCGCGTGCACGGCCACACATCACAAATTCCACACTACAAAATACCCGAACCGCATGCAATCCGCGCGGTCTGCCATATCACATCCATACTTAACACCTAGACACTATACAACCCTAGGCAGTGCCACAGAGAGAGAAAGGACATATCACTGCTAGCCAATGGCATGACACGAATGACAGTCCAGCATACAGAAATCACGAACAAGCGTGCGCTTTACACACACGAACACATGACACAAAGCTACCAAATGCATAACACGCTTGCGCTGTAGCTGATATGTGTCAGCATACGCACGCAGACACGACGGCGCACCACGGCTACAGCATACATCCGACATCACACTACATCTCTCTCTGCCCAGACGCGCACGCACGTCACACACCGCACACTAAGCAGAGAGAGAGAGAGGAGAACAGAGAGAGAGAGAGAGAGAGAGGAAGAGAGAGAGCCAGAGAGAGAGGAAGAGAGAGAGATAGGTGGTAGGGGGGATACGTTTGAGAGACGACAAAGTGTAGACAGACGCAACGCACTCACTTACATAGAGAGCACACAATCGCACACAATTAAGCAAGCGTATCACCCACTACACGCACACACACACCACACCACACACACACACACACATTACACACACACACGTCCGCGCGCGCACAAACATGCACACAAAGAGACCGGGAGGAGAGGAGAGGGGAGACAGGCGGAGAGAGAGAGAGAAGAGAGAGGAGAGGAGAGAGAGAGAGAGAGAGAGAGAGAGAGAGAGAGAGACTTTGTTCAGAGAGAGAGAAGAGAGAGAGAGAGAGAAGAGAGAGAAGAATGCCAGAGTCATTCAGAGGCATGAGGTAAGCTCGAACTCAGACAGGTAAATTTGCCTTTGAAAACGACGGACTTCGTTGTCCAGGAAAGGTAACAGGTGACACTGAATTCAAAAACTCCCCTACGAAGAGTGTTACAACAAAAACAACACACACAACTGACGTACGTACGCACGGCACCGATCGCACGGGCCCACGCACACGCACGCGCGCAACAGCACACACACACACACACACCACACACAGTGGGGGGCATTATCTCTCTCTCTCGGACGTCGACGCTCTCAGGGGTAATCTCTCTCTCTCTCTCTCTCTCTCATCATCTATTCGTACTCTCTGTGTGTGTGTTTGCACACCCACACACGCCCACTACCACACACAGTTGCACACACGCACACACGCGCTGCGCGCACAACACGCAATCACGCGCGCGCCGCACACACACACATACACACACTCTCTCTCTCTCTCTTTCTGCTCTCTCACTCTTCTCTGCGTTCTCACACATACACTCACATAGCACGCAACGCACGCACACGCACGCACGCACACGCACACGCACGCACACGCACGCACGCCACACACACACAACACACACACACCACACACACACACGATGGACAGAGAGACATACACACAGAGATATATACAGAGACATATAAGAGGCGTTTCCTGCTGGGGAAAGGACTGAAAGAGAGAGGGAGGGTAGGAGATGGTGGGGGAGGTGTGGGGGAGGGGGTGGGTGGGGCGGAGGAGGGCGGACCAGGGGAAGAAAAGAAGGGGTGGGAATATGGAGGGATTGGGTAGATTTGCGTAATATGAAGGTGGATAGATGAAAAGGTGGATAGCAGGCCTGGCGTAGAAATGGTTTTCAAATAATGGGGCAGTGGAGGAGAAGGAAAAGTAGAAGGGGGGTAGGGGGGGGGGAGAGGTAGGCGGTGGTGTTCAATTGTCACCATAGAACGTTAATTGCCTTTTTTTTTTTTGGCTCACTCGTGTCAACGACACGAAGTGAGTTCTATGTTCTCACGCTTCTTCGGTTTGTCCATGGGTCTAGTCTTGTGTGTGGATGTTTGTGGATGTGTGTCTCTGTCTCTGTCTCAAAGACCCAAACCTTAGTAAATAACAAGCGCGAAATCGCAATAGTTTGTGGCTTGCGGTCTATTTTTACCACTCCAATCGTGAGTCACCTCCCCTGGCTTTTCAATAATTTTAATCTGTAAACCAGAATGTTATCTCTGCACCATTTCGTAACTTTTTATATCTTTTGGAAAACATTTAAAACTATGTATCCTACTTATGCTCATCAAAAGAAGCACCGCATACTCGTCGTGTCTGTTGTAGTGTCTGTATTACGTATGTTTATTATTTTGTACGCTTTTAAAATACATCATTTTAAAGAGCGGCCTCAATTTGAAGTGTAGCCTCGATTTGAAAAATCGATGAGGTTTAACCGAGGAGTGGTTACCGCTACACCTATCTGTATTAATAATAAAAAATCGGGACTTTACTGGTTTCGTACTGCTTCCGGGCATTGCCTCCAGTATTGTTCCAACCATATTTGTATTTACAAATGTCCCATATGTGTCTGATTCAGGCCAAGAGGACGTAAAACTCCATTTTCTCTCGCCTCGATTTGAAATGCGACAATTTTGGACAGACAAACAGACCGACCGACCGACAAAGTGAGTTATAGGTTTGTGGCTTGAGCCACAAACAAAAATACCAGTATGACTAATAGTAATAGTCTACCAAAACCGTCACAGCTGTGCCAACTCCAAAAAAAAGAGAAGAAAAGACGCTTCAGAGGCCGCGAGGCCTAGTCGTCTTAATCTACCTGACCTGACCTGGTAACTTTAAAGGGGCACCCTGACGGATGCGTTTTTGTAAGAAACGCGTCGAGATCACCGGGAAAACACCCTTTACAGAGATTGCAAGACTGAGTTTGGTTGGTAAAGGTCTTTCCTAGAAATCAAACCATCAAATCGGCGATTCCTCCTTGGTGGAAGTGCTGGAAGTCAAATTATTTCACCCAAAGAGAAGGAGTCTGCCGTCTCTTTTCTAATGGTCACCAAATCGTTTGCACGAAATTTTCGGAATATAAGCCTTTTTCAAAAAAATATATACAATTTATCTAAAAGGAGTTTTGCTCACAACAAATGAAACAGCTCCAATTTTTGTTGTTTTGTTTTTTACTGCACTACAAAAAAAAGAAAACGCTTCAACCACAATGAGTGACCTCCACCCATCCCATCCAAAATGGCTACTCTCTCCGGCATCTCCGCCAAGGAGGAATGTCCGTTTTGACGGTTTAATTTCTAGGAAACCAGAGCGAAGTGAGTGTTCCGATCCTTGAAAAGGCTGTCTTTCTGGTGATCTCGACGTGTTTCTTGCAAAAACTCATCCGTCAAGGTCCACCTTTAACGTTGACTTTTTCTCAGGATAGATGTAGATTTATAGACACCATACAGACTTTGAAAACTTCCCTTGTCGAGGTAGTGAACATTATAGCTCTCCACTCAATGGAGAGATGGGATGAGGACTCATAAACAGGTACCCCCTTCCCCCATCCCCACCCCCCGCAACCCTTTTTTGGGTGGGGTGGGTGACAATTTTATTGACTTGGAAGCTAGAAGGCCTTCACGCGTGTTGCGCAATCACGGGATCATATTGGTATGCCCCCGTCTCTTTGTGTCACCCTCATTGTGCCCCCGTCTCTATGTGTCACCATCATTGTGTCCCCGTCTGTATGTGTACCCTCATTGTGCCACAGTCTCTATGTGTCACCCTCATTGTGTCCCCGTCTCTATATGTGTCACTCTCATTGTGCCCCCGTCTCTGTGTGTCACCCTCATTGTGCCCCCGTCTCTATGTGTCACCCTCATTGTGCTCCTGTCTCTATGTGTCACCCTCATTGTGCCCCCGTCTCTATGTGTCACCCTCATTGTGCCCCTGTCTCTATGTGTCACCCTCATTGTGCCCCCGTCTCTATGTGTCACCCTCATTGTGCCCCTGTCTCTGTGTGTCACCCTCATTGTGCCCCCGTCTCTGTGTGTCACCCTCATTGTGTCCCCGTCTCTATATGTGTCACTCTCATTGTGCCCCCGTCTCTGTGTGTCACCCTCATTGTGCCCCCGTCTCTATGTGTCACCCTCATTGTGCCCCTGTCTCTATGTGTCACCCTCATTGTGCCCCCGTCTCTATGTGTCACCCTCATTGTGCCCCCTGTCTCTATGTGTCACCCTCATTGTGCCCCCGTCTCTATGTGTCACCCTCATTGTGCCCCCGTCTCTATGTGTCACCCTCATTGTGCCCCCGTCTCTATGTGTCACCCTCATTGTGCCCCCGTCTCTATGTGTCACCCTCATTGTGCCCCTGTCTCTATGTGTCACCCTCATTGTGCCCCCCGTCTCTATGTGCCACCCTCATTGTGGCCCCCGTCTCTATGTGTCACCATCATTGTGCCCCCGTCTCTATGTGTCACCCTCATTGTGGCCCCCGTCTCTATGTGTCACCCTCATTGTGCCCCCGTCTCTATGTGTCATCCTCATTGTGCCCCCGTCTCTATGTGTCACCCTCATTGTGCCCCCGTCTCTATGTGTCACCATCATTGTGCCCCCGTCTCTATGTGTCACCCTCATTGTGCCCCCGTCTCTGTGTGTCACCCTCATTGTGCCCCCGTCTCTATGTGTCACCCTCATTGTGCCCCCAGTTTCTATGCGGCATCATCATTGTGCCCCCGTCTCTATGTGTCACCCGCATTGTGCCCCTGTCTCTATGTGTCTTTGTCCCTATGTGTCATCGACTCTACGTTTCACCCTCATTCTGCTCCGTCTCTATGTGTCTCTGGCTCTATTTGACCACATCTCTATGTGTCTCCGGCTCTATATACCCCCGTCTCTATGCGTCATCCTCGTTGTGTCCCGTCTCTATGTGTCCACGTCCCTATGTGTCCCCGTCTCCTGTGTCTCCCTCATCTTTATGTGTCCCTGCCTCTACGTGTCACCCTTATTAATTGTACCCCAGTCCCTATATGTCCCCGTTCTGTATGTGTCCCCATGTCTATGTGTCCCCGGAAGGGTGCAGGAAGGTAGCAGAGTGGTTAAGACGTTCGCCTGACGATGTCAATGCGTGACTGCAGCGTGAATGACCCGGGTTCGAATCCCGGCCTCGCCCTTTCTTTCTTTCTTTCGACAGGAAAATTCGAACCGAACGTCCGAGTTCCTTCGGATGGTGAGAGAGAGAGAGAGAGAGAGAGAGAGAGAGAGAGAGAGAGAGAGAGAGAGAGAGAGAGAGAGAGAGGAGAGAGAGAGAGAGAGAGAGAGAGAGAGAGAGAGAGAGAGAGATGAGAGAGAGAGAGAGAGAGAGAGAGAGGTAGAGGGAGACCGAGAGAGAGGAGAGAGAGGAGAGAGAGAGAGAGAGAGAGAGAGAGAGAGAGAGAGAGAGAGAGAGAGAGAGAGAGAGAGAGAGGAGAGAGAGACGGGAGAGGGAGAGGGAGGGAGGGAGAGAGAGGGAGGGAGAGAGAGAGGGAGGGAGGGAGGGATGGGGAGGGAGGGAGGGAGATGGAGGGAGGGGAGAGAGAGAGAGAGAGAGGAGAGAGAGAGAGAGAGAGAGAGAGAGAGAGATAGCAAGAGAGAGAGAGATTTGCTTTGTATGTATGCGTTGTTGTTGGTTGGTGTAATTCTTGAATGCTGTTTTTGTTGTCTATTTGTTGATGAAAAATTAATCGTAAAGCGCTTTGGGCTCATCTGAGGTAAAGCGCTATATAAATGTACAATTATTATTATTATTATTATTATTAAAGCTCGTCTGACCCGTGCGCTTTACGCATGTAAAAATCCCACAGCAATTAAAAGTAGGTAAATGCAGGGAGAAATCCCGCTGCACGGTATGATCAAATTGATAGCTAGGTTTCCCAAGTCTGCCCCCGCCCCCTCCTCACCTTGCCGCCCTCTTCCCAGAAAAGGGTAGGCGCCGCGCTTGTGGCGACGCGCTCTCCGGGAGAGAGCAGCCCGAATTTCACACAAAAAATAAGAGATGTTTCCCTTGTGTTAGGGGTACTGTTGGGATTAGGGATAGGATTTTAAATTGGGATCGGGTTAGGGTTAGGGATAGGGCATTGTGTTTCAAATGATCTTTATGATTACGATTAGGGTTGGTTAGTTTTTTGTGTGCCACATACAGATAGACAGATATTATAAGTATGACAGAGACATGTGGAGACGGAACAAAAAAGGTCGAGGGCACATAGAGACGGAAAACATAGAGACAAAATTGGTTTTAACATAGAGACGGGGTCACATAGAGACAGAATAGGTGACACATAGAGACGGGGTCACATAGAGACAGAATTGGTGCCACATAGAGACGGGGACACATAGAGACAAAATTGGTGACACATAGAGACGGGGACACATAGAGACAATATTGGTGACACATAGAGACGGGGACACATAGAGACAATATTGGTGACACATGGAGACGGGAACACATAGAGATAAAATTGGTGACACATAGAGACGGGAACACATAGAGACAAAATTGGTGACACATAGAGACGGGAACACATAGAGACAACATTGGTGAAACATAGAGACGGGGACACATAGAGACAACATTGGTGACACATAGAGACAACATTGGTGACACATAGAGACAACATTGGTGGACACATAGAGACGGGGACACATAGAGACAACATTGGTGACACATAGAGACAACATTGGTGACACATAGAGACAACATTGGTGACACATAGAGACGGGGACACATAGAGACAATATTGGTGACACATAGAGACAACATTGGTGACACATAGAGACGGGGACACATAGAGACAACATTGGTGACACATAGAGACAACATTGGTGACACATAGAGACAACATTGGTGACACATAGAGACGGGGACACATAGAGACAATATTGGTGACACATAGAGACAACATTGGTGACACATAGAGACGGGGACACATAGAGACAATATTGGTGCCACATAGAGACGGGGACACATAGAGACAAAATTGGTGACACATAGAGACGGGGACACATAGAGATAAAATTGGTGACACATGGAGACGGGGACACATAGAGACAAAATTGGTGACACATAGAGACGGGAACACATAGAGATAAAATTGGTGACACATAGAGACGGGAACACATAGAGACAAAATTGGTGACACATAGAGACGGGGACATATGGAGACCAAATTGGTGACACATGGAGACGGGGACACATAGAGACCAAATTGGTGACACATAGAGACGGGGACACATAGAGACAAAATTGGCGACACATGGAGACGGGGACACATAGAGACAGGGACAATGGTGACACATGGAGACGGGGACACATAGAGACAACAATGGTGACACATGGAGACACAGAGGCACAATTGGTGACATATCAATCAATCAATCAATCAAAATCAAATTCACTTTATTATCTCCCAAGGAGACATTCAGCATGCCTGAATAGGAGCAAAAGTTACACATAATACACACTTAAAGATACACATACGCATGCATAGTTTCTTTTAACACGATGAACACACATTTAAACCTAAAAGGATCATGAGTTTAGGAGGTGGATGGATCTGGGGATGAAGGATTTCTGTGCTCTGGAGTTGACTTTAAAAGTTTTGTAGCGACGTCCAGAAGGTAATAGTTCGTAATGTTTGTTCAAAACATGGAAGGTGTCATTTACAATCTTCCTGGCTTTATGCTTGGTTCTTCTTTCGTACATCTCATTCAAACCCATCTCTCTCTTTCCAACAACTTTACTACACACATTCACCACATCATCCAACACACGCTTGTTCTTCAAACACAGACTTCCAAACCAACACATAAAGGAAACAGTAAGCACAGACTCAATGCAGCTACTATAGTACGTATGCAAAGTGTTTGAGTTAACACCAATGTTTCTCAGTCTGTGCAAAATAAACAATCTTGATTGACATTTCTTATGCATGTTCTGTGTGTTCTTGTCGAAAGTCAGTTTGTCGTCCAAAATGGTACCTAAGTATTTGTATATAGAGACAACATTGGTGACACATAGAGACAGGGACACATAGAGACAAAATTGGTGACACATAGAGACAATACGAAATACGAAATACGAATGTTTTATTGAGGGTAAAAAGGATATGCTACAATAGCTTCTTTACACCTTGCCCTCTCACTCACACATTCATACCATGCATCAAGCAAAGAAAATGTGACACAAAACAATCAAGTCAAGAAAATGGAACAAAAATTGGCACATGAAATAATTGAAAAAGAAATCAAAAATGGGATTTAAAGCAAACATGGATAATACTTAACAATGGTGAATATGAATTGGTAGTTTAAATTGAGGACGAAAAAAGGGAAACCATTTTGAGACAATGACAATTTTTCAGAATAAACCCAATTTTAAGGAAGAACAAGAAAAAACAACAACAACATTATAAGATAACATGGGAATATGAGAGAGGGACAGTGAGAGAGAGAGAGAGATAGAGATAGAGATAGAGAGAGAGAGAGAGAGAGAGAGAGAGAGAGAGAGAGAGAGATATATATATATATAGAGAGAGAGAGAGAGAGAGAGGGACACATAGAGACAAAATTGGTGACACATAGAGACAGGGACACATAGAGACAAAATTGGTGACACATAGAGACAGGGTGACACATAGAGACAAAATTGGTGACACATAGAGACAGGGACACATAGAGACAAAATTGGTGACACATAGAGACAGGGTGACACATAGAGACAAAATTGGTGACACATGGAGACAGGGACACATAGAGACAAAATTGGTGACACATAGAGACAGGGTGACACATAGAGACAAAATTGGTGACACATGGAGACGGGGACACATAGAGACAAAATTGGTGACACATAGAGCTTGAGACAAATATGGACACACATACAGACGGGGACACAGTGGCACATTTGGTGACACATAGAGACAGGGACACACTGAGACAAAATTGGTGACACATGGAGCTTGAGACAAATATGGACACACATAGAGACAGGGACACACTGAGACCAAATTGGTGACATATGCAGACGAGGCC